>CM035412.1:168504528-168599528 GCA_020310875.1 Ceratopteris richardii
GCGTGTGTGCGCGCACATACACACACATGTACCCATGCAGGTGTAGATACACATGCATACTTTAGGATATTTTAATGCATTGAATCTTATGTTGAGCTTTAAGGCTTGGTATTTGTACCTTAAAAGAATAGAATGCATTGAATCGAACACATTGCCCTGATGATACTTGAATGCACCTTCATTTTGAGAAAGGCCACTCTGTAACCTCCTCATTGGAATGCTTAGTTCCGACTTGTTTAAGATTTTACATTTCTAGATCTCTGTGTTGATTACTCGTATGCTTGCAAAAAACATCTACAATTTTTGTACATGCTTGAAGTTGGCTATTTTGAGCCAACTACTTGCGAGCTAGCTTTGAAGGAATCAAATCAAATTGTGGAGGTTTACCAAGCATAACACAATGCAAGGATGCACATTTGCAAGCTCTATACAACTTGCACAACACTTTGGAGAGTGTTTTCTTTTTCCCCATATCTCACCTCAAAATTATGTTTCTTATGCATAGATTGTTTGCAGTAGTACATGAATGCATGCCCTTTCTATATATAATTGAAGTTATATATAATTGAAGTTTAGATTGTTTAATCTCTCCCTATTCACAATGAGTAACATACCTTCAATTTTTACTATCTTCTTGTGTAATTTTATGCAAAGTTAGGTGCTTAGGTGGTAGCCTTTTTTGTAGCTGGATAAGATGAGGAAGATGTATTAACATGTGCAAAATGCAAAGTATAGATCTTTGCACTTTCCAACTACATATTTAAAGTTTTCTTGTTTAATCATTTTATTTTTAATATAATTTGTTTTGGTGATTGGAAAAATTGATTTATGCATATGGTATTGCGAACAATGCTTGAATGCACTTATAGGTTGTTGCAATGTTTGATTTTTTTTTTTTGCTAAAATGTGGCCGAAATTTGTTTGGATTTCATATGTATATGCATTTGAATGATTATTTGCATGCCTTGGATTGCATATTGCTTCAATGCATTAGTGTTGTTTTTCTTATCTAGGTACTACTGTATAGTCACCTGTAGATACCTTATTGTATGTAAACATATACTAAAGCAAGGGTGGAGATCCGTACAACTACACTACACCATGTGCAAAGCTCGTTTAGAGATGATAGGGAAAAAAAATAGCAATAGGAGGAGAGGCACAAGAAGGAGAGCAAGAGGCTCTAGATACTTCCAATATTGATATTTATATTATACATGTGAGAAGGGAGTAGACTTAACCCACCTCATTACCTTAACATGCATGACTCCAAAAATATTGATGCTATTGAGCAATGGTTCAACAAGTGGGAGTAGTGCTTTGAGCTGATCTATATTATTGATGAGACACATTTAATTCAACAAGCCATCTACAATTAATGGATGTAACACATTGATGGTGGCGTAAAATAGAATTGGACAAAGTAGAGGCATGTACTAGGTCAGACTTGAAGATTTTTTTTAACAACAATTTTTCTCCACACAATAAGGGGACTAGAGCAGTTGATGCACGGTTCTTTCTGAGTTAGAGGGGCATGTCTCTTCAAGAATATGTGGATAAGCATAAAAAAGTCTTGTTAAACAAACCCAAGGGTTCCTCCAAGTTCACTAGTTTGTGTTGTCCATGAGAAACTCCAAACTTTAGGAAGAAAAGAAAGATGTGAGACATTGATGGAGGCCATCAAGATGATTATTCCCAAGGCTAGAAATCTGCTTGGACTAAGATATCTTGGCCCTCATTCTCCCTAGCACATTGACTAGTGCCCAACATCAGAGAGAGGCTAAGTAGGAGCATATGCACATTATTGAGACAATGTAAGTCTGAGCATAAGCGACTCCAAGGAATGTAATATCTTGGATATCATGCCAAGACCCCCATTCACCACAAGGAGGATATCATGGATCTCCTATAAAAAAGGATAGAACCAAGTGTAGGGGAGATCCAATTGGAAGGGAAGATTATCACGAAGCTAACAGTCACCTTATTGTAAGTCGAGAGAATCTTCTCTGTCATTAGGGTGATTCTAGACCATTTGGTGGCTTAGTCTAATCTCTTGCTTGCATGCAGGGGCTGCATAGCTGCTCTCGTCTTTCTCGTTTTGTATATTATATGGAGTCCTTGTTGCTATTCATCACTATTAGAAAAGGGTACTTGGGTTCGATTGCATAGCGAACATTACATAGGAATGATAGAATACTCAAGTACTTTCTAAGCTTTTCTTTTTGAAAACTTCCGATGAGATATAAGCTTCTCAACTAGTAAATACTTCAAAGTGATTTGAAGTAGTAGTTTTTTGTTGCAAACTGAAGTCCAAAGATTAACTAAAGTAAAAACTTTTGTTCTGAGATTGGACTTTGAAATCTTCTATAAAGCTTTCATAATCCTCTAGCTTCATATTAGATTATACAATGATTCTGTCGACCGTTTTCTCAAGAAGATTGTGGATATCGTTCTATCGTTGGAATCAAATCTTCAAATTCTTTTTCTTTTTCTTTTTCTTCAAGTGTATCTTACTTTGTCGATAAAAACCTCAACAAGATATCATCAGTACAAATATCACAAATCCAGTAGACATTCCTTTACTTCAATCTTTGTAGAGATTTGGGTTCAAGGATACTAGGGCTTAGTGTAATCAAGGGACCCAGAGAACGAACAAGTGCAAGTCAATCATGTGAAAAAGTCTGGGCACTACAAGAAGTAGATGGACTCTTTGATTCTAAATGATATGCAATATTTGCATCACAAACACTCACATGATCTTAAGAAAAGATACAAAAAGATGGTACATTCACTAGCACACATATAAGCTTTTTCTTTTACACTCAGATGTATGCATGTTTTCTAAGTATTTGGCATGCAAAGCACAAACAAGTTTTTATGAAGAATTTGAGAAAACAACACTTCTCTATTTACTTTATCATGTACAATGCACTTACTCATCTCAAATGTAATACACCTAGGTCCTACATATACAAGACTTCAAGGAAAACAACACTTCTCTATTTACTTTATCATGTAATGCACTTACTCATGTCAAATGTAATGCAATAATGGATGATAAATTCCAGGACACATTAGGCATATACTTCAAGGAGCTAGTATCATAGTAAAATAAAACGCGTTTTTTATGAAAAATAAAAAACGTTTAGTACTCTTGAGCGTTCTAAACGTACTAATACGTTTTTTTGACAGCTAAAAACGTTTTTTATCATGTGAGGGTTATTTTTGGGTGTTTTTTTTCCTGTTTTCAGTATGTGAGCAATGTTTTAGTGTGTGCACCCCCTTTAGCACCCTTGCTTGCTTCCCTTGAGCATTTCTTTGAGCATCTTTGTTTCACCCTTGACCTTTTAGTATTCACTTTTAAATCTTCAAACTTCAGACCTTACATATTCTTCTTCACACACATAAAAAGAGAGATAAAAAGCCATCAACTTCTTTTCACTATCCATTAGCTTCAGCCTTCCATTGGCTTTCATCATGGGCAGAGTTCATGATGTCATCATAACTATGTAAGAATAACCTTACCTCTTGGCAATGCAATTATTGCATGGGTGTTTATGGTGGTTCAACATCCTGCATGCAGCATGAAAAATCATCTCCTTGGGTTTGGAGACAAAGGCATTCGAAAATGCCCTTGCATACCTCAAAAAACCATGAAAGAGCTGATTGCTCATATTCAATTAAGTCGAGTAGTTAATATGCATATGTCTCCATCATTTGAGAGCATTGTAACCATGATCCATGCTCGCATACCTACATGTCGACGCTCACGGATCATGGCAAATACTATCTTCAATAAGGTAGCAGATCAAGTTTCTTTATGTTTTATTAGCACTAGCTATGTAAAAGAATGCTAGATATACCTTATTCATGGGTTATTTTAAAAATAAAAATAAAGATGTTGCGAAAAAATATAATACTCGTTTTTTATTTCCATTTTTTTAGGACTCTACGTACTAAACGTTTTAAAACCCGTTTTTAAAACTCTCTTTGTACTATGGCTGGTATGAATTAGCACTCAAAGTCTTAAGAACAACATTTTCTATGCCTTGAACTAGAAGAGTTTGATCATTCACACAAGAAACTAGGAAGTTTGATCTAGCAAATGAGAAATCTCCTTTCTTAAGTATGCACTCATTAATATAGCAATATAGCATCTTGATGATATTTATTGGATTTGGAAGCAAATTTAGAACTCATCTTTGACTTTAAGGTAGAACTCTTGCTAAATTTGCCTTTACCTTTGCCTTTTGTTCTGGTAGCTAGGGCTCGAGAATCTCTTTTCTTAAGTAGACACTCATTAATATAGCATCTTGATGATATTTATTGGATTTGGAAGCAAATTTAGAACTCATCTTTGACTTTAAGGTAGAACTCTTGCTAAATTTGCCTTTACCTTTCGAGAATCTCTTTTCTTAAGTACACACTCATTAATATAGCATCTTGATGATATTTATTGGATTTGGAAGCAAATTTAGAACTCGTCTTTGACTTTAAGTTAGAACTCTTGCTAAATTTGCCTTTACCTTTGCCTTTTGTTGTGGTAGCTAGGGCTCAAGAATCTCTTTTCTTAAGTACGCACTCATTAATATAGCATCTTGATGATATTTATTGGATTTGGAAGCAAATTTAGAACTCGTCTTTGACTTTAAGGTAGAACTCTTGCTAAATTTGCCTTCACCTTTCGAGAATCTCTTTTCTTAAGTACACACTCATTAATATAGCATCTTGATCATATTTATTGGATTTGGGAGCAAATTTAGAACTTGTCTTTGACTTTAAGGTAAAACTGTTGCTAAATTTGTATTTCGAGAATCTCTTTTCTTAAGTACGCACTCATTAATATAGCATCTTGATGATATTTATTGGATTTGGAAGCAAATTTAGAACTCGTCCTTGACTTTAAGGTAGAACTCTTGCTAAATTTACCTTTACTTTTGCCTTTTGTTGTGATAGCTAGGGCTCGATCACTCAAGGACTCTTGCATATCTAGATTAATTCTAGATTTTTCTTCTTTTATTAAAAGGTTCTGTAACTTTCTAAATGTGATCACTGTGTTAATGATAGAGAAAGTTGTCATGAAGGACATAAAAGCACTTGGCAAAGAGTTTAGAGTGATGGTCACAAGCTCATCATCTTCTAAAAATGTTAATGTTCACAAGCTGATCAGCTAGATCTTGAATTCTATTTAGAGGTTCTTGAACTGGATTACCTTCTTCCATTCTCAAGCTATGTAGTTGAAGCTTCAAATCTTGTTTTCTTGCAATATTTGGAAAATAAAACAGATCTTCTAGTCTGTCTTCATCGATCAAATCATGAGATCTAATGCCTATGCATCTTTTGGATCCCATCTTTTCTATTCTTGAGAAGCTTGACCACTAGTACATAGAGTTTGTCTAGGTTGGGTTTGTCGTTCTCCAAAAGTAGAAGTAGAAGCTTCATCTTTAGCCGACTCTCTTCTTCTTCCTCTTGTAGATGTTTCCCTAGGTACGTGTGGACATGGTAAATCACTTGAAACTATGTCCCACAAATCTTTTGCTCCAAAAGTTGAAGTAGAAGGAGAAGCATCTTTAATAGACTCTTCTTCTTCTTCCTCTTGCAGGTGTTTACCTTGGTCTCTATGGACGTGGGAAATCACTTGAAACTATTTTCTACAAATCTTTTGCTATCTAAACATTTTTAATAAGGGAGCTCCAATAAGTAAAGCCTCCCTCAAGCCTTTCATCCTCAAATCATATACCAAGGATTTCAGTTTGATTAGACACGGAGATAAAATTAAGAATTGAAAAATGACTAGATAGAGTTTTAGTGCAATGGCACAAATCTTGAGAAATCTATTTTAAGAAGTCTCAAGAACTCTAAGAAGTTAAACAAACCTTGCTCAATGCAAGTCTAAGCTCTTAACATAGAAAGCCTTTGTCACTAAGTGTGACTTCGATGTTCAAGCAAGTGGACACAATTTCTCTTCGAAATAAGATGCTCACTCAAGGTAAAATAGGGTTTTAGAAATCTCTCTCTCTCTCTCTCTCTCTCTCTCTCTCTCTCCCCCCCCCCCTCCCCCCCACCCCCCCTTCTCTCCTCCCATCCTTTTGCTATTATTATCATTATTTTATTTGGAATCCCTATTCTTTTTTATATGTATCTCAAATGAACTTCATAAAAACACCCAAAATATATATAGAAATAAAAATAAATAAAAAGAAAAAATAATTAAAAAAAAGTTTAAAAGAAAAAAATACAAATGAATAAATAGCTATAATAATAATAATGAGAAGAAGAAGAAAAATATAATAAGAATAATGATAAATGAACAAAGGACTAAAATAAAGCTATACATAAAGAGTGAAAGAACCCCCGAAGTATCATATCATTAATGATTAGAAAGTTCTCCCTTTCCAAGGAATTTACTAATGATCAATTTGAACACATGAAGATGAACCATAAATGAACTTGTTACGAAGTAAGAAAGTCCTTACCTTCTTCAAAATTTCCTTGAATGAATACCCTTTTTTAACAAGCAGAGGGATTAGTTGACAACATTGAACTACAAATGAAGACAAGCTTGAACATAGACAACAAAACCTAAACAACTTAGAGCAAACAACACCTCTTTGCTAAATGAGAAATGAGGCATTCAAATCATGTTAATGCTAGCAAATTCCAGCTCTAATCTTTTATCATACATGTCTACTTCCAAACCAAAAGGAGATTGAAATATTTATATATTTAGAAAAGCACAAGAATCAGCATGCGAATAAACACATCATTATTTAAATATTTGATGGATGGAGTGACACACATCGTCGCCATATTATAAATATCCTGGTGTCATCTTGCCTAGGTACCTATTTCCTCCGTGCTGTGGATGTTAATAGAGTGGGAGTTCGGATTACGGTTGTCTTTATCTTCCAACATATCAAATATGCCATTCTAGAGGTTGGAGTTGAAAATGTGATACATGTTATCATAGATAATGCATCCAACTTTAAGAAAATGGGGGAAATGATTGAACATGAGCTCTTTAAAATAGTTTGGACACTCTGTGCTGCACACTATGTGGATCTCCTATTAGAGGACATCGGGAAACTACCATGCGCAAACAGGTGATTACAAAGCCATTGGAGTGGTGGCTACATTATGGCTATGGCCACCCTTCAATGGCTTCACATGCTGTACGAGTCTTACCACAAGATTTTTTTTTTTTTTTTTTTTTTTTTTTTTTTTTGGGTATTGATAATTGAACATTGAGCAATGAATATTGATTCATAATAGTTTCAATTTCTTTATTTTGAAAATGACTCATGACTCATAAATTATAATCATTGTAGGATGCTTCCTCTAGTGCATGTGAACGTAATTGGAGCGTCTATTCTCTCATTCATGCAAAGTTGAGGAATAGGTTGACTTTACAACAATTAGAGAGGTTGATCTTTTGTAAGGTCAACTTGAGATTGGTGCATGATTTCAAAACAAAAAGAGATAGACCAAAACAGGTATTCTTTTGTATACTTAAGTTTTATGTCCTTCATTCTTTTCAGTTTAATATTGTAATTCATTTAAAAAAAAAGAAAAATCATTTATGTAATGTGTAGGTATCTCCTACCATCTTTGAGAGTTCTATGAAGACAGAAGACGAGATGACAATTGTTGGAGACAAGTAGGTGGATATCTATTGCATGCTTCACCTGGAGCTAGAGAGTATTGATCGTAGAGTGACACGTGCACGCACTTGTTGATTGGGTATTCAGCCTCATATGGACATTGTATCTACGAGTGTAGCTCCGGCACCGGTGTACAGTGTATAGCAGGTTGCGCAAAATGAGCCCATGATGACGAGGAGATCCACTTCGTGAGGAAGATGATATTGGCATATCACCACATAGCATTGATTTCACTCCGATTGTCAAGCCAAAGTATGATGAGGATGGGAATGTCACTGTCATTGGAGACATTCCATCAGAGTCATCATCATTGTCTTCTTTAGAGGGGATGGAATGATGAGGAACATGATGATTGATCCCATTATCTAGAGTCTATACTATATAGATTAGTCTTTATGTGGAGTTGGGAACTGGACAGTGGGGTGAGGCATCATAGATGTCCTTTCTTCATTATGTTTTTGTATCACGATTCATGGTCGACTTGAGACATTTCATCATTCATGTATTATTCACACACATTTTGGTTCATAGTCAATACATGCTATGTGGATGCTATGCTCATCGCTTTGTTTCCTTACTCTGTGATTATTGTTATAACTTAAGCATTATTTATAAAGTTTAAAAGATTGTGATGTCAAATTGTTAATGGTCATGGTATATAATTTAAGTTGGAATATATATATATATATATATATATATATATATATATATATATATATATATATATATATATATATATATATATATATATATATATATATATATATATATATATATATATATATATATATATATATATATTATATGGACGAACCTTACGAACTTTACCTCGAGGCTAAGGTTCTTCTCTCGATCCGAATACGTAGTGAACCTTATGAACCTTACCACCTTGATGTGTATGTATGTATTTAACTGTGTACATGAATGTGTATGTATGTGTGTATATGTATGTCTGAGTTTATGTTTTTCCTTTCCTTTTTGGATTTGTGTTGTTTTTTTTTTTTAAATTTAATCTTATTGTTATTACTTCTTTAGTTTATTTTTTCTTAATTTGGTAAACTTTATTTTGTTTTTTATTTATACTTTTTGGTTTATGTGTTTTGTATAAATGTATGAGTGTTTATGTGTGTGTTAGTTGGTTTGTTTGTTTGTTGATATTGTTGTTGGGTATTTTATTATTAGTTGATTTTTATTCTTTAGAATTTCTTTTTTCTTTATTTGATTAGTTTGTTTTTATTTATTTATATTTATTTCAAAAAAAGGTGGGTGTTTTTAGACCAAGGATTCTTTGTGTAGTTTCGTGAACAATTTCTTGTCGCAAAGGAAGTTAAGTAATGATTCTAGCAAAGGATCATGGGCACTCGACTCCACGTTTCGTTGATGATCTCTCGAGTGTAACAAGTAGTCTTATTTAAGGGCCCCACTTCTTGGCAGCAGTCTTGTTACATAAATTGGGAGTGTGGTTAGTACTTTCTCTAACCGAGGATCTTTAGCCTTCAGGCGGGTGTTGAGCTTTAGTCTCTTCTTCAAATTTTGTTCCTTCTCATGTTTATACTAGTGAAAGAGAAAGGTTCAAATTCTCAGCTAGATCTAATATAAATTCTTTGCATTACTTAGATAACGGTCATTTTCATCGGTCTTCTTTCAAAACGGTTTTAATTAATACTTGTTATACTAATAATTCAATAAAAGCTTTTCTTCGTTTAAGGCGTTTAAGAAAAAAGAATTTGCATGAAGTTAATTCTTTAAGTTTTATTCATTGTTCAGAAGTCATTTATGTAATCTATAACATTTACGATAGTTTATTTTTGTATGTTAGTCAAACTTTAGGACTTGATTCGTTTTTAAGAGCATGTTAGAGAAGCTATAAAAGTCCATTTCAAAAGAATTTTGATTGGAAATGTAAAATCTCTTCATGCATCCATTGCAAAATATGATTTTGAATCGTTTTGTTGTTTTCCTATTGAACACATAGAAGGTAATTTTAGAAACTCTAAAGAGTTTTAGAAGGCAACTTCGGTTAGGGAATTATTTTGGATGTGAACTTTGCATACCTTCTTTTCTAAAGGCTTCAATTTGGAAGGAAACTCTAGCCTTTGTAAGAGTAGATCTGACATTTCTTAACCATCTAGTCTTCTCGACCTACAAAAATTTGGGTTCCAAATTGTAATATTAATGTTTCTATTTCATTTTCCCGTAGGTTTCTTGGTTCATCTCATAAGTTAGACTCTGTGGATGAGGATTCCCCATCATCCTCTTTTTATGACCTTTTGGTTATCTCTTTGAATGATCAATTTTTAAAGTTTAGTAATTTTAAAAGAAGATTAGTTTTCTTGGATAGAATTATGCAAGAGGAGTCTTTTTCTTTTAAAAATCTTTGAGAAATATAACAAAAGAGTCCTCTTTAAACTTTTATTTATCTTAAAAATTTGTTCTCATGAGGATTTAATTGTTAGAACATCCCATAGTTTTCAATTTGGAATTCTCATATCCAAATTTCTAAAATCCTCTTGTATTTTTCATAATCCTTTGATTTCAAGAAGAGTTTTATTAATTACTATCTTTACTTCTCAGACATAGATAAAGTTAGTTTGAACTCCATTTTGAAATCAAAAGAAGTGATAGAATCTCTTCTTGCCTATGTTAGAAAGCTTTGGGTCCATCCTTTTATTACATACAAATATATGAAAACTTTGGGTCAAAAAGCTTTCAATTACAATGATATTGGAAGAAATATGAAAGGGCAAAATAGATTGTCGATTTCTAGAAGAATTTGTTGTGGAATAATGTTTCTTTTTGCTCTTTCGTAAAAAAGCAGTTGGGTCATATAGTTTTTGCCGATTGTTCTATTCTTCCAACTAGTAGTTTGAAAGAACTTTTTTCTAGAGGAACAAAATTTAGACTACATACCTCTAAGGATGCTTGCATCCTTAAAGATATAGAAAAGGGCATTGATAATGTCACTCTAGAATTTGAAGAATCTTCACGTATTTGTGGAATTTTTATACATTTTCTACACATATTATGGGAATTCTAAAATTTTTATTTTATTTTATTTTTCTTTACTTTCTTTCTTTGATGTTTATTATTATTATTTATTTATTCATTGTTTTCTCGTTTTTTTTTTTGTTAGTTGCTTATTATTTTTATTATTATTGGTTTGTTCTTTGTGCAAGAATCTTTTATGTTATTTGCTTATTATTTTTATTATTATCGGTTTGTTCTTTTTGCAAGACTTTATCATGGCTGGATTTTTCCTTCACTTTTGAAAGTGCTAGAAACTTAGTTTGTTGACTTTGTTAGAAGTCTTTATTTAGAAAGGCTCTTTATTGAAGTTTGCACCTATTCTAGGGCATTGATGATGGGAGTAGGGATGTCATAGCTATTTGTCCAAGCTATGCATGATAAAGTTTAATTTTGATACTTCTTGTTGTGGACAAACATAGAAGTTGAAGATGCACTTTTTGTTTTGTTTTTGTTTTTATTTGAAATTTGCAATTTTGTATATATTTGTGTAATTTTTTTTTCAATTTTTAATATATTATATTTTTTAAATTTAAATATGTCTATTATTTTGTAGTTTGGTTCATTTTCTATTTGTTTTCTTACTTGTTTGTATTTTTCATAACTTGTTTGTGTAGTCTCTTTCTTTTCTTCTCGTATTTTCTTATGTGTCCATGTTTGTGTTCTCTAACTTGGATTCGTAAGTTTGGATAACTCTGAACTTTGAAGGTCTATATTATACCAAGTGGTCAAATCAGTAATACAGATGCTTATATGGGTTGACACCTCTTTTCTAACTAGATCCACATTTGAATATTTTTGCTTGTCCCCCGTCACCTAATCTGATATTTGTGGCTGAATCCCCTTAGCACATGTTTCCATATTTCTTCAAATAAATCATGTGGATTGAGCTCATGAAGTTATGAGTTATCTGTACCTTCAAGCAGCTCTATGAATATAGTTTTGGGTTGCTTTTCTGCCTTGGCCTTGTGTGCTCTTATCTACTATGTGTTTGAAACCGTGCTTGAAGAAGAGCCCAACTCTATGTAAAGAGAGCGCCGCTGCCTTTTACGTGCAAAGACATTAGGAAAAAAACATCTATTGAGAATCCTTTCCCATATGACCATACAAGATGAAAATCTGCAAAGCATGATGGAAAAGCATCTACACTAGAGGATCCTTAACATACATCTTTCCCATTCATCATATAGACATGATGGAAAGTGTCTACAATAGAGAATCCTATCATGCATCTTTCCCACATGTTCATACGCATGATGGAAAAACATCTACAATGGAGAATCCTTATTATGTCTATTCAGATTAACATTCGGCTTGTATACTTTCACAAATTTGACAGCATTATGAGTTTTTGATCACCTTAGGTTTTGGATACTATGGTTCATATGCAATCAAGGAATACACTTGTTGTTGGAGCATCCACAAATGTTATCGCAATCTATTCTCTTGCTGTCAGTCTGCCACCAAACTGTTCAGCTCCTTATTCACAATTCCTCACGCTGCATTGCAATGTTTTGTACACTCTGCCTTCTTAGGCATGTATCTTTGTAAGTGAATCATGATGATTTTAGAAAGCTCATTTTTCTCCAGAAAAGAATCATACAAGATGAAAACAGGCCAACTTGCTTTGACCTGAGTTTACTCCTCTATCACATCTTTTTTTCTTCTTCATATTTGATTTTCATTCAATTTTCTCTCTTGTTAGTCCATAGGAAAATTTCATCCTTGATGCTTTGGTTACACACAAAAAAGGATGGTCTTGTGCAGTTTTAGAATCAATCCAGTACATATCACCTTTTTTCATAGCACTTTTTTCCATGTCAATATTTATCATTTTCTTCTATCATGACCTGATTGGACACTCTTTCTTCACGAGATTGTTTAAGCATTGCAATCTTGAATCTGGATCATGATTGTCAAGTCTTATGAGCTAGCATGCTCCTGTATTTTATGACCTAAAATGTGTTGCGAAAAATGTTGTTATTGAGCCCTGTTGCCTGTAGTTGAATAGCTTTCAGTCGGTGTAGAATTAATTAAATCTTTTTGTGTTTTTGATGTTGTTTTTGTTCTTTCAAAATGGATTATTTTTAAAATGAGCCATATGAATGCAATTAAGGATGCTAAAGCTGGAAAGAGTGTTACTAGTATGGACATTCTATGAAGATAAGCTCTACTCATATTTTGCAGGTCATGTTCTCGACAAATCTATTTTAATAGAACCTGCAACACTTCATTTAACTGTACTAATGCTAAAGCTATGGAGCAAGGAGCGTGTTGCAGCAGCAACAGAGGTTTTGCAGGTATATACTCCCCTTTAACTTTTTGTCTGATCTTAGTTTTTCTGCACTTTATAGTTACTGAAATTGCAACATCAGATATATGAATAGAGGCGCATGCATATTCTTGTATAAAGATAATCCATATGAGTGAGTTTCTAAGCCGAAGCAATTTGATCTTCAATATTTCGAGGTACATGAGTGTATCTGCTTCCATCCATCCAGTTTAAAATTATTCAGTGTTTTTCATTGCTTGCTTGGCATGATTTTCTAGTTTGATTTCTTCCCTCACAGACATGAAGGATAAATTCATTTGTATGTGCTGTACATATTCTTGGACATTATTGCTTAGTTTGTATAGGTACATTTTACCTTGGTTACGTTAGGCAAAAAATGATAAAAAATCGGAGAAACATTTCTCTCGAACCCCTTATAGAACTTGAAGATAAATTTCCAACCATATATGACACTTCATTATCCAACACCTATAAACTTCTGAAAAGTAAAACCCTAATTCTGGTGAAAAAGTCAACAGCCATTGAAAAGCATGCTAAAATCATTGACATTTAGCATTAATCAGCATATGCCACCTCATCCTATAAAAGATCATCAATCGTAAACATGTAGCATTCCCAAATTAACCAAGAGAAGCCTACATAGTACTTGCACTAAATTTGAGGCAAGAAACAAGGTTATCTGGCTTTTTCGTAAGATTTTTGCACCCAAGATTTTGAAGCCTATTGTAGAAGAGATACCCGGCACTAGTTGTTTAGGAAAATGGTAATGCGCCCCTCAGGATGCCTTCCACTCAACAGGGGTTAGGGAAGTATACCCTGTAATATGCCTGTTCATAGTGACACTTCCCAGAAACGCTGAATCCATAAGAGGGTATAAGGAGAACAGAGAGTAAGAAAAGGATTCACAAGAATAACACAACTCAAAATAGAATAAAATGCATCACACAAAAAAACAGAAAATATACCTTAGTTGATGACAACTTACAAGACACACAAGCCATATGTTCTCAAACCAGTTAACCTACTGCCACTTGCCTACCCTTGAGGTTACCTGCTGAGTTACTCTTACCAGCAGAGGTCCCTTTATACCAGCAGCACAAGTAGCTAGCAACACATTAGTTACTCGAGACTCCAAGAGTTTGATGACTGTCAACACACTTAGAGATCAAAGTGTTACTCCAAATGTTAAATCACACCAGGTATAGTCCAGCACACTATGCAAAATTAGGCCAACTGTCTACAGGGAACAATACTAGACATCAACAAACAGGATCTCATATAGATAAAAGAGGGCCACATGAATGGCTTTGCACGATCATAGGAGGGCAAAAATGCCCCTTCACATGGGCTACAACACCACGGCATGGCGTAGGAGGAGGCGACTACCCGCAGAGGGAGGTGGGCCGCTACCCTTGACAAGGTAACTGTCTCTCATTTCCTGCCTTCTACCTTTTTATGAGGTGCTTGTTGAAGTCGCCAACAGGCTTGCCTTGCCTTTCCATCATGACACATTGGAGAGAACCCTCTGTAAGATCTTGATACATGGAAACTAAGGAGATTGGGATACTGTCGTTGCACACACACACACACACACACACACACACACACACACACACACACACAGAGAGAGAGAGAGAGAGAGAGAGAGAGAGAGAGAGAGAGAGAGAGAGAGAGAGAGAGAGAGAGAGAGAGAGAGAGAGAGAGAGAGAGAGAGAGAGAGAGAGAGAGAGAGAGAGAGAGAGAAAGACTCTTTAACGTCTACTAGAGGCCAAAATCGGCCTATGAGACAAAACATATACATCAGTATGATCCAATCCACTGTGATCCAAAACGAAAATAAAGTGTGAGTACTGCAAACGGGTATAAAAGGAGGGATAGTAGCTGGCATCAAGGGTGTGGGGTGCTATGGGTATGCACTCTATATGCTCAATGGGTGAGATACAAATATGATATGCATAGGGAGGGGAGGCTCGATGGTATCACAACCCCCTAAATGCCTGGAGTGGGTGTAGGATATAATGCATCGGTGGGTAAGGCATCATGGCGATCCTCAAAATGCTCTCGGCGTCCAAATCGATAGGGGTGCGCTGCTGACGTCTCTGTATCTCCATGTCATGGCGTGCGTGAATCGCCTGAATCTCTCTCTGATGTGGACGAGCTCTCCGGACAAGGGGTCTCGGTCGTCGACGCTGTCGTCTAAGCTCCTCTGCTCTGTGTAATGTGACACCCCGCATCGAGCTGGGCCCTCGAGTGTATGTGGGTCTGAAAAAATCTGTAATATAAGTCTAAGGGGGGGGGCCAGGTGTATCTCCATCTGCTGCTGTATCTCCATCTGCTGCTGGAGGAGTGATGCGCGGCGGTGCTGGAGCTCTACTAGGAAACGACCTAGAGGGCGCTGGTCCTCTGTCCCCAATAAAGCCCTGATCTCTCTAGGCCCCCTGAAGAGCTGTGGGTAGCGGTCTCTGATGTCCTCATATGCCTGGCATCTACATGTGTAGTGCTCCTCGTCCTCCACCTCCTCTCTACATATCCTGCATAATCGCTCATCCCTGGGGGTATGTGTGGCTCGCCCAATCTCAATCTCGAGCTGGTGTGATGATACTCTGAGCTGCCCAATGGCCACTCTCTCAGCTGGTGCCATATATGTATCCATGTATCGTGGTCTCTGAATGAAACCATCCGCTGTCACAGTCAGGAAGTGCTCTCTGTAGTGTTGCCTCTTTGTGGGAAGAGGCTCCCGTCGTGCTATCCATGTCTCCCTGACGTGTATCTGTAGTAGGTCCTGACAGATGATCCTATTCCTCTCCGAACGAGAGAGGGTAATGTGGGGGGAAGAGAGGTCATACTGAAAAGGGGGGAGATCCGTAATGCTCATGCCATGGTCGGCTAACCATCGGTAAGTCTGTGCATACCATACTCTCTCATGCCCTGTCTCTGCCAAATGTCTAGAGCTCTCAAATGCAAGCCTGGTGAGTCGGCTAGTGGGGAGCTCTCTGACTCTCAGAATAAAGGTCACCAACTGGAAGAGGGCCTCCACTAGCATCGGTGGTGTGCCAAGCTCAGCTCGTATAATGTCATGTGGGACGGAGGGCTTGCTGCACAGCAAGCGTGATCTCATGGTGATCTGGGGCCTCTCAATCTGCGTCCACATCGCCTCTGTGATCCCTGGTGCCCATACTGCTGCTGCGTACATCAATGCGGGTGTCACTAGAGTGTCAAAGAGCCACCCCTTAGTCCGGGGCTCCTGAAAATGTGTCTGAAAGCAGCGTCTCTCCAATCCTACAAGTGCCGCATAACCTCGCGTCAATCTATCTCTCGCAGCCTGTGCCATGGAGAATACCCCTGTGCTGCCCGAGAAGGTGATACCTAGGTAGACGTAGGAGTCCACTACCTCTATCTGTCCTCCAGCTGCTGTGAAAGAGGCGCGATGGCGTATTGTCTTGGAGGTATGGAAGATCATGACCTTGGTCTTGCCAAGGTTCACTGTGAGTCCTCTCTCCATGCAAAAGGTATCGAGCGCCTGTAAATGTGACTGCAACCCCTCCTTTGGCTCTGAGAGCAGGACAATGTCATCAGCATATAATAGGATATGTACTGGCGTACCTCCGAGCTCTCCTCCTCGCCCTCCTGCTCGCTGTATATACTCCGTGATCTCGTCGATGTAGAGACCGAAGAGAGTGGGTGAGAGAGGGCAACCTTGTTTCACACCAATGGTGCTAACAAGGCTGTCTGATAGACCGCCGGGGCAGCGTACCCTGCCTGTGACTCGTGCATACAAAGCGTGGATGGCCCATATCATGTCTGATGGAAGCTGTAACTCCTGGAGCCTTCGTAGTAGTCTCTCTTGAGGGACCATGTTGAAGGCTTTGCGGAAATCCACAAAGCAACAGTTGCTTCCTCGCCTTCGCGCTCTCAATCAAGCAACGAAGCACGAAGATGTGGTCGATGGTGGAGAAAGTGCGGCGGAAGCTTGCCTGGCCGGGTGCTCTGATCCCCGCTGCCTCAGCGTGTGTACTGAGCTCTGCCTCTAGTACTACCCCATAGATCTTGGCCAGGATATGGCCTATCATAATAGTCCTGTAGTTCCCTGGGTCCATCATATCGCCGGACTTATGGATAGGCGTAATGGTATGCATAGTCCATGAGTCGGGTAATCCCTCAACCAAAGCACGGTTGAAGAGATGGGCGATCAAGTGGGAAACTACATCTGCTGCGTATATAAAGTGCTCTCCCTGTAGCCCCGTGTGGTCTGCTGAACGGCCATGCTGTAGCCTATCGATGGCCTGTCGTACCATGCCTGCTGTGAAGAGGGTGGATATCACCGGACGCGGTGTGGAAGGAATCGGTAATGGTGGCTGTCCTGGGACGTCATATAACCTCTGGGCGTAGGTGTGCCAAGTCGGAGGATCTGCTATGGGTGTAGGTGGACGTGGCTCACGTAGTGCCCTCCACGCGGTGGCACAATCCCTACTCATGAGAAGGTCGATCAACTCTGCCTCCTGTCGCTCCTCGAAAGCTCGCCGCTTCCGGCGTGTGAGGGCTCGCATCTGTCGTTGTGCCTCCCTCTCTGTGATGGATCCCAAGATACTCTGTGCTCTGAGGTGTCGGTATAGTCGCCTACACTCCTGATCGTACCATCTATTCTGGGGTGTATGCCCGAGCCGTGTCGGATGTGCAGTGCTGTGGGTGGTGTATGGGAAGCTGAGAGTAGCAGATGTATGGAGGATCGAGGAGAAGTGGGCGGTGAGGGTGTCCAAGGAGGCAGAGGGATCAGTCCAAAATCCATTTAGGGCAGAAACCTTAATTTTAGTACTTAGTCATTTTTGGCACAAAAATGGGTAAAATTTTTTTGAGCCTATCTTGTAGAGCTTGAAGAGAGCTTTACAATGATATATGACATGGAGTCATCAGAGATCAGATTTGGGAGAAAACCCTAACTGATTTAGGGTTTTGACCTCATATGATAGCTCTCGGCACGAAGATCATAAAAATGTTGTCAGATCATTCATCAGGTAGTCAAAAGTGTGAAAAAGCATGTCAAAAAGCTATTTTTAACAATAGCTAAAAGCAACTTTAAAAATAAAGCAAACTCAATTAAAAAATAGCGATCCAAGATTTAAAAAGCTACGATAATGAGTTTTTTACGCAAAAAGCTGCGTTATTCAATTTTGATCGCTAGAAGTCCTTGAGGGCTATATAAACAGTGCCTTGGGTCACTTTTGAATCATCCTACACCAATTGGCAACACCAGCTTTGGTCCCTCAGTAGAGGTGGTGCTCTAGCACACATGGGGCAGCCATGGTGCACTCTAGGAGCATGTTGAGGAGCAGCCATGGAGTTCTTCTTGGAGAAGAGTGTTCTCACACTCTTGCTTATGGAGAGGACTTACCTATGAGCAGCTTGGTGGTGTGGATCAGCCATCTACATGATGTATTTGAAGATTGTCTTCTACATGAAGATTATGGTGTACTTCAAGGACATTGGATGGAGTTTAACATAAGATTTCATGTTAATTATTCACGTACATATTCTCTTTATGCACACAGGTACTACTTGGAGTTTATGGAGGCAGTGGCATCCATATAAAAGGAGTCCTATTCGGCATACATAAAGGAGAATCAGTACATGCATGCTACATGAATTCAGATGAGGTGTTAGAGAAGGTGTTTCCACATGAGTATGAGGATTTCTGTCAGCAATATATTAGCATTCTATGCTAATTCTGTAAGTATGTGATCTTATCACACACACATCTGATTTAGGGTCTTCCATAATCTAAATTCAGATTAGGGTTTGCTGAATATCAGTTTCAAACTGATCTTTCCTCTTTCTGTCACTCATATTCAGTCGTCTACAACCTGTTAGGTCATACATCTCATACATATTCAGATTTTTGTCCCTACATCTGAATATTCTTGTAAATTCTGTACATTCACTCATCCATCTATTTCTGTTCACATAGAGTGGTTGAGATTTTGACTCTCACATTGTAAATTGACATTTGTATATATGATAGTGTGAGTAAGCAGTGGCTTACGTAACACTTTACACATGTTGTCTAATCTCTCTTTATCTTTGTCTCATCATTTGTGTGATTCAGTGTGGTATGTTCTTGTTTTGTCAATATTGGAAGATTGCTGGAATTTGTGTTGTAGATCCTAGATCTGTGGAATTATGGACCCGTGGTATTAGTTATGGGCCTACTAAATTTCCAACATTTGATATGAGAGCTTCCAAGCTCCGAGACTGCCAGGTTCCCAGAATCTCAGGTTTACAACATATGATTTAAGAGCATCTTCTAACACTCGACATTTGACATACACACTTAATCTAGATGAGTAGAGATTTGAGAATTAGACAATTCAGTCACATGTTTATTTATCAGTGTGGAGTATGAAGTTGATGATCTGTTAGCAGCCGAATACTTTTGGAAGAGTATGAAAATACTTTACAGAAGTATTGTTTGAAGTCCAAGACTTGATGAAGAGAAGGCTACTTCAAATTCAAGGAAAAACAATGGTTTGGAGAAGATGAAGGAATCAGATCAACATCAAATCACAAGTATTAGTCCCTACTATCAGATTATCATTTGCAGGTCATATCTTAGAAGAGCAGTTATGAAGAGATTTGAAGGATTGAAGAAGTTTCAAATACTTTCATTATTTTGAAAGTAAAAGCATTAGTTACATCAAAACAGGTATCTAGAGGTTGTTCTTAACAGTTTTGATAGATCTCTTTCATGGCAAGAAAGCTCATCTAAGAAGACAAATTTGGAGAGGTAATTCGGCATTCAACCAACTCAAGGAAAAGGTTGGTGAATGCAGTCATATCAGTCACATTTGAAGCAGAGTTTTGATTCAGAGATATGAGGAGATGGTAAAACATGATTCTATGTTCACTTCCATTTATATACCATGTTTGTTTTGTTGCTTACTCTTAGCACTAAAGGAAGAGAAAAATTCCTTTGAAGAAGTTAAGAGTGCTTGCTACTTCAAGATGAAGAGAACAAAAGGTATGGAGGAGAAGTTTTGAAGATGTTGACATCATCGGGTGATCAGGTGGAAGAAAGATGCAGAAGAAGAAAGTCCAACATTTCCAAAAGGAACGTAAGACTTCCTTTTCTCTTATATTTTCCATATACTTTTCTTACTTTATCCTCTACATCCAAATACAAGTCTATGAGAACATCTTGTGTGAAGAAAAAGCAGTATCTTGTTTGCATTATACTTGGTCATGTTTTGTAGGTTTTGACAAAGAATTGCATTGAGAGAAAGAAAGACAGCTTATATGTTTTGATTCATATGTGTATGAGTTATGTTTTAGTTGAAGATTTTTTAAGCAGGCAGCTGATGTGTTTCCTCAAAGAATTCTTGGAGTGTCAATATAGAGCTACTTGGTATATGACAAGTTGCAAATAAGTATTTCTCTTCTTTACCTAACTCTTGAGGTAAAAGAGTATATGTCGCAGATGTTGGAGACTTGGAGTCAGGTTTTTTGAGTTTGGAAAAGTTACCTCATATTCAGTATATTCAGTATTTTCAGAATTTTTCAGGATAAAAATTCAGAAATCTCAGTGTTTTCAGAAAATTCAGAATTTTAGAATTTGCAAGAAAATCATGAAATTTCAGTATTTTCAGAAAATTCAGTATTTTCAGAAAATTCAGAAATTTCAGTATTTTGAGAAAATTCAGAAAATTCAGCAAAATTCAGATTTTTGTGAAGTACAAGTCAAGTGGAGAATCTACTTTCTATGTTTGTCTTGTTTTTGGATACATGCTTGTATCCAAAAAGCTGTTCCATTAGATCCTATCACTTGATTGAGAAGTGGAGTTAATCAAAAGAAAGTCAAGCAGGTACTATCACATTTCACCCGCGTAGAATATGAAGATATGAAGTATCAACTTGCAACTTTTGAAGTTCTCAAGGTGAAAGTTTGTCCACTTATGTTTCAAGTAGGAGTTGCAGATTCTTGGGAAGGATTTGGTTAAAGAAAAGTTTTACAACTTTATGCAAGAAGCATGGACACTTAGAGACATTCAGGTAGCAAATCAAACATTCAGTCATGAAGGTTTGATGAGCTTTGAAAGAAGTAGGAAGAAGGAGAATGTCTGGAGAAAGTTCTTGTTAGGTGTTCTTGTTCAGGAGAAAGTTCCAGAATTCTATTAAAGAGAAATTTGATATTTCAGGGAGGTATGTTTCAGAGGTGCGCACATATATGTTTATACCAGACTTTGAAGGAAACAGATATGAAAGGATGAAGAAACAAGTATGAAAGAGGATGAAGACAAGATTACATCATAGATATGAAATTTTGAGACTCATGAGTTGAGTTGAGTTTAGTTGAGTACAATCAGAGATGAACCAGGTAGTGTTCACTAAGTTGTGAGTTTTCAGTCACAAGTCCGAGGATGGATTTAGTTTCTGATTTTGTTTAGTGTATTTACATGATACAAAAGAAGTACGTTGAGAAACATTTTGTAAGGTAAATGCAAATATGTGGATCCTAGTGTATGCTTACAGATTTGAGAAGACAAGAGATAGCAGATTTAGAGACAGTTCATGCCACATATGTTGTCAAGCAGTGATTGTTTGATGTGTACACTATTGGATATCTAGTTTGCATATTTTTTGAGGTCTTATGGTTCATATTCAGCAAATTCAGATTTTTGAAGTTTGAAGGTCAATTCGGGAGTACAAGTTTGAAGTTTATGATAGTTTGCAGATGAATGAAGTTACATATCGAGTTCAGTTTGTACCAATATGACATTGCAGGGGGATTGTTGGAAAACAATGTCACATCAGTCCAAAATCCATTTAGGGCAGAAACCCTAATTTTGGTACTTAGTCATTTTTGGCACAAAAATGAGTAAAATTTTTATGAGTCTATCTTGTAGAGCTTTAAGAGAGCTTTCCAATGGTATATCACATGCAGTCATCAAAGATCAGATTTGGGAGAAAACCCTAACCCTAATTTTCTTCTGATTTAGGGTTTTGACCTCATATGATAGCTCTTGGCATGAGGATCATATAAATGTTGTCAGATAATTCATCAGGTAGTTAGAAGTGTGAAAAAGCAGGCCAAGAAGCTATTTTTAACAATAGCTAAAAACAACTTTAAAAATAAAGCAAACTCAATTAAAAAATAGCGATCCAAGATTTAAAAAGCTACGATGATGAGTTTTTTACACAAAAAGCTTCTTTATTCAATTTTGATAGCTAGAAGTCCTTGAGGGCTATATAAACAGTGCTTTGGGTCACTTTTGAATCATCCTAGACCAATTGGCAACGCCAGCTTTGGTCCCTCAATAGAGGTGGTGCTCTAGCACACATGGGGCAGCATGTGTGCAGCCATGGTGCACTCTAGGAGCATGTTGAGGAGAAGCCATGGAGTTCTTCTTGGAGAAGAGTGTTCTCACACTCTTGCTTATGAAGAGGGCTTACCTAAAAGCAGCTTGGTGGTGTGGATCAGCCATCTACATGATGTATTTGAAGATTGTCTTCCACATGAAGATTATGGTGTACTTCAAAGACATTGGATGGAGTTTAACATAAGATTTCATCTTATGTTAATCATTCAGGTACATATTCTATTTATGCACATGGTTACTACTTGGAGTTTATGGAGGCAGTGGCATCCATATCAGGAGGCGTCCTATTCGGCATAAATAAAGGAGAATCGGTACATGCATGCTACATGCATTCAGATGAGGTGTTAGAGAAGGTGTTTCCACATGAGTATGATTTCTGTCAGCAACATGTTAGCATTCTATGCTAATTCTGTAAGTATGTGATCTATCACACACACATCTGATTTAGGGTCTTGCATAGCCTAAATTCAGATTAGGGTTTGCTGAATATCAGTTTCAAACTGATCTTTCCTCTTTTGGTCACTCATAATTCACTCTTCTACAACCTATCAGATCATACATCTCATACATATTCAGATTTCTGTCCCTACATCTGAATATTCTTGTAAATTATGTACATTCACTCATCCATCTATTTCTGTTCACATAGAGTGGTTGAGATTTTGACTCCCACATTGTAAATTGACATTTGTATATATGATAGTATGAGTAACTTGTAAGCAGTGGCTTACGTAACACTTTACACATGTCTAATCTCTCTCTATCTTTGTCTCATCATTTGTGTGATTCAGTGTGGTATGTTCATGTTTTGTCAATATTGGAAGATTGCTGGAATCTGCGTTGTAGATCTTGGATCTATGGAACTATGGACCTGTGGTATTAGTTATGGGCCTACTAAATTTCCAACAACTTCTAACATCTATTAGAGGCCAAAATCGGCCTATAGATGAAACATATACATCAATATGATCCAATACACTGTGATCCCAAAGGGAAAATAAAATGTGAGTACAAAACAAAGTATAAAAGGAGTGGATAATAGTTGGTGTCGAGGGTGTGGGGTGCTATGGATATGCACTCTATATGCTCAACAGGTGAGATACGAATATGATATGCATAGGGAGGGGAGGCTCGGTGGTGTCATATCCCTCTAGATGCCTTGAGTGGGTGTAGGATATAATGCATCGGTGGGTAAGGCATCGTGGCGATCCTCAAAATGCTCTGCACGTCGAGATCGGCGAGGGTGTGCTGCTGACGTCTTCGTATCTCCATGTCACGGCGTGCGTGAATCGCCTGAATCTCTCTCTGGTGGGGATGGGCTCTCCGGAGGGGGGGTCTTGGTCGTCGGCGCTATCGTCTAAGCTCCTCGGCTCTCTGTAATGTGACACCTCGCGTCGAGCTTGGTCCTTTGGTGGCTGTGGATCTGAAAAATTCTCTAATATGAGTGTGGGTGGCCGGGTATATCTCCATCTACTGGAGAAGTGAGGCACGACGGTGCTTGAGCTCTACTAGGAAACGACCTAGAGGGCGCTGGTCCTTCGTCCCCAATAAAGCTTTGATCTCTCGGGGCCTCCCGAAGAGCTGTGGATAGCGGTATATGATATCCTCATATGCATGGCATCTACATGTGTAGTGCTCCTCGTCCTCCACCTCCTCTCGGCATATCGTGCATAATCTCTCATCCCTGGGGGTATGTGTAGCTCGCCCATCCTCAATCTCGAGCTTGTGTGATGATACTCTGAGCTTCCCAATGGCCACTCTCTCTGATGATGCCAGGTATGTATCCATGTATTGTGGTCTCTGAATGAAACCATCCGCTGTCACTGTCAGGAAGTGCTCTCTCTAGTGTTGCCTCTTTGTGCGAAAAGGCTCCCGTGGTGCTATCCATGTCTCCCTGATGTGTATCTGTAGTAGGTCCTAACGGATGATCTTGTTCCTCTCCGAACGAGAGAGAGTAATATAGGGGGAAGAGAGGTCATACTGAAAAGGGGGGAGATCGGTAATGCTCATGCCATGGTCTGCCAACCATCGGTAGGTCTGTGCATACCATACTTTCCCATGCCCTGTCTCTCCCAAATGTGTAGAGCTCTCAAATGCAAACCCGGTGAGTCGACTGGTGAGGAGCTCTCTGACTCTCGGGATAAAGGTCACCAGCTGAAAGAGGGCCTCCACTAGCATCGGTGGTGTGCCAAGCTCAGCTCGTATAATGTCATGTGGAACAGAGGGCTTTCTCCGGAGCAAGCGTGAGATCATGGTGACCAGGAGCCTCTAAATCTGCGTCCACATCGCATCCGTGATTCTTGGTGCCATATTGCCACTGCGTACATCAATGCGGGTGTCACTAGAGTATCAAAGAGGCAGCCCTTAGTTGGGGGCTCCTAAAAATGTGCCTGAAAGCAGCATCTCTCCAATCCAGCAAGCACCGCATAGCCTCGCGTCAATCTATCTCTCGTTGCCTGTGCCATGGAGAATACCCCTGTGCTTCCCGAGAAGGTGACACCTAGGTATTCGTAGGAGTCCACTACCTCTATCTGTCCTCCAGCTAGGGTGAAAGAGGCGCGATGGCATACTCTTCGGGAGGTATGGAAGATCATGAGCTTGGTCTTGCCAAGGTTCATTGTGAGTCCTCTCTCCATGCAGAAGGTATCAAGCGCCTGTAAATGTGATTGCAGCCCCTCGTGTGACTCTGAAAGCAAGACAAGGTCATCATCATATAATAGGATGTCTACTGACGTACCTCCAAAGTCTCCTCCAGCCCTCCTTCTCGCTGTATATACTCCGTGATCTCGTCCATGTAGAGACTGAAGAGAGTGGGTGAGAGAGGGCAACCTTGTTTCACACCAATGGTGCTAACAAGGCTGTTTGATAGGCCGCCGGGGCAGCGCACCCTGCCTGTGACTCATGCATACAAAGCATGGATGCCCCATAGCATGTCTGATGGTAGCGGTAACTCCTTAAGTCTTCGTAGTAGTCTCTCTCGAGGGACCATGTCGAAGGCTTTGCAGAAATCCACAAAGCAAAGGTAGAGTTTCCGCTTCTTCGCCTTCGCGCTCTCAATCAAACAACGAAGTAAGAAGATGTGGTCGATGGTGGAGAAAGTGCGGTAGAAGAGTCCCTTGCCGGGTGCTCTGATCTTGGCTGCCTCAGCGTGTGTACTCAGCTTTGCCTCTAGTACTTCCCTATAGATCTTGCCCAGGATGTGGCCTATCATAATAGTCCTATAGTTCCTCGGGTCCATCATATCGTCGGACTTATGGATAGGCACAATGGTATGCATACTCCACGAGTGAGGTAACCCCTCAACCAAAGCATGGTTGAAGAGGTGGGCGATCAAGTGGGAAAGTACATCGATTGCGTATATAAAGTGCTCGGAAAAGGATGGGGAGACGTTGCTTTGACTCTGCAGATAGTGGCCACCTAATACATGGGGGATCCATAATGTGAGTGAGTAAAACACCCTAGCTAGTGGTGATGGGTGTAGTTGATGGGTGGAGGTGGGGGGAGAGAAAGAAAGAAAGAAAGAAAGTGTTTTTACGTCTATTAGGAGGCCGAACTCGGCCTATAAGACAAATCGATGTACATGGGTGTATCTTCTGTCTATCAGAGAAGATAAAAATGCTGAAAAAGAAACTGGTCTCTCGGTGGGTGGGCTGCCCTCTAAATAGAGTCCCGTAGCTATCTATGATGCCATCATATGCGCTACATCTGCATACAAAGTGCTCCTCATCCTCCATCTCTACTATGCAAACCCTGCATATCCGCTCCTCTCTGGGAATGTCTTCGGCTCTGCCCATCTCAATCTCTAGTCTATGTGATGAGACTCTCAACTGGCCAATCGCTACCCTCGAGCTATGAGGCATGTAAGTATCCATGTAACATGGCCGCCGGATGAAACCGTCTGCTAGGATGTCTAAGAACTGGTCTCGATAGTGCAATAGTCTCGATCCCATGTGTGGTGTGTGCCATGTCTGACTAATGTAGCGCTGCCAAAGATCCTGTCTCAGCACAACATTCCTCTCATGACGAGAGAGGTGGATGTGAGAGAGAGAGAGAGAGAGAGAGAGAGAGAGAGAGAGAGAGAGAGAGAGAGAGAGAGAGAGAGAGAGAGAGAGAGAGAGAGAGAGAGAGAGAGAGAGAGAGAGAGAGAGAGAGAGAGAGAGAGAGAGAGAGAGAGAGAAGAAAGAAAGAAAGAAAGAAAGTGTCTTTACGTCTATTAGGAGGCCGAACTTCGCCTATGAGACAAAACGATGTACATGGGTGTATCTTTTGTCTATCAGAGAGAGAGTTGATGTTACATGAGTGCCTCCGATATGCTCTTGGGGAAGCGTGCACATGCAGGAGGAGGAGGAGGTACTCTAAAGAGGGATAGAGAGGGGAAGAGAGAGATATCATGTGGATGGAGGATAGGAGAGGGAGAATAATACTTAAAATGGAGACTTTGTAGGTTTAAAACGAAGTTGGAACACTTACTTCAATAGATTGGAGGGTGAGTCATGTAGCAAGGGTGTACCAAAAAAATTTTGTAGGGGGGAGAGGGCTTGTTTTCTTTTTCATCCTTCGTTGAGTCCTTCGAAAGACACTAGTGGGCTTCTATAGGTGCCCGCCACTAAAGAGTTGAGAGTCCTGTAGAGAAGTTCAAAGGTTCGATGGGTCCAAAGCTTCGGAAGTTCGAAAGTTCAGACCTTATTTTCTTCACGCTTTTCAGAAGGTCCAAACGAGGATCGGATGATATTAAAAAATAATGCTATTACTTTGCATGTTGAATTGAAATCCTTGGCTACAAAACAAATCACAAGTCTTTTGCTACAAGGCATCTACAATTGGTTAAGCAAAATATGTGTTGTTCATATATGCGAGGCTTAGACAAAATAAGCTTTTGAGCCGTGAGATGTTGGCCAAGGGTATGGGTGACCATGGAGTCTCCTTAATCTCCCAGCTCCCTTGCTTGCTCAAGAGGTTAACAAGCTTGTAGGGCCCTCCCCACAGTGGATTGAATTCCCCCTTATGTTGTGCTTCTTTAGGAGGGTAATAGATCAACACCAGAGATCCTTCTTGCACTTTAGACAGCCACAATGTTCTGTTGTGAGTGAGTTTCCTTTTGCCTTTGGCTACCTCTAGAAGGACTCTTTCTTCTTTGTGAATTTCTTCGTCCTGCCTCTGGGGAGAGATTAGGATCTTGTTCACAAAATGAGTGCCTTGATGTGTAGTAATCTCAATAGGGAAGCCATATCAAACAAAGACATTCAAACACGAATTGTGCCACTGTGATAGAGAGCAATCTTGAGTTGCTTGTACCTGAGCCCACGTGGTAGAGTAGTCGGTGGCTACCAATAGGTATTCCTCATGTCCAAGCCATGCTATTGTTGAGCTGAGGAGATGTGCTCAGGTGATGCAGCAGCTGTGGTAATACCCCCCTTGGCTGAGTAGAAGGGCTGGAGGTGCAAGGAGCAGCCCACGAAGCAGATAGACAGAGATGGAGAGAGAGAAATTCGAATTTGGAGAGAGGCAGCTTGTTTGGGGGCTTCACTAAAGAAAGAACTGAGCCTTAAGTTTATTTGAGTTCACTTTTATAGGACCTGGCCAAGTTCACATTGAACTTGGCCAAAAGAATAAATAATGAGTACATTAAGCCTTATAAAAGGCCTATACAAATGTGTACAAATAAGGGGGTCATTTAGGACCTTTACCCCAACAACCTCCCACTTAAAGGCATAAATGACGCCTTTAAGCTACGCGACTCCCACCATCTGTATACATAGCTCATGTTGTGCTTTAGACAAGCACTTAGTGAGAACATCTGCAGGATTCTGTGATGTATGAACCTTAACAAGTGTGATAAGGCTATCCTCAAGCACTTCTCGAATGAAGTGATATCGCACATCAATATGCTTAGTGCGTGCATGAAACATGGCATTCTTTGCCAAACATATGGCACTCTGGCTATCACAGCCAAGCATAGGTGCCCTGTTTGACAAGCCAAACTCACTGCATAATCGTGCCAGCCATATGGCTTCCTTGGAAGCCTCAATGGCTGAAATGTATTCAGCCTCTGTAGTGGACAAAGCAACAATCTTTTGCAGCCTTGAGCACCATGAAACAGCACCTCCTGCAAGAGTGAATATGTATCCACTTGTGGATTTACGTGTATCCACATCACCAGCCATGTCAGAGTCACAAAAGCCTTTCAGCTCCAATGGGTCTTTGCCATAGCAAATGCATTTATTTTTGGTCCCCTTTAAGTACCTCAAAATGGACTTTATTGCTTTCCAATGAGCTTTGCCTGGATTGGCCATAAACCGGCTCACAACTCCCACTGAATGGGCAATGTCCGGCCTAGTTGCAACCATAGGATACATAAGTGAGCCACAAGCTGAAGCATAAGGCACATTTTGCATGTCATTGATTGCTTCTTGTGTTTTGGGACAATCTTCCTTGGAAACTTTAACATATGGCTGCAATGACACTCCAAGAGGCTTTGCATCAGCCATGTTAAATCTGTCCAGCACCTTTTCAATGTATTTTTCCTGCGACAAATACAATATGTGCTGGTCCCTTTGTCTTCTAATCCTCACTCCAAGGACATGCTCTGCTGCCCCAAGGTCTTTCATTGAGAAAGCAGATTTCAGCTGCTGTTTAAGAGCATCAATGGTGTCTCTTTTCTTACCAGCAATCAGCATATCGTCAACATATAAGACAAGAATAATAGGGCTGCCATCTACATCAGTTTTCGTATACAAACAGTGATCAGCATGGCTTCTTTTATACCCTTGTTTGAGCATGAAAGCATCAAACTTCTTGTACCATTGTCTAGTAGCTTGTTTCAGCCCATACAAGCTTCTATTGAGCTTACATACCAAATGTTCCTTTCCAGGAATAACAAACCCCTCTGGCTGTTTCATGTAAAGCTCTTCATCAACATCACCATGCAAGAAAGCTGTATGTACATCCATTTGGTCTAATTCCAAATCAAGAGCAGCTACTATTGCAAATAACACTCGCAAAGTGGTCATCTTCACCACAGGAGAGAATACTTCTTGGAAATCTATGCCTTTGGTCTGGGCATATCCCTTTGCAACCAGCCTTGCTTTGTACTTGGGTTTTCCATCAACTGTTTTGATTTTATACACCCATTTGTTAGGAATGGCTTTCCTTTCTTTGGGTAATTCAACCAAATCCCAAGTATCATTAGCATGCAAAGCTTTAATCTCTTCCTGCATAGCAAGCTCCCACTTGCTGCTGTGTTCACATGCCTTTGCCTCTTTGTATGTGAGAGGCTCACGCTCATCTGTCAACAAAATGTAATGCAATGAAGGATCAAATCTACTCACATTCCTTCTAAGATGAGTAGATCTTCTCACCCAATGATCCACATTGTCAGGCAATGGGTCTACATCAGGTGGTATGATCAAATCATTATTATTATGCTGCTGTCCATTGTTTCCAGCACCATTTTCAGCATTATTATTCGGCTGCATATGCCCTTGAGGAGCCTCATTTTGCTGTCCAACATCTTCTGGCTCAAAAACCACTGGATCGTCAACATTTTCAGTCCTTTGTGGTGCATCCTGAGGGTCAAAATTGGACCTAACAGGTGGCTGGTCATGCTGAAATCTTACCCTTTTATGGTTATCTTTTGAGGCACAATTGTTTTGAAGCAGCCTTGCCTCATTAAAAACAACATCCCGGCTACGTACGACCTTCTTGAGCTGAGGTATCCAAATCCTGTAGCCCATTTCACCTTCTTCACCATATCCCATGAAGAGGCCTTTAATGGACTTAGCATCAAGCTTATTTCTCAGCTCAGGCCTATATGCACAAACGCCTCGCAGCCAAAGACACGTCAGTGATCATATGAAGCAGGTTTGCCAGACCAAACCTCTTCAGGGATGTCACCTTTTAAAGACATGTGAGGGGATCTATTGCACACATGTACTGCAGTTTTGAGTGCCTCTCCCCAAAATCCATGAGGGAGATTAGCTGTGGACAGCATGCATCTCACCCTCTCACAAAGTGTCCTATTGTAACGTTCAGCCACACCATTAGAAGAGGGGCTGTATGGAACAGTAAGCTCCCTCTTAATGCCCAAATTTTCACAAAATTTCTGAAATTCAGCACTTCTATACTCACCACCATTGTCCGTACGCAAGCATTTCAGCTTTCTACCTGTTTGGGTGGTCACAAATGCATGAAAACGCTTAAACGCAGCAAATGCTTCATCCTTTGATTTAAGCAATTGAACCCAAATTTTTCTAGAAAAATCATCAACAAAGGAGATGAAATATAAAGCACCCCCCATAGATTTGGTGGGCATGCTACATACATCAGAATGAACAAGATCAAGTACACAAGACTTACGAGACACACCAGAATAAAAGGAACGTTTTACTTGCTTTCCATATTCACATTCATTACAAAAGTCAAGCTTTGTGCCTTTAGCATCAAGCTTCTTTAAGTTACAAAGCCTAGTGAGACCCTTTTGGCTCATATGGCCAAGTCTCTTATGCCACAACTCCATATGGGAGTGAACTTCAGCCAAAGCAATGAACTTGCCTGATAAGGCCTTTCCATGCAAAACAATAGAGAGTTCCCTTCTTTGTGCCTTTCACAATCAGCCTTGAACCTTTAGTCATTTTCCATGATCCTTTCTCAAAAAGAATGCTATAACCATGCAAATCCATTTGACCCACAGAAAGCAAGCTCTTCTTGATCCCTGGTACATAACGCACATTATGCAAGACCAGCTCATTAGTGCCATTTGTAGCGAAATGCACTGTGTTCAGCTGCACTCTTGGACTCATCAAGCTGCATGCCAACAAGCTTCCGCATCAGGTGTACTTGGTTAACAGGCGTAGTATTTTCATACGTTGCCTTGAGTTTTGCCCATAACTCAAAAGCAGTGGTCAAACCTTTGAGATCTACTAGAATCTCATCGGATACAGCCATCTTAATGTATATAATGGCCTTCTTGTTCAAACTAAACCATGCATCTTCCGACATGTCCTCTGGTTTCTCTGCCTCCAATGCCCTGTCACAATCCTTCAAGAAGAGGATTCCCTGAATTCTCTCCTTCCATAAGTCAAAACCTGTTCCCTCAAACCGTCGAATCTCAAATAGATTCTTCACATCTGAGGAGGATGACGCCATAGTTGCACAATGAAAAAACCTGCTGGAATTTTGGGCAAATACACCAAAATCAAAGTGAAGCCTCCAAAAATGATGCACTACAGCTCCAAACGGTCACAGGAGCAATTTGGGACAAAAATGGGGTGATTCTGGGCACAAAACTGATCTCTGAATTTTCTGCGCAGAGAATTTCAGAAACTCAATTTATGCTCAAAAACAACTAATTTTGTTGTGAGTTTTTTTTGCCACTGTTTTACAAGAAATTATGGCAAAATACTCCACAACTTCTCATACATAGGTCAATTTTGCTGAAACTATAGAAATTATAGCAAAATGTATCTCCCACTATGTGTGCTCAGCCAGTTGAGAGTGAGAAGACCTGCAAAAACTCAGAAATTTGCTGGAAAATCTGATATGTTGCTGAAAAACCCCTGTTCTTGCTGGAAACTTTGAGATTTTGCTGAAAAACACCTGTTCTTCGCGATAAAATCAGAGAAAAATCACTTTCTTCGCGACAAAAAGCTGGAACATCACTGAAAATGATGGTACAGCAGATTTTGGACCCTTTCTTCGCGATGAAACTTGGTGATTTTGCCAAATGGTGAGTGTATGCTGCTGTAGAGAACCTGCGCAGCAGATTTGAGGCCCAATATAGGCTCTGATACCAGTTGTTGAGCTGAGGAGATGTGCTCAGGTGATGGAGCAGCTATGGTAATACCCCCCTTGGCTGAGTAGAAGGTCTTGAGGTGCAAGGAGCAGCCCACGCAGCAGATAGACAGAGATGGAGAGAGAGAAATTCGAATTTGGAGAGAGGCAGCTTGTTTGGGGGCTTCACTAAAGAAAGAAGTGAGCCCTAAGTTTATTTGAGTTCACTTTTATAGGACCTGGCCAAGTTCACATTGAACTTGGCCAAAAGAATAAATAATGAGTACATTAAGCCTTATAAAAGGCCTATACAAATGTGTACAAATAAGGGGGTCATTTAGGACCTTTACCCCAACAGCTATGGATAGAGCTATGGATAGATTGGGCCTACGAAATCTAATCCCCAATATTCAAAGGGTTTCCATCTGGTGGAGATGGTGAGAGGATTATGGTTCTTGTGTTGGGCAAGGTCCACACCTCTGGAATGAAGCACATCTTTTGGCCCAATTAGTGGCTTCCTTGAAGAGTGTTGGCCACCATAGATTGGAGTCCATGATTTTTTGAGCCATGATATGTCTAGGAGGGTGGCGAACTCCCATTTCCTACATGAGCTTCCTCTAGTACTATCTGAGTTTCTTGTAGAAGGAGACACTTTCTGAGTGTTCCATGCTAGTCTTTTCTGTAGAGCTTTCCTCTGATATATTTATAGTGCTTACATTTCAGTAGTAATCTTCTTCTTTCGAGGGGGTGGAACTAGGAGAAAACGTTCGAGAGATCAAAAGATTACATTCTTGATACTTGGAAGGAAGAATTTTGATAATAAATATTAAAGAGTGGGGCATCTAGAACTTGTTCGTAAATCCATTTGTCTGTCTTCATGGGGTAATGCAAGAGACACATGATCAACAATGACATGGTGTCTCCTTTGTCTTAGCATAATCTCAAAGTCAAACTCTTGGAACAACAAGGGCATTGCGATATCCTTCGAGTGACTTGGGGCTTGTTTATCAGATATTCCAAGGCCCGATGATCGTTAATCACAACGAATTTGACTGCCAACAAGTAATGTCTGAACTTTTGTAGGGCAAATACTATGGCCAAAGCCTCCCGTTTTGTAGTACTATATTTCCACTTAACAAAGTAACGGACTGGCATGGTCGATAGGAGGATCTGTCTATCTGCTTTCTCCAAGCTGTGCGAGAACAGCCTTGACCGCTCTGAGGCTTGCATCCATGTGTATATTGAAAGGAGTATTCGGGTTCGATATTGTTAAGATTGAAGAGTGTATTAATCACATCTTTTAATTCCAAGAAGGTTTTCTCTTTATCCTTGTCCATTGAAAGGTCCCATTCTTTCTAGTGAGTTTGGAAAGTGGCTTGGCTATATCTCCATACATTCTGGTAAAACGTTTGTGGTACCCATTGTGGCCTAAGAACCCTTGGAGGTGGGCCTAGGCATTTTGAGAATGGCCATGACCTTGTCAAGATCGGGAGTCATGCCTTGAGGAGACACTACATGTCCTAATAAGGTCCCTTGAGTTATTAGAAAATGACATTTATTTCGGTTTAGTTTGAGGTATGTTTCCCTACATTTCATGAAGATGTGGGAGAGTTGAGTGAGATGTTCGTGAAAGCACTCAACACTCGATCGGGCTAGCCTTACTTATACTTGAGAAGGTTGAGAAGTCATTCGTGAAGATTTTGAGTGAACTCAATAGGTGTCTGAAGATGATGGACACTGCGCTGTTGAAAGTTATTGGAGTGTTTTTGAGTCTAAATGCCATTTAAGTGTAGGTATATGTACCCTATGGAGTCACAAAAGTTGTCTTTGGTCTATCTTCTTGGTGGATAGATATTTGATTGTATCCATTGTATCCGTCCATGGATATAGGGCATGACCAGCGACATCCTTGATAACTTGCTCTAAAAATGGGGTTGGAAATCCATTTGGGATCGTAACTTTGTGAAGAGCTCTAAAATCTATGAAGACTTTGATCTTATTTGATTGCTTCTTTGCTGCTATGACCATTGAAGACAACCATTCTGAGGAGTCCATTTTATTAGTTTCCTTCTACATTGCTTCCGTGTACTTAGGGTTGAGCCTGTACTTAGGGTTGAGCCTGTTATACTTGTGGCTTCCATTTTATTAGTTTCCTTCTACATTGCTTCCGTGTACTTAGGGTTGAGCCTGTAAATCTTTCCTCTTACAAGTTTGACGTTTGAGAAAAGGGGGATGGTGCAGAGTCCTAAGGCTATGGGGATGCCTTCTAGATCCTTAGAACTCCATGCAAAAAAATATTGTCCAACAAGTTGGGTTCCAACTTCCTCCCACATGCTTGTTTTCTCCTGGTCATACTACAAAAAATTCGCGAATTTTTGCCTTGGAATAAAAACCGTTTAAGTCGTTTGCGAATTAATTCGCTAGCATATAGTGGCCACCTAATACATGGGGGATCCAAAAATGTGAGTAAAACGCCCTAGCTACTGGTGATGGGTGGAGGTGGGTGTAGTATGTGGTACATCGGTGGTGGTCTGAGTGCCAGCTGAAGGAAGACAACCCACGGGGTGGTGGTACGCCTATGCTCCATCATGTGGTCGTAGGCAATCCTGATGCGTGAGATATCCTCCTGATACATATCCGTCCATGCGTGGTCGGCGCCGTGCTCTCTGTGCTGCTGCCTGGTGGAGCGTGAGCCCTATAGATGGACCTCTCTGATGTAGCTCAACTCGCTGAAAGAACTGGGTAATGGTCTGCTGGGTACTCACCCGTGGCTGATGTATGGGCTGTAGTGACCGCTCTCGCCTCTCGTATGCTGCTGTGAGAAAGCGTCCCAAGCGTCTCTGGTCTCCCATAGTCATGCACAGCTTGAATGACTCCTCGATCTGGAACTGTGCTCGTAGGTCTAAGTATGCTGGACATCTGATAACAAAATGCTCCTCACTCTCTACCTCTGTCTGGCATACTGGGCACCACCTCTCCTCACGGGGGACTCCCCTGGACCGACCCCTCTAAATCTCGAGCTGATATGATGAAACCCGGAGCTGCCCAATGACGACACGTAGGTGGTGGGGAAGGTAGATCTGCATGTATCTCGGAATCTCGATGAAGCCCGTTCCCGATATATGTAGAAAATGCTCGCGGTAGTAGAGCATTTTCGGTGGCAATGTACCCCTAGGGCTCACCCATGTCCTCTGTATGTATGTATGCCATATCTCCTGACGAATGATCCTATTCCTCTCTTGATGAGAGAGCGAGTAGGTGGGTGCATGAGAGTCGTACTGTAGTGGTGGTAGCCTGTCTATGTCAAAGCCATGGTGGGCAAGCCAGTCTCGTGTCTGTGCATACCATGAGGAGGTGTCGCCTGCTAATGCCATATCACGTGATGCCTCGAAAGCACGATAAGCAATGAGCTCTGTATCCATGCTCCGAAGTCTGTGTAATAGGCATACTGTCTGGAATAGTGCCTCAACTAGCATCGGTGGTGCAGCGAGCTATGCTCTAATGATATCATGTGGTACTGAAGGTTTGCTACGGATAAGTTTGGCAATCATGAGGATCTGTGGCCTCTCTAATGCTGTCCATACTGATGTAGCTAATCCTGGTCCCCATATGGCTGCCCCATACATGAGCGCTCGCGTAACCAAAGTGTCAAAGAGCCACACCTTTGTGCGGGGCTCCTGAAAATATGCCTGGTGGCACTGTCTCTCCATCAAAGCTAGTGCTGTGTACCCACGTGTGATGCGGTCACGGGCTGCCATAGAGAAGACCCCTGATGCTGCTGTAAATGTCACCCCCAAGTAAACATATGATCCGACCACCTCGATCGGTCCACCTGCTGCTGTGAACAAACTATGTCTGGGGGGGGAGAGAGAGAGAGAGAGAGAGAGAGAGAGAGAGAGAGAGAGAGAGAGAGAGAGAGAGAGAGAGAGAGAGAGAGAGAGAGAGAGAGAGAGAGAGAGAGAGAGAGAGAGAGAGAGAGAGAGAGAGAGAGAGAGAGAGAGAGAGAGAGAGGGAGGGAGGGAGGGAGGGAGGGAGGGAGGGAGGGAGGGAGGGAGGGAGGGAGGGAGGGAGGGAGGGAGGGAGGGAGAGAGAAAGAGAGAGAGAGAGAGAGAGAGAGAGAGAGAGAGAGAGAGAGAGAGAGAGAGAGAGAGAGAGAGAGAGAGAGAGAGAGAGAGAGAGAGAGAGAGAGAGAGAGAGAGAGAGAGAGAGAGAGAGAGAGAGAGAGAGAGAGAGAAAGAAAGAAAGAAAGTGTTTTTACGTCTATTAGGAGGCCGAACTCGGCCTATGAGACAAATCGATGTACATGGGTGTATCTTTTGTCTATCAGAGAAGATAAAAGTGCTGAAAAAGAAACTGGTAAAGCTGATACATATCTCCGTGAAATGCGTGTGGAGATAGCCATGAAAGTGGGGGGGTGTATGGAGTGCGATATCTATGACAGTCTATATGCAAAGGGGTAGTACAACAAGCATGGGAATGCATCTGAAATGACTAACTAGCTCCATCCTGTGCTAGTGGGTGGGTGTAAGATGTGATACATAGGTGGAGGTGGAGTCAGGGCCATCGTGATAGCTGCAGCGGGATCAGCCATCATCTGGAATCGTCTCTCCTCCATGGCACGATGGTGACGAGCTTGGATCTCTGCAATCTGATGTCGGTGATGTCTCGGGGCCCTATATCCTCTAGCACGGGGTCGTCTCCTAGCTCGAGCAGTCTGAGCCTGCTGAAGAGTCACCCCTCTCGGTGTGTGGGCTGAGGGGGGGAGGGCTGCAACACGTCGTGGAATAAAGAACTCAGTGAGCTGACTCTGTCTCCCTCCTGTATGGGCTGCTACAGTAGGCTGGAGTAGGGAATCTCTGTGACTCTGTATCTCTAGTAGGAATCGCGCGAGCTGTCGCTGGTCTCTAGAGTCCATGATCTCTCGGAGGGTGGGCTGCCCTGTAAATAGAGTCCCGTATCTACCTCTGATGCCATCATATGCGCTACATCTGCATACAAAGTGCTCCTCATCCTCCATCTCTACTCTGCAAACCCTGCATATCCGCTCCTCTCTGGGAATGTCTGCGGCTCTTCCCGTCTCAATCTCCCGTCTCAATCTCTAGTCTATGTGATGAGACTCTCAACTGGCCAATCGCTACCCTCGAGCTATGAGGCATGTAAGTATCCATGTAATATGGCCGCCGGATGAAACCGTCTGCTAGGATGTCTAAGAACTGCTCTCGATAGTGCAATAGTCTCGATCCCATGTGTGGTGTGTGCCATGTCTGACTAATGTAGGGCTGCCAAAGATACTGTCTCAGCACAACATTCCCCTCACGACGAGAGAGGTGGATGTGAGGTGATTTTGGGTCGTACTGAAAAGGCGGCAATCTGTCCATATGAAGCCCATGACTATCAAACCATACTCTAACCTGAGTGTACCAAGCTCTCTCATATCCTGACTCTGATATCTATAGATGCATCAAAAGCTCTGCGTGTGAGTCTGTCTGTAGGGAGCTCCCTCATCCTCTGAATAAAGCAGATAGTTTGGAATAGTGCATCTACTACCATGGGTGGTGCAGCTAGCTCTTCCTTGATGATGTCATGTGGTACCGACTGTCTCCCGCGAAATAGTCGCGAGATCATACGTACCCAGGGCCTCTCGATCGCACTCCACTGGGTGACTGTGAGGCTTGGGGCCCAAACTTTCGTAGCATATATCATAGCTGGTCGGACTAGTGTGTCAAATAGCCACCCCTTCGTGGGGGGCTCCTGGAAGTGTGCCTGGTGACATCTCCGCTCTAACATGGCTAAAGCTGCATATCCTCGTGTGAGTTTATCGGTGGCTGCCCGTCTCATGCTGAAGGGGCCAGGTAAGCTCGTGAATGTGACTCCGAGGTAGACATAGGAAGTGACCACCTCAATCTGTTCACCGCCAGCTGTGAATCCTGCTCCATTCCTCACCAAGGGGGAGGTGTGGAAGATCATGACCTTGGTATTGCCAATGTTTACTGTCAAGCTCTTTTGTGTACAAAACTCATCGAGGGCATCCAAGTGGCGCTGTAATCCATCGGGTGACTCTGAAATCAAGACAATGTCATCGGCATATAATAAAATGTGGACAGGTGTTCCTGCGAGGTCTGCACCCTCTCCTCCAGCTCGGAGAATGTAGTCCTCAATCTCATCGATGTAGAGACCAAATAGAGTGGGAGAGAGCGGGCAGCCTTGCTTAACACCGATGGTGCTAGCAATGGCCTCAGACATACCTCCTGGACACTGTACTCTCCCAGTCACCTGCTCATAGAGTGCATAGATAGCCCAAATCATCCCTGGTGGTACTCCCAAGCTCTGAAGGCGTTGGAAGAGCCTCTCTCGTGGCACTGTATCGAAAGCTTTGCGGAAGTCCACAAAGCAGCAATATAGTCTCTTCTTCCGCACCCTTGCCCCATCAATGAGGCAGCGCAAAATGAAGATGTGATCAATAGTAGAGAAAGCTCGCCGAAAACCTGCCTGGCCTCGTGCTCGTAGCCCCTCAGTCTCTGCATATGAGCTGAGCTCTTCCTCAAGTATGGCACCGTATAGTTTGGCCATGGTGTGGCCAATCATGATGGTCCTGTAATTCCCTGGATCCAGGGTGTCGCCAGATTTGTGGATAGGCACAATGGTGTGCCTAGTCCACTCCTCTGGGAAGCCCTCCCCTATAGCCCGATTGAAGGCATGTGCAATCAATGGGGCTATAGTGGAGGTTGCATATATGAGGTGCTCGCTCTGCAATCCCGTATGGTCTGTCGAACGTCCATGTCGCAGTCGTCCTATGGCCCTCTCAACCATCTTTGCTGTGAAAAGAGAAGAACTAGTAGGGCGAGGCTCAAGTGGCTGGGGAATGGGAGGCTGCCTAGGTACCTCATATAATCTCTGAGCATAATCATGCCATGTGTAGGTCCCCAATAGGTGTGGTCAGGCGTGGCTCTTGTAGGGTACGCCATGCTGCAGCACTGTCCATACTCATAAAGAGATGGTATAGCTCAAGCACTTGTGCCTCCTCAAAGGCTCGCGTCTTCCGACGTGTGAGAGTCTTCATCTGTCCCGTGGCGTGTCTCTTTGTGATCTCTCCCAATGCTCGCTGAGCTCGTAGTCGGCGGTAAGTATCTCTGCATTCCTCATCATACCAACGATGTTGTGGCATAGTCGCAGGAGGAGGTGTGTGACCAGAATGGGTGGTGTGTGGGAAGGAGCTGATGGCGGATGTCTGAAGAACTGATGCTATCTGTGAGGTGAGTAGGGATAGTGGAGTGTCAGGGTGAAGCAAGAGAAGACCCTTCTCGACTTGGGCCGCATATATGTGAGCTAGCTCGTGTGTGAAGTGGATGGTGGTGTGTGGGATGCGTGCTGCGGGTGTGCGTGTAGGGGTGTCTCCCTTGAGGGAGAGAGCGAGGTATGCGTGATCGGCCCCAATGGGTATGGGTGGGATGGTGAATGAGGTAAGTAGGTGAATGGCCTCTCTAGATCCCATGACGTAATCTACTGAACTTCCCCTGCCATCTGTGACTGAGTGTGGCATGCATGTCAATCCTCCTAAGGTAGGCCACTGAGCCATCCCGTTATAGATAACGAGATTATGTCGAGAGCCTAGCCTGAGTAAGTGAGTGCCATAATGAGTGTGTGTAGAGTCAGCTGAAGCTCGAGCTGTAGACTCATCCTCTATGGTACGTAGTATCTGTGGGTCTTCTGGGTCAAATATCTCACACTGATCATTGCCTGTCTTGGCATTGAAGTCTCCCATAAGGAAGACTTCCCCTAATGCAGAGTACTCTGTAATCTCTTCTGACAAGCAAGTGTATGGTGAGTCCTCCTCTCGATCTATGATAGCGAATCGCGAGCTAGAGGGAGCAAAGTAGCATAAAGCTATGAAGATGATCCCCTACTGTGAGAGCTTGAGTCGAATCCAAAGATATCTGGCCAATGAGTCACGTGTGACTATCTGTATCCTGCTCTGAAGTCCATCTCTGAAGAGTATGGCTACTCCTCCTGATCCTCTGGTGGTGTGCTGACGTGTACACTCTCTGTGTGTGGACTCCCACTGGAAACTGTGGACTCGAGGTAGGCCCCGGTCCGGGCTCTCATGTGTCTCTGTGAGCATAATGATGTCTTTGCCTTTGCGCACCTCTTCCAACCTCTCTGGGTGTGTCCATAGATCTCCATTGCAGTTCCAAACTGCAAGGTGTATCTCCTCGAGTGTCTCACACGCCGCGAATCCCTATGGGATGGCCTTGCCATCAATGATGACACGACCATCTCTGTATGAAGCCTTCTTTCCTTCTTTGCGAGCTTGGTGTACTCTCGGCATGCATGCTCGGCGGTGTGCTACTTGCATGGGTGTGAGATCATCATCAAGGTAGATGGGGGGGCCATCAAGTGCTCTCAGAATCATCCTCTTGCGTAGGAAAGTAGATCTTACATCTTCTGAAGGGAAGTGTAGAATGAGAGCTCTCTTCTTCGTGGGTCTCGTCCCGTTCTCCAAGACTTGATAAATGGAGGGGAGTCCTCTTTGTAGCCGAGCATCTTGCATAGTGTCTTCCCGTCGGACTCGGGTGTAGAGCCTTCTTTTTCTACAATGCCCGTGATGCGTACATTGAGACGACGGGCATGTCTCATCTTTTCTTCTTCAATGGTGGTGTGCACGATGAGTGCTTCTTCCTTTTGTGCTTCCTCTTTGGCTTCTTTTTTATGTTCTTTTTCACTATGTCGATCCATCCTTCTTTGGTAGCTTCTAGTTTGTTTTCCAGGCTCCCGGTCAAAGCTTTGGTGAGTTCTTCTTTTAGAGCTTCTGACTTGTTCATATTAATCTCTCCCTCTTCGGGTGTGAGAGAGACCATTGAAGCTTTGAGGAGCTCCAATTCCTCTTTCATGTTTGCCCTTTCCTTAGCCCATTCTTCTTTTTCTTTGTTTCTCTCCCTCTCATGCTCTTGTTTCTCTTTCTGCCATGCTTCCCTCTCCTTATGATATGTTTCTACTTCCTTCTCGAGCTTTGAGAGGCGGCTGATGATGGCCGTGATAGTGGAGTCCAGCATCTTCTTGTTTTCTTTGATAGCTATGGTCAGTTTGTCCTCCATTTTTGTCAAATCGTCCTTCTTAGCCGTAGCGCTCATTGCATTCGAAGATGATGGCCGTAGAGAGAGAGAGAGAGAGAGAGAGAGAGAGAGAGAGAGAGAGAGAGAGAGAGAGAGAGAGAGAGAGAGAGAGAGAGAGAGAGAGAGAGAGAGAGAGAGAGAGAGAGAGAGAGAGAGAGAGAGAGAGAGAGAGAGAGAGAGAGAGAGAGGCGGCTGATGATGGCCGTAGAGAGAGAGAGAGAGAGAGAGAGAGAGAGAGAGAGAGAGAGAGAGAGAGAGAGAGAGAGAGAGAGAGAGAGAGAGAGAGAGAGAGAGAGAGAGAGAGAGAGAGAGAGAGAGAGAGAGAGAGAGAGAGAGAGAGAGAGAGAGAGAGAGAGAGAGAGAGAGAGAGAGAGAGAGAGAGAGAGAGAGAGAGAGAGAGAGAGAGAGAGAGAGAGAGAGAGAGAGAGAGAGAGAGAGAGAGGGCTGAAGAGTCACCCTTCTCCGTGTGTGGGTTGAGGGGGGGAGGGCTGCAGCATGTCGTGGAATAAAGAAGTCAGTGAGCTGACTCTGTGTCCCTCCTCTATGGAGTGCTACAGTAGGTTGGAGTAGGGAATCTCTGTGACTGTATCTCTAGTAAGAATCGCCCGAGTTGTCGCTTGTCTCTAGAGTCCATGATCTCTCGGAGGGTGGGCTGCCCTGCAAACAGAGTCTCGTATTTGCCTTTGATGCCATCATATGTGCTACATGTGCATACAAAGTGCTCCTCATCCTCCATCTCTACTCTGCATACTCTGCATATCCGCTCCTCTCTGGGAATGTCGGCGGCTCTGCCCGTCTCAATCTCGAGTCGGTGTGATGAGACTCTGAGCTGGCTAATCGCTACCCTCGAGCTATGAGGCATGTAAGTATCCATGTAGCGTGGTCTCTCGATAGTGCGATAGTCTCGATCCCATGTGTGGTGTGTGCCAGATCCCATGTGTGGTGTGTGCCATGTCTGACTAATGTAGAGTTGCCAGAGATCTTGTTGCCAGAGATCTTGTCCGAACACAACATTCCTCTTAGGACGAGAGAGGTGGATGTGAGGTGAGTTTGGGTCATACTGAAAAGGCGGCAATCTGTCCATATCATGTCCATGACTATCAAACCAGACTCTAACCTGAGTGTACCAAGCTCTCTCATATCTTGACTCTGATATCTATATAGATGCCTTAAAAGCTCTGTGTGTGAGTCTATTTGTAGGGAGCTCCCTCATCCTCTGAATAAAGCAGATAGTCTGGAATAGTACATCTACCACCATGGGTGGTGCAGCTAGCTCTGCGCTGATGATGTCATGTGGTACCGACTGTCTCCCGCGAAATAATCGCGAGATCATACGTACCTGTGGCCTCTGGATCGCACTCCACTGGGTGACTGTCAGGCCTGGGGCCCAAACCGTCGCAGCATACATCATTGCTGGTCTGACTAGTGTGTCAAATAGCCACCCCTTCGTGCGGGGTTCCTGGAAGTGTGCTTGGTGACATCTCCGCTCTAACATGGCTAAAGCTGCATATCCGCATGTGAGTCTATCGGTGGCTGCCTGTCTCATGCTGAAGGGGCCAGGCAAGCTCGTGAATGTGACTCCGAGATAGACATAGGAAGTGACCACCTCAATCTGTCTATATTAACGTCTTTTGGAGGCCAAACTTGGCCTATGAGACAAAACCATGTACAAGTGTAGTAACCCTGTATAGAAAATGAAATGAAATAAAAAGTACTTGTTACACAAAGCTATATAGGGCTGGAAAAGGCTGGGGAGACATGGCTCTGACTCTGCACATAATGGATAATGTCCACCTAATACATGGGGGGTCCATAATGTGAGTGAGTAAAATACCCTAGCTACTGGTGATGGGTGGAGGTGTGTGTAGTATGTGGTACATCGGTGGTGGCTGAGTGCCTCCTGAAGGAAGACAACCCAGGGGGTGGTGGTACGTCTGTGCTCCATCATGTGGTCGTAGGCTGTCCTGATGCATGAGATATCCTCCTGATGTAGTCGTGGTCGACGATATCCAACCATGCGTGGTCGGCGTCGTGCTCTCTGTGCTTCGGCTTGGTGGAGCGTGCGTCCTATAGATGGGCCTCTCTGATGTAGCTCATCTCGCTGAAAGAACTGAGTAATGATTTGCTGGTTACTCACCCGTCTCCGATGTGTGGGCTGTAGTGACTGCTCTCGCCTCTCGTATGCTGCTGTGAGGAAGCGTCCCAAGTGCCCCTGGTCTCCCATAGTCTATCTGGAATTGTGCTCGTAGGTCTAAGTATGCTGGGCATCTGATAACAAAATGCTCCTCACTCTCCACCTCTGTCCCGCATATTGGGCACCACCTCTCCTCACAGGGGACTCCCCTGGACCGACCCCTCTCAATTTCGAGCTGATGTGATGAAACCCGGAGTTGCCCAATGACGATTCGAAGGTGGTGGGGTAGGTATGTCTGCATGTATCTCGGAATCTCGATGCTCACGGTAATAGAGCATTTTCGGTGGCAATGTATCCCTAGGGCATAGTCACAGGGGGACGCGTCCCCGGGCCCGAGGGACGCCAGGATGCCGTCCCCCCTTTCAAATATCTTGGGACGCTCAGCCGGGACGGCTGGCATCCCGAATTTCTTTTTGATATAGGGTGCCGTCCCCGGATGCCGTTCCGGGACGGTTTCATGTTATGACGGAGATTTGGGGACGCCAAAATGGCGGGAGCGGCAGATTTTTCGAAAAAAATTTTATTTTCGAATTTTGAAAAAGTGCGCCCACATTGTCTCTCTATAGTAGGACTTATGGGGCCCCAGTGCAACTATAAAACAAGCCCTTGCTGCCCTCAAAACACACATCACACTTTCAGCTTTCCCTCTTGAGCTCCTTTGGTGTGCACTCTTGCATATTCAGCAGCCCTCTCCATCCTCTTAACCTTTGAGCCTCTCTAGGAGAGTGATTTCAGCAGCCCCTCTCTTGAGTCCTCTCCTCAAGGCTCAAGAACTTACCCTTTGGAGTTCTAAACCTTCCTCCTCTCTTTCATTTGGAGTGTAGGAGCAGCCATTATGGCCTCTTCATCAAGCACATACAAGAGAAGGAAGGCTGTCGCAAAATGGACATTGTGGGAAGAGGTGGATTCTCCCATGGCCGCCGGAGAAGGAGGTGGTTCAAGACCATGGACATGCAAGTTATGTGGATACAAAAGGACCGGTGGAGCGAACAAGGTGCGTGCCCATCTTCTTCATGAGAGTGGCAATGAAGTAAAGTTTTGTAATGCCATCACTTCGGAGAAAAAGCAAGAACTTCTCAACAAGCTTGCTGTGAGTCATGCCCATGTGCGTGCCCGTCGTGCTTCACAAGCTCCGGTCAATCCCGCATCATTTGTGAGAACTTCTACCTCTCTTTCCAAGGAGGCATCTTCATCGGCAATGACGGCTTGTCCTCATCCTCTTTCTACACCAAAAGATATGCCATCTGTAAGCTCCACACCATATGGAGTCGGACGTATTCATCGTCAACAAACCCTTGATGATAAATGGAATCCCAAATTGAAGGAAGAGGTTGACATGGAGGTGGCGAGGTTTTTCTATCATGACCACATTCCTTTCAATGCAGCCCGGTAAGTAATCATAATTCATATGGCATAACTGAATTTTCAATTTACCTAATTGTTTGCAATTTGTATAATGTAAATTCTCTTTTTATTCATAGATCACCATACTTCAAGGAGATGATGAAAAAAGTAGGGGAATATGGACCACAATATGTTCCTCCCACTTCAGAGTGTTTGCGTACTACTCTATTAGACAAGGAGAATATTAAACTTGTGGAAGCCGCATGTGAGAACATCCGAAAGTCATGGGAAAGAAATGGGGTGCCCTTGCTCGTGGATGGATGGAGTGACACACAACGACGATCTATCCATGGAGTTGTCGCTTACTCCCGAGGTGAGATGTACTTCATATCATCCCATGATGCATCTGAGACAGGAAAATCAGCCGATGTGCTTGCTTCTGAGTGGGCAAGTGCCATAGAAATGGTGGGTCCAACAAATGTTGTAGCCATTGTAGCATATGGAGAAGCCGCAAACAGAGCAGCTGCCCAAATCATTGAAAGTATGTATCCTCATATCAGTGTTTGTTTTTGCATGGCTCATTGCCTAAATAATATTCTCAAAGACATTGGCACTTTGGATTGGATTTTGCCTTCAATCAATGAGGCAAATGCATTAGTGAGCTTCATCAACAATCATACATGTGTGAAGAATGAGTTCAGCAAAAGATCTACTCTTGTTTTGCTGAAATATGCTGAAACACGATTTGCATATAACTTCATCATGTTACACCGTGTTGTGAAGTGTAGTGGTGTTTTAAGAGGCCTACTATTGAGTGATGAATTTGCAGCAATGCCAGAGGCTTCCACTACAACAGGAAAGGAATTCAGAAAACTAGCAGATAATGAAGCATGGTGGGAGAATATTAGCCGCATAGTGGATATCGTGCGACCACTTGTGCACTTGCTAAGAGTGGTGGATTCTATGGACCCATGCATTGGCAAAGTATATGAAGCTATGGATCAAACCATAGAGTCACTTAAGAAGCTAGTGCAAGAGGATGAGAAGTATGAAGAAATTTCATCAATATGTGTTCGACGATGGAATGCCTATTACTCCCCACTCCATGCAGCGGCATTCATGGTGGACCCTGAATTCCAAGATAAGAAACAATATGCTGATCCGGAGGTAGCAAGTTGATGGAGGACGATATTGGAGAGACTTGTCCCAGATAATGCATCGAGGAGGCTTATTAGAGATCAATTATCCAAATATAGAACTATGAAAGATGCTTCATTTTCATGTGCAGATGCACAAGAAGATAGGTTTCGTGTCGGTGCTGCTTTATGATGGGAAGATTTTGGATTTGGTGGTCCAGAGTTGCAACAATTGGCTATACGGATACTAAGCCAAGCTTGCACTACAAGTTGCCTTGAGCAACTATGGAGTGTTTATGGACATGTAGCCTCTAAGAAGAGGAACAGACTTGGTGTGCAACGTGCCAGTGATTTTGTCTTTGTCAGTGCAAATTTAAGGATGCTTCGCAAAACCCAAAGCATGGCTTCAGATCCTTTTACAGAATGGGAGATGGAGGACAAGGTGCAAGTTGAAGAACATGAAGAAGAGGCACATGATTCAGAATACTTTGAGCAAGTAGAGATTTAGATTGCACCATGGGCTACCACCTCTACTGATGTAGCACAGACTCCCCACTTGGATTCTCCTTGACACTTTAGTCTTGAGTTATCTTAGTCTTTAGATCTATCATGATTCATCTATGCCATATGGGCCATGGTTGTATCTTTTTGGTTTTATTCATGAGATGTACTCTTTTTGATATATGATATAATGATTTCTACAGCGTACTCTTTTTTATTCAGTGTATATCTATAATGCGGCAGCAACACATCACATGTTTTCATATATTTCACTTTGGAAAGCTTCTTTTTACTATTTTCTTGTTTATTTGTGCTCTTATAAGCTAACAAAACCCTTATGAATGGTTTCCATTTTAAATTAACCTTAAAATCAGCATATTTTGAGTGCCGTCCCAGATTGGCATCCCCGGGACGCTACAGGTCCCGTCCCCGACCCCGGGACGTCACTGTCCCCGGGACACGTCACCGTCCCCTGGTGACTATGCCCTAGGGCTCACCCATGTCCTTTGTATGTATGTATGCCATATCTCCTTGCGAATGACCCTATTCCTCCCCTGATGAGAGAGCGAGTACGTGGGTGGGTGTAAGTCATATTGTAGTGGTGGTAGCCTATATATGTCAAGACCATGGTGGGCGAGCCAGTCTCGTGTCTGTGCATACCATGAGGAGGTGTCGCCTGCTAATGCCATATCACATGATGCTTGGAGAGCACGATAAGCAATGTGCTTTGTATCCATGCTCTGAAGTCTGTGTAATAGGCATAGTGTATTGAATAGTGCCTCAACTAGCATCGGTGGTGCAACGAGCTCTACACTAATGATATCATGTGGTACTGTAGGCTTGCTGCGTATAAGTCTGACAATCATGAGGATCTGTGGCCTCTCCAATGCTGTCCATACTGATGTAGCTAATCCTGGCCTGCATATGGCTGCCCCATACATGAGCGCTTGCGTCACCAAAGTGTCGAAGAGCCACCTCTTTGTGCAGGGCTCCTGAAAATATGCGTGGTAGCATTGTCTCTCCATCATAGCTAGTGCTGCATACCCACGTGTGATGCGGTCACGGGCTGCGTGAGACATAGAGAAGACCCGTGATGCTTCTATAAATGTCACTCCTAAGTAAACATATGATCCGACCACCTCGATCGGTCCACTTGCCACTGTGAATAAACTATGTCTGCGTACCTATGCTGATGTATGAAAGATCATGACCTTGGTTTTACCAAGGTTCACAGATAACCCTCTATGTCTGCAAAAGTCATCTAGGCCATGTAGATGATGCTGTAGACCTTCTACAAACTCTGAAACTAGTACAATATCATCAGCATATAAAAGAATATGGACAGTGGACCCGTGTACCTCAATGCCATCACCCCCCTTTTGCTGTATGAAGTCCACTAGCTCATCAATGTAGAGACCAAAGAGGGTGGGTGAAAGAGGGTACCCTTGCTTCACCCCGATAGTGCCAGCAAGTGGATAAGTTAAGTCTCATGGACATCTGACTCTACAAGATACTCTCTCGTATAAGGCGTAGATCCTCCATATCATCTCCTTTGGAGCTCCGATATCAAGTAGTCGTCTTAAGAGTCATTCCCTTGGAACTGAGTCAAATGCTTTGTGGAAGTCCACAAAGCAGCACTATAATCTCCTGTGCCTCACTCTTGCCTAGTCGATCAAACATCTTAGGGTGAAGATGTGGTCAATGGTAGAGTAATCTCGTCTGAAACCTACCTGTCCTCGGGCCCGGATACCCTTCCTCTCATATAGAGCACTCAACTCTGTCTCTAGTACCGCCCCATATAACTTGGCCAATATAGGGCCAATCATGATCGTCCGGTATGTAGCTGGATCCATAGTATCACCTGACTTATGAATGGGCACTATGGTGTGCTCAGTCCATGAGTCAAGGGAACCCATCAACCAATGCACGGTTGAAGAGGTGGGCAATGAGCGGTGCGAGAGTCGTGCCTCCGTAGATGAGATGCTCTGCCAATAAACGAAAATGGTCATAAGCCTTGCCATGTTGTAGACGGGAAATAGCGCGTCCCACCATAGTGGGTGTGAAGAAGTCAGAGGTGGTAGGATGTGAGCTCTGCAGCCTGGGAATAGGGGGCTTGCCTTGGATCTCGTATAGGCTCCGTGCATAGCTATGTGAAGTGCTTGGGTCTCGGTTGGGTGTCTGTTGTCTTCTCTCTCTCAAATGTCGCCACACCACTACACTGTCTCGACTCATAAGCAAATGGTAAATATCCGAGTATTGTCTCTCCTCCCAATCTCGCCGTTTGCAGAGAGTAAGGCTCTGCATACGACGCTGTTCATGTGTATGTGTAATATCCCCTCTATGCTCTAAAATCCGTAGGTGCTTCTGTAGCTCACGACAATCTGCATCATACCAGCGGTTTTGGGGCATGGATCCTGTGCGTGGAGGGTGTATATGTGTGCGGTATGGGAAGCTGCGGAGAGCTGAGTCTTGTAGGATGGTGGTGATCTGTGATGTAAGAGTGTCCAAGGGTGAGAGTGGATCGAGGGAGAGTAGACGGGTGTGTAAATGGTGTGCATAAAGACGTGAGCTCGTGTGTGAAGTGTATCGTGGTGTGTGTCTCAGTGGGTGAGGGAGGCTCTAATGGAATAGGAGATGAAAGTGTGAATGTGATAAATGTATGGTCAACACCAAGTGGGCGTCGTCCGATACTAAATGAGGGGATGAGTGAAGCTCTAGAGATGGTACCCAAAATGTAGTCGACTGTGCTCTCACCTCCCCTGTGAGGGAAGCAAGTAAGTCTGCCCAAACTTGGCCAACGATGCATCCCATTATAAATAACGAGATGGTGTCTGCTCCCAACTCAAGCAGGTGTCTGCCATATCCGGTGGCATCCAAACCCATATCTGCTGACATTCTACTGATGCATGTCTCCTCTGGAACTCTTCCCCTCATGAGATGTGGATGATCCATGTCGTATACCTCGCACTGATGTGACTGGTGCAGCCATTGAAGTCCCCCATAAGGAAGACTTCACCTAAGGTGATGTAATGTAGTATGTCATCTGAAAGTGTTGTGTATGCGAGTCTTTGTCTTATCATGTTCTCAATGCAGATTCCCAGTGAAAACCTACAATGCATGGTGGGCCAGAGAGAGAGAGAGAGGGAGGGAGGGAGGGAGGGGGAGGGGGAGAGAGAGAGAGAGAAAGAAAGAAAGAAAGAAAGAAAGTGTTTTTACGTCTATTAGGAGGCCGAACTCGGCCTATGAGACAAATCGATGTACATGGGTGTATCTTCTGTCAATCAGAAAAGATAAAAGTGCTGAAAAGAAACTGGTTAAGCTGATATAGATCTCCGTAGTATGCATGTGGGGATACCCATGAAAGTGGTGGGGGGTGTATGGAGTGCGATATCTATGATAGTCTATATGCAAAAGGGTAGTACAACAACCATGAGAATGCATCTAAAACGACTAACTAGCTCCATCCTGTGCTAGTGGGTGGGATGTAATATGTGATACATAGGTGAGAGAGAGAGAGAGAGAGAGAGAGAGAGAGAGAGAGAGAGAGAGAGAGAGAGAGAGAGAGAGAGAGAGAGAGAGAGAGAGAGAGAGAGAGAGAGAGAGAGAGAGAGAGAGAGAGAAAGAAAGAAAGAAAGTCATATTAACGTCTTCTGGAGGCCAAACTTGGCCTATGAGACAAAAACCATGTACAAGTGTAGTAACCCTGTGTAGAAGATAAAATGAAATAAAAAGTATATCGCTACGCAAAGCTATATAGGGCTGGAAAAGGCTGGGGAGACGTGGCTCTGACTCTGCAGATAGTGGCCACCTAATACATGGGGGGATCCAAAATGTGAGTAAAACGCCCTAGCTACTGGTGGTGGGTGGAGGTGGGTGTAGTATGTGGTACATTGGTGGTGGTCTGAGTGCCTCTTGAAGGAAGACAACCAAGGGGGTGGTGGTACGCTTATGCTCCATCATATGGTCGTAGGCAATCCTGATGCGTGAGATATCCTCCTGATATAGTCGTGGTCGACGATATCCGCCCATGTGTGGTCGGTGCCGTGCTCTCTGTGCTGCTGCCTGGTGTAGCGTGAGCCCTATAGATGGACATCTCTGATGTATCTCAACTCGCTGAAAGAACTGCGTAATGGTCTGCTGGGTACTCACCCGTGGCTGATGTATGGGCTGTAGTGATCGCTCTCGCCTCTCGTATGCTGCTGTGAGAAAGCGTCCCAAGCGTCTCTGGTCTCCCATAGTCATGCACAGCTGGAATGACTCCTCGATCTGGAACTGTGCTCGTAGGTCTAAGTATGCTGGACATCTGATAACAAAATGCTCCTCACTCTCTACCTCTGTCTGGCATACTGGGCACCACCTCTCCTCACGGGGGACTCCCCTGGACCGACCCCTCTAAATCTCGAGCTGATGTGATGAAATCCGGAGCTGCCCAATGACGACTCGGAGGTGGTGGGGAAGGTATGTCTTCATGTATCTCGGGATCTCGATAAAGCCTGCGGCCGATATATGTAGAAAATGCTCGCGGTAATAGAGCATTTTTGGTGGTAATGTATCCCTAGGGCTCACCCATGTCCTTTGTATGTATGTATGCCATATCTCCTGACGAATGACCCTATTCCTCTCTTGATGAGAGAGCGAGTAGGTGGGTGCATGTGAGTCGTACTGTAGTGGTGGTAGCCTGTCTATGTCAAAGCCATGGTGGGCCAGCCAGTCTCGTGTCTTGGCATACCATGAGGAGGTGTCGCCTGCTAATGCCATATCACGTGATGCCTGGAATAGTGCCTCAACTAGCATCGGTGGTGCAGCGAGCTCTGCTCTAATGATATCATGTGGTACTGAAGGCTTGCTGCGGATAAGTCTGGCAATCATGAGGATCTGTGGCCTCTCTAATGCTGTCCATACTGATGTAGCTAATCCCGGCCCCCATATGGCTGCCCCATACATGAGCGCTGGCGTAACCAAAGTGTCAAAGAGCCACCCCTTTGTGCGGGGATCCTGAAAATATGCCTGGTGGCACTGTCTCTCCATCAAAGCTAGTGCTGCGTACCCACGTGTGATGTGGTCACGGGCTTCCTGAGACATAGAGAAGACCCCTGATGCTGCTGTAAATGTCACTCCCAAGTAAACATATGATCCGACCACCTTGATCGGTCCACCCGCTGGTGTGAACAAACTATGTCTGCGTACCTGTGCTGATGTATGAAAGATCATGACCTTGGTTTTACCAAGGTTCACAGATAACCCTCTGTTTCTGCAGAAGTCATCTAGGCCATGTAGATGATGCTGTAGACCTTCTGCAGACTCTGAAACCAATACAATATCATCAGCATATAAAAGAATATGGACAGTGGATCCCTGTACCTCAATGCCATCTCCCCCCTGCAGCTGTATGTAGTCCACTATCTCATCAATGTAGAGACCAAAGAGGGTGGGTGAAAGAGGGCATCCTTGCTTCACCCCGATAGTGCTAGCAAGTGGATCAGATAAGCCCCCTCGACATCTGACTCTACCAGATACTCTCTCGTATAATGCGTAGATCCCCCATATCATCTCCTCCGGAGCTCCGATATCAAGTAGTCGTCTGAAGAGTCGGTCCCTGGGAACAGTGTCAAATGCTTTGCGGAAGTCCACAAAGCAGCAATATAATCTCCTCTTCCTCACCCTTGCCTGGTCGATCAGGCATCTCAAAGTGAAGATGTGGTCAATCGTAGAGTAATCTAGTCTGAAACCTACCTTTCCTGGAGCCTAGATACCCTTCCTCTCAGCGAGAGTACTCAGCTCTGTCTCTAGTACTGCCCCATATAACTTGGCCAATATAGGGCCAATCATGATCGTCCGGTATGTCCATAGTATCACTTGACTTATGAATGGGCACTATGGTGTGCTCAGTCCATGAGTCCGGGAACCCTTCAACCAGTGCACGGTTGAAGAGGTGGGCAATGAGCGGTGCGAGAGTCGTGCCTCCATAGATGAGATGCTCTGCCTGTAAACCGAAATGGTCATGGGCCCTGCCATGCTGTTGCCGGGCAATAGCGTGTCCCACCATAGTGGGTGTGAAGAAGTCAGAGGTAGTAGGACGTGAGCTCTGCGGTCTAGGAATGGGGGGCTGGTGTGGGATCTCGTATAGACTCCGTGCATAGCTATGCCAAGTGCTCGGGTCTCGGATAGGTGTCTCCTGTCTCCTCTCTCTCAAATGTCGCCATGCCACTCCATTGTCTCGACTCATGAGCAGATGGTAAATATCCCAGTACTGTCTCTCCTCCCAATCTCGCCGTTTGCGGCGAGTAAGGCTCTGCATGCGACGCTGTGCTTGTGCGTGTGTAATATCTCCCCTATGCTCTAAAACCCGTAGGTGCTTCCGTAGCTCACGGCAATCTGCATCATACCAGCGGTTCTGGGGCATGGATCCTGTGCGTAGAGGGTGCATATGTGTGCGGTGTGGGAAGCTGTAGAGAGCTGAGTCCTGTAGGATGGTGGTGATCTGTGATGTAATTTTGTCCAAAGGTGAGAGTGGATCGAGGGAGAGTAGGCGAGTGTGTAAATGGTGTGCATAAACGTGTGAGAGCTCGTGTGTGAAGTGTATCGTGGTATGTGTCTCAGTGGGTGAGGGAGGGTCTAATGGAATCGGAGATGCGAGTGTGAGTGTGATAAATGTATGGTCAGCCCCAAGTGGACGTCGTCCAATACTAAGTGAGGTGATGAGTGAAGCCCGAGAGGTGGTACCCAAAATGTAGTCGATTGTGCTCTCACCTCCCCCGTGAGGGAAGCAAGTAAATCCGCCCGAACTTGGCCAACGATTCATCCCGTTATATATAACGAGATGATGTCGGCTGCCTAGCTCGAGTAGATGTCTTCCATAGCCGGTGGTGTCCTGACCCATATCTACCGATACTCTGCTGGTGCTCATCTCATTCGGGTCTCTAGCCCTCATGAGATGTGGGTGATCCATGTCATATGCCTCGCACTGATGTTCATCTCATTCGGCCAACGATTCATCCCGTTATATATAACGAGATGATGTCGGCTGCCTAGCTCGAGTAGATGTCTTCCATAGCCGGTGGTGTCCTGACCCATATCTGCCGATACTCTGCTGGTGCTCATCTCATTCGGGTCTCTAGCCCTCATGAGATGTGGGTGATCCATGTCATATGCCTCGCACTGGTGCTCATCTCATTCGGGTCTCTAGCCCTCATGAGATGTGGGTGATCCATGTCATATGTGACTGAGTGCGGCCATTGAAGTCTCCCATAAGGAAGACTTCACCTAGTGTGCTGTAATGTAGTATCTCCTCTGAAAGCGCTGTGTATGGTGAGTCTCTGTCTCGGGTCGGTCCCCCAAGATCCCGTCCTGCATATCGAGACCTGCCTGGTGGGAAGTAGCATATAGAAATATAAATCCAACCCCCCTGTGCTATCTCCATGCGAACCCACATGTATCGTGCCTCCTCATCTCTACCTATAATATGGATCCGGCTCTGTATCTCCTGTCGAAATATAATGGCCACTCCTCCCGATCCACGTGCTGTACTCTGTCTCATCGTGGTCCTTAATGCAGATTCCCAATGAAAACCTGCAATGAGAGAGAGAGAGAGAGAGAGAGAGAGAGAGAGAGAGAGAGAGAGAGAGAGAGAGAGAGAGAGAGAGAGAGAGAGAGAGAGAGAGAGAGAGAGAGAGAGAGAAAGAAGAAAGAAGAAGAAAGTGTTTTTACGTCTATTAGGAGGTCGAACTCGGCCTATGAGACAAATCGATGTACATGGGTGTATCTTCTGTCTATCAGAGAAGATAAAAGTGCTGAAAAAGAAACTGGTAAAGCTGATACATATCTCCGTGAAATGCGTGTGGAGATACCCATGAAAGGGGGGGGGGGGTGTATGGAGTGCGATATCTATGGCAGTCTATATGCAAAGGGGTAGTACAACAAGCATGGGAATGCATCTGAAACGACTAACTAGCTCCATCCTGTGCTAATGGGCGGGTGTAAGATGTGATACATAGGTGGAGGTGGAGTCAGGGCCATCGTGATAGCTGCAACGGGATCAGCCATCATCTGGAATCGTCTCTCCTCCATGGCGCCATGGTGACGAGCCTGGATCTCTGCAATCTGATGTCGGTGATGTCTTGGGGCCCGATATCCTTTAGCACGGGGTCGTCTCCTAGCTCGAGCAGCCTGAGCCTGCTGAAGAGTCACCCCTCTCGGTGTGTTGGCTGAGGGGGGGAGGGCTGCAGCACGTCGTGGAATAAAGAACTCAGTGAGCTGACTGTGTCTCCCTAATGTATGGGCTGCTACAGTAGGCTGGAGTAGGGAATCTCTGTGACTCTGTATCTCTAGTAGGAATCGCCCGAGCTGTCGCTGGTCTCTAGAGTCCATGATCTCTCGGAGGGTGGGCTGCCCTGTAAATAGAGTCCCGTATCTACCTCTGATGCCATCATATGCGCTACATCTGCATACAAAGTGCTCCTCATCCTCTATCTCTACTCTGCAAACCCTGCACACCCGCTCCTCTCTGGGAATGTCTGCGGCTCTGCCCGTCTCAATCTCTAGTCTATGTGATGAGACTCTCAACTGGCCAATCGCTACCCTCGAGCTATGAGGCATGTAAGTATCCATGTAACATGGCCGCCGGATGAAACCGTCTGCTAGGATGTCTAAGAACTGGTCTCGATAGTGCAATAGTCTCGATCCCATGTGTGGTGTGTGCCATGTCTGACTAATGTAGCGCTTCCAAAGATCGTGTCTCAACACAACATTCCTCTCATGACGGGAGAGGTGGATGTGAGGTGAGTCTGGGTCGTACTGAAAAGGCGGTAATCTGTCCATATCAAGCCCATGATTATCAAACCATACTCTAACCTGAGTGTACCAAGCTCTCTCATATCCTGACTCTGATATCTGTATAGATGCCTCAAAAGCTCTGCGTGTGAGTCTGTCTGTAGGGAGCTCCCTCATCCTCTGAATAAAGCAGATAGTCTGGAATAGTGCATCTACTACCATGGGTGGTGCAGCTAGCTCTGCCCTGATGATGTCATGTGGTACCGACTGTTTCCCGCGAAATAGTCGCGAGATCATACGTACCTGGGGCCTCTCGATCGCACTCCACTGGGTGGCTGTGAGGCCTGGGGCCCAAACTGTCGCAGCATACATCATAGCTGGTCGGACTAGTGTGTCAAATAGCCACCCGTTCGTGCGGGGCTCCTGGAAGTGTGCCTGGTGACATCTCCGCTCTAACATGGCTAAAGCTGCATATGCTCGTGTGAGTCTATCGGTGGCTGCCTGTCTCATGCTGAAGGGGCCAGGTAAGCTCGTGAATGTGACTCCGAGGTAGACATAGGAAGTGACCACCTCAATCTGTCCACTGCCGGCTGTGAATCTTGCTCCATTCCTCACCAAGGGGGAGGTGTGGAAGATCATGACCTTGGTCTTGCCAAGGTTTACTGTCAAGCCCTTCTGTGTACAAAACTCATCGAGGGCATCCAAGTGGCGCTGTAATCCATCGGGTGACTCTGAAATCAAGACAATGTCATCGGCATATAATAAAATGTGGACAGGTGTACCTGCGAGGTCTGCACCCTCTCCTCCATCTCGGAGAATGTAGTCCTCAATCTCATCGATGTAGAGACCAAATAGAGTGGGAGAGAGCGGGAAGCCTTGCTTAACACCGATGGTGCTAGCAATGACCTCAGACATACCTCCTGGACACTGTACTCTCCCGGTCACCTGCTCATAGAGTGCATAGATGGCCCAAATCATCCCTGATGGTATTCCCAAGCTCTGAAGGCGTTGGAAGAGCCTCTCTCGTGGCACTGTATCGAAAGCTTTGCGGAAGTCCACAAAGCAGCAATATAGTCTCTTCTTTCGCACCCTTGCCCCATCAATGAGGCAGCGGAAAATGAAGATGTGATCAATAGTAGAGAAAGCTCGTCGAAAACCTGCCTGGCCTCGTGCTCGTAGCCCCTCAGTCTCTGCATATGAGCTGAGCTCTGCCTCAAGTATGGCACCGTATAGTTTGGCCATGGTGTGGCCAATCATGATGGTCCTGTAATTCCTTGGATCCAGGGTGTCGCCAGATTTGTGGATAGGCACAATGGTGTGCCTAGTCCACTCCTCTGGGAAGCCCTCCCCTATAGCCCGATTGAAGGCATGTGCAATCAACGGGGCTATAGTGGAGGATGCATATATGAGGTGCTCGCTCTGCAATCCCGTATGGTCTGTCGAACGTCCATGTCGCAGTCGTCCTATGGCCCTCTCAACCATCTTTGCTGTGAAAAGAGAAGAACTAGTAGGGCGAGGCTCAAGTGGCTGGGGAATGGGAGGCTGCCCAGGCACCTCATATAATCTCTGAGCATAATCATGCCATGTGTGTAGGTCTGCAATAGGTGTGATGTGGTCGGGCGTGGCTCTCGTAGGGTACGCCATGCTGCAGCACTGTCCATACTCATAAAGAGATGATATAGCTCAAGCATCTGTGCCTCCTCAAAGGCTCGCCTCTTCCGACGTGTGAGAGTCTTCATCTGTCCTGTGGCTTGTCTCTCTGTGATCTCTCCCAATGCTCGTTGAGCTCGTAGTCGGCGGTAGGTATCTCTGCATTCCTCATCATACCAACGATGTTGTGGCATAGTCCCTGGGGGAGGTGTGTGACCAGAATGGATGGTGTGTGGGAAGGAGCTGATGGCGGATGTCTGAAGAACTGATGCTATCTGTGAGGTGAGTAGGGATAGTGGAGTGTCAGGGTGAAGCAAGAGAAGACCCTTCTTGACTTGGGCCGCATATATGTGAGCTAGCTCGTGTGTGAAGTGGATGGTGGTGTGTGGGATGCGTGCTGCGGGTGTGCGTGTAGGGGTGTCTCCCTTGAGGGAGAGAGCGAGGTATGCGTGATCGGCCCCAATGGGTATAGGTGGGATGGTGAATGAGGTAAGTAGGTGAATGGCCTCTCTAGATCCCATGACGTAATCTACTAAACTTCCCCTGCCATCTGTGACTGAGTGTGGCATGCATGTCAATCCTCCTGAGGTAGGCCACTGAGCCATCCCGTTATAGATAACGAGATTATGTCGAGAGCCTAGTCTGAGTAAGTGAGTGCCATAATGAGTGTGTGTAGAGTCAGCTGAAGCTCGAGCTGTAGACTCATCCTCTATGGTACGTAGTATCTGTGGGTCTTGTGGGTCAAATATCTCACACTGATCATTGCCTGTCCTTGCATTGAAGTCTCCCATAAGGAAGACTTCCCCTAGTGTTGAGTACTCTGTAATCTCTTCTGACAAGCAAGTGTATGGTGAGTCCTCCTCTCGATCTATGATAGCGAATCGCGAGCTAGAGGGAGCAAAGTAGCATAAAGCTATGAAGATGATCTGCTCCTGTGAGAGCTGGAGTCGAATCCAAAGATATCTGGCCTGTGAGTCACGTGTGACTATCTGTATCCTGCTCTGAAGTCCATCTCTGAAGAGTATGGCTACTCCTCCTGATCCTCTGGTGGTATGCTGACGTGTACACTCTCTGTATGTGGACTCCCATTGGAAACCGTGGACTCGAGGTAGGCCCCGGTCCGGGCTCTCATGTGTCTCTGTGAGCATAATGATGTCTTTGCCTTTGCGCACCTCTTCCAACCTCTCTGGGTGTGTCCATAGGTCTCCATTGCAGTTCCAAACTGCAAGGTGTATCTCCTCGAGTGTCTCACAGGCCGCTAATCCCTATGGGATGGCCTTGCCATCAATGATGACACGACCATCTCTGTATGAAGCCTTCTTTCCTTCTTTGCGAGCTTGGTGTACTCTCGGCATGCATGCACGGCGGTGTGCTACTTGCATGGGTGTGAGATCATCATCAAGGTAGATGGGGGGGCCATCAAGTGCTCTCAGAATCACCCTCTTGCGTAGGAAAGTAGATCTTACATCTTCTGAAGGGAAGTGTAGAATGAGAGCTCTCTTCTTCGTGGGGTCTCGTCCCATTCTCCAAGACTTGATAAATGGAGGGGAGTCCTCTTTGTAGCCGAGCATCCTGCATAGTGTCTTCCCGTCGGACTCGGGTGTAGAGCCTTCTTTTTCTACAATACCCGTGATGCGGACATTGAGACGACGGGCATGTCTCATCTTTTCTTCTTCAATGGTGGTGTGCACGATGAGTGCTTCTTCCTTTTGTGCTTCCTCTTTGGCTTCTTTTTTGATGTTCTTTCTCACTATGTCGATCCATCCTTCTTTGGTGGCTTCTAATTTGTTTTCCATGCTCGCGGTCAAAGCTTTGGTGAGTTCTTCTTTTAAAGCTTCTGTCGTGTTCATATGAATCTCTCCCTCTTCGGGTGTGAGAGATACCATTGAAGCTTTGATCAGCTCCAATTCTTCTTTCATGTTTGCCCTTTCCTTAGCCCATTCTTCTTTTTCTTTGTTTCTCTCCCTCTCACACTCTTCTTTCTCTTTCTGCCATGCTTCCCTCTCTTTGTGATATGTTTCTACTTCTTTCTCGAGCTTTGAGAGGCGGTTGATGATGGCCGTGATAGTGGAGTCCACCATCTTCTTGTTTTCTTTGATAGCTATGGTCAGTTTGTCCTCCATTTTCATCAAATCGTCCTTCTTAGCCGTAGCGCTCATTGCATTCGAAGATGAGAAAAAAATGCTCAGTGTGCTGAGCCCAAAGACTTGCGATGAAGACGGGAGCGCGCCCGATGCGCGATGGAGCAAGGGTGGGAGTGGCTAATAACTGTAGGCAACAATTATTAGTCCGGGGCAGATTTAGGGTCGGGTACAGAGCAACAGGCGGATTTAGGGTTTCGTGACGAGTAGATTTAGGTCACCTGGACGGGCAGAGAGAGAGAAGGTACAGATTTAGGGTTTCAAAGAGGATAGCGTGCGTCAGATGCTGCGTCAGAGGAGCAGCAGGTCAGTGCGCGTCAGAGGCCGCGCGTCAGTGCGCGAGGCCGCGCGTCAGTGCGCGTCAGAGGAGCAGCAGGTCCATCAGAGGCCGCGCGTCAGTGCGCGTCAGAGGAGCAGCAGGTCAGTGCGCGTCAGAGGCCGCACGTTAGAGGCTGCGCGTCAGAGGGTCAGTGCACGTCACGGCGACAGGGAGGAGGGCAGCAGGTCGGCGGGCCATGGTTGCAGCAGGGAGAGAGAGAGAGAGAGAGAGAGAGAGAGAGAGAGAGAGAGAGAGAGAGAGAGAGAGAGAGAGAGAGAGAGAGAGAGAGAGAGAGAGAGAGAGAGAGAGAGAGAGAGAGAGAGAGAGAGAGAGAGAGAGAGAGAGAGAGAGAGAGAGAGAGAGAGAGAGAGAGAGAGAGAGAGAGAGAGAGAGAGAAAGAAAGTGTTTTTACGTCTATTAGGAGGCCGAACTCGGCCTATGAGACAAATCAATGTACATGGGTGTATCTTCTGTCAATCGGAAAAGATAAAAGTACTGAAAAAAAGATGGCAAGGCTGATATAGATCTCTGTAGTATGCATGTAGAGATACCCATGAAAGTGGGAGGGGGGGGGGCGGTGAATGGAGTGCTATATCTATAGCCTATATGCAAAAGGGTAGTACAAGCATGATAATGCATCTGAACGACTAACTAGCTCCATCCTGTACTAGTGAGCGGGTGTAAGATGTGGTACATGGGTGGAGGTGGAGTCAAGGCCGCCCTGATGGCTGCAACAGGATCTGCCATCATCCGGGATCGTCTCTCCTCCATGGCGCGATGGTCACGAGCCTGGATGTTTGCAATCTGGTGTCTGTGAAGTCTGAGGGCCCGATATCCTATAGCACGGGGTCGTCTCCTAGCTCGAGAGGTCTGAGCCTGCCGAAGAGTCACCCCTCTCGATGAGTGAGCTAAGGGGCGGAGGGCTGCTGCACGTCGTGCAATGAAGAAGTCAGTGAACTGACTCTGTCTCCCTCGTGTCTGGGAAGTTGCAGTAGGCTGGAGGAGAGAATCTCTGTGACTCTGAATCTCTAGTAAGAATTGCTCGAGCTGTCGCTGATCTCTAGAGCCCATGATCTCTCGGAGGGTGGGCTGCCCTGTAAACAGAGTCTCGTATCTGCCTCTTATGTCATCATATGCGCTACATCTGCAAACAAAATGCTCCTCATCCTCCATCTCTACTCTGCATATCCTGCATAGCCGCTCCTCTCGGGGAATGTTTGTGGCTCTGCCTATCTCAATCTCTAGTCGGTGTGATGGGACCCTCAACTGGCCAATAGCCACCCTCGAGCTATGAGGCATGTAGGTATCCATGTAGCGTGGTCGCTGGATGAAACCATCCACTAGTATGTCCAAGAACTGGTCTCGATAGTGCGATAGTCTCGATCCCATGTGTGGTGTGTGCCATGCCTGACTAATGTAGAGCTTCCAAAGGTCCTGTCTGAGCACAAGATTCCTCTCATGACGCGAGAGGTGGATGTGAGGTGAGTCTGGATCATACTGAAAAGGCGGCAATCTATCCATATCAAGTCCATGACTATCAAACCATGCTCTAACCTGAGTGTACCAAGCTCTCTCATATCCCGACTCTGATATCTGTATAGATGCCTCAAAAGCTCTATGTGTGAGTCTTTCTGTAGGGAGCTCCCTCACCCTCTGAATAAAGGAGATAGTCTAGAATAGTGCATCTACTACCATGGGTGGTGCAGCTAGCTCTGCCATGATAATGTCATGTGGCACTGACTGTTTCCCACGAAATAGTCGCGAGATCATACGTACTTGTGGCCTCTCGATCGCACTCCACTGGGTAACTGTGAGGCCTGGTGCCCAAACTGTCGAAGCATACATCATAGCTGGTCTCACTAGTGTGTCAAATAGCCACCCCTTTGTGCGGGGCTCCTGGAAGTGTGCCTGGTGACATCTCCGCTCTAACATGGCTAAGGCTGCATATCCTCGTGTGAGTCTATCGGTGGCTGCCTGTCTCATGCTGAAGGGGCCAGGCAAGCTCGTGAATGTGACTCCGAGGTAGACATAGGAAGGGACCACCTCAATCTGTCCACTGCCAACTGTGAATGCTGCTCCATTCCTCACCATGGGGGAGGTGTGGAAGATCATGACCTTGGTCTTGCCAAGGTTTACTGTCAAGCCTCTCTGTGTGCAAAACTCATGGAGGGCATCTAGGTGGTGCTGTAATCCCTCGGGTGACTCTGAAATCAATACAATATCATCTGCATATAATAAAATGTAGAGAGAGAGAGAGAGAGAGAGAGAGAGAGAGAGAGAGAGAGAGAGAGAGAGAGAGAGAGAGAGAGAGAGAGAGAGAGAGAGAGAGAGAGAGAGAGAGAGAGAGCTCCATAATCCATTATCCATTTTCCATACCTATTACCATTATATCATTGAATCATTATGGGTAGAGCTCCCGCATCCAAGCGTCGATCTCATGTGAAGATGACCAACACTGGACCCAATACTTGGCACTGCAAGTATTGTGAAGGGGTTTATGTTGGTAGTGCTTCACGTATCAAAGCACACCTACTAGGACTACGAGGTGGGGGCATTGGAAAATGCCACTCTATGCCTCAAAATGTCTTTGAAGACTTGACTGCAAAGATGAAGATGAGTCAAGGTATAGGAAGTATGGGTTATCTATTCCATTCCTCAAGTGGACATGAAGATCAAGAACCAAAGAGTCACATTGATGAGTCCTCCGGAGGACTACCAAAAGGAGCTCGTAATGAAAGTGCAAGCTCTAGTGCATGTCCTATGGTAATACCTAGGGTCCTGAGACCAATGTGTTTGCAAGAGGTAGCATGAAAGCCTCTTTGCAAAAACAAGCAATGGAAGAAGCTACTAAAGAAATATCTAAACTATTTATTTTGTGTGGCTTACCATTCAATGTTGCACACATAACTAGGTGGAAGAGGGTTGTGAGAGCAATGAGCTGTATAGGTGCTCCTTGGGAGGGACCCCCAGGTAGGTGCTATGCTACGCACTAAAGAGTTGAATAGACGAAAGGATGCAGTGGAAGCAGAAATGTTATCCTTATGCTCCACTTGGGAGAAATATGGATGCTCTATATTGTGTGATGGGTGGTCTGACATATACAAGAGAAATGTGTATAACATTCTTGTCTCCTCTTGCAAGGGGACAATATTCTTGCGTGCCATTCCTGCACATGCACCTGGGATGATCGTCACCGGTGAATTTATATACTTCCATGTGAAAAAAGCTATAGAAGATGTTGGGAGCAAGAATGTGGTGCAAGTGGTCATAGATAATGCATCTAATTGTGTGGCCATGGGACGCATGCTAGAGGATGAGTTCTCTAAAATTACATGGAATCCTTGTGCTAGTCATAGTCTAGATCTTTAAATGGAAGACATGGGTGCCATGGAATGGGTGAAGTCCATCCTTGAGAAGGCCAGATTCATTGTAAGATTTGTGACCTCTAAGCCTAAAGTCCACAATATTTTCTGTGCACATTTAGACCTTGAGCTACAAAAGCTTCCATGACTCGATTTTGCTATATGTTCATAGTCCTAGATAGAGTGCTTCGAGTGAGGAAAGGGCTTCTTCGGACAATTGTCTTAGAGGAACGGTACCAGTTACAAGTTATAGAACCATTATACACATGTTTTTCAGCATTGGTTATGGGAGATGATGCCTTTTGGTCAAAGGCAGAGATACTTGTTGAAGCTCTTCAGGCTCTTTATTCTGTGCTTCCTATTGTGGGTATGGAGGGGAGCACACTCGAACTTGTATACGAATACATTGGTCATATGCAAGGATGCATCTGAAACATTGGTGGACTCTCGAAGATTGAGTGAGTATTAATAACTTTGGTATTTTTAATTTTAATTTTTACTTTTTACATATTTTCGATTTCACCTTTGACTCTTGAGTTAGATTTTAATCTAATGTCTGTTTATTTTTTCACATTAAGTTTTAGGAAACGTAAATTATGTGATGCAGTGAAGAGGAGACGGGATTGGTTTCACAAACCAATCCCTGCGGTTGCTTATGTACTCTATCCATTGTGGAGATCCGAGGAGCAAAATGTTGACGAAGCCTTAGAAGATAGTTGGATAGAGTATGTGAAGCATTGGATGCACGGAAATCTAGGCCTCCAGTCCCAGTTGGAGAGTGAGCAGTTGTAGTTCCGTTGCATGGAATGATACTTTGGGCAGCCCGCTGCACGATTGCGAGAGAACCAGGTTACTCTTGTAACTTGGTGGGAGAAATATGGAGTAGGCGCTCCTCTATAGTAAGTAGAGAAATTACTTTCAGGTTTCAACTTTAAACTAATACTTTATCAAATTATCATGTAGTTGTTGATATATTTAGGTAGTGATGTGTGTGAACACTCTAGGACCGCCGGGGCACTTTTTTCCCTCTTTAGGAGGTTTTTTTCCCCCGGCTTGTATATACGCCTATTGCCCTAATGGGCTACTTATCTTTGTACATTCTCTAGTAATACATTCAGTCTTGTGTGTTTTGCTCCAAGCTTCTTCTTCTTCCTTGTGCTGTTCGCGTGCTTCGGCAGACGTCTAACTCCAACAATTGGTATCAGAGCAAGTCGTCGCTTCATCTAGGGCACCGTCGACACTCCTCCGCTTGTGCAGGCTATTTCGTCCTTTTGTGCCAAAGGTATATACTAGTTTCTGTTCGCCAGTTTAAGCGTCTCGAAGTCTGTTACAGGTCTAGCAGAACTCGTCTGGGCAGTTCCGTTCAACTTTTTGAGATACAGTCAATTTTCTGCATCAAGGTATTTTAGTCACCGGCCATGGCTGAAAGCAGTGATGTATTCCGTATGTTGGCTGTTGAGGATAAGTTGGATGGTACCAACTACCCATTATGGGCTTATATGATGCGACATGTATTGGTTGCAAAAGGACTGTGGAACATTGTGCAGGGTGTTGAAAGACGTCTTGTTACACCTGCGACTACAGGTACTACAAATACAGGTGCTGGAGGTGTTGGAGCGGATGAAGATGGTGTCGAAGATGATATTGTGCAGATTCCTGTTCGTGCTTCTGTTTCTGTTGCACCCACTGTAGAGCAGATTCATTGGGATGGCAGAGATGCCCAAGCACATGCATTGATAGCTTTGTCTGTCAAACGTGCCATTATTCCTCACATATGCTCTTGCAGAACAGCTAGGGATGCTTGGGATACACTTACCACATTGTACCAAGCTAGGAATGAGGCTCGTGTTGCTTATCTCCGAAAACAGTTGGAGAGTGAGCACATGAATGAAGGTGATTCTATGGACAATTTCCTAACGAAGATCAAAGATTTGAAGGAACAGTTGATTTCTGCTGATGAGGTTATACCAGATAGCTCACTTGTGGAGACGGTTCTGAATGGTCTTCCTGACTCATATCAGAGTTTTGCTTCTACTCTTCGGTTGATGATGAAAGGCAATCCGAATGCCTTATCATTTGAGGAGTTAGTCTCTGTTCTGTTGCAGGAAGATCAGTCCAGGCAGAACAGGTCCATTATGCGAGTTGCAGATTAAGCTTTTCTGGCTAGTCAGAAGGGCAAAGGAAAATGGAGCTCTTCTACTAGTAAGCAGAAATCTGCAAATGCTGCACATTCAAAGAACCAAGACAAAGATGAGAAAAAATCAGAAAAGCAGAAATTGTTTTGTAAGTACTGTAAAGGCAATGATCATATCATAAAGAACTGTCCAAAACTGGCTGCTAAAGAGGCAAAGAAGAAAGAGGCTTGAATGGTTGTTGCAGAGGCCTCTACACCAAAAACAGAGTCTGCAAATCTTGTGCAGGAAGAAGAATGGGCGTTTACTACTGTCTGCAGTTTTGACCCATCTTCTCATGGTCATTGCATGTCTGCAATAGACTCACATGTTTGGTACTTTGACAGTGGGGCAACCAAACATATTACCTCGCAGCGTAGTTTCTTCACTTCACTCGAGCCTGCTCCTACAGGGAATACTGTTACATGCGCCAACAACTCCTCTTATCCTGTTATGGGAGTTGGTAAGATCATTTTGACTACTGCTGATTGTAGTTCTTTCACTTTGTCAGATGCTTTATTTGTGCCAGGGATCAAAAAGAATCTGTTATCAGTTTCTTCATTAGCCAAGATTGGCTTGGTTGTGAAATTTGTTGATTACAGGTGTACAGTTCATGATCTCTCAAATGGGGATGTGATTATTGCTTCTGGCATTTTATGTCGTGGGCTGTATAAGCTCATAGACTATGAAAGATCTGTGAATGATTCGGCATGTGCAGTCCAAGATTCTCAGGCTATGTCAGATGCAAAGCTTTGGCATGCACGCTTTGGTCATCTGAATTTTGCTAGTTTGCTACGCCTGCAGAAATCTGAAATGGTGTCCTCTTTGCCCAAACTTTAGGCACCTGGAAAACATGTTTGTGAAGGCTGTATTTTGGGCAAAATGCAGCGTTCATCCTTTCCAAAAGATGGTTCAGTTCGGGCTACGCAGAAATTGCAGCTTGTACATAGTGATGTCTGTGGTCCTATGCAGACACCCTCTTTTGGAAATTACCTTTACTTCGTGACTTTCATTGATGATTTTTCCAGGCATGCATGGGTATATCCACTCAAAGCAAAGTCTGAAGTGTTCATGTGCTTCAAATAGTTTTTGGTTTTGGCTGAAAATCTGTCAGCATGTAAAATGCGCACCCTCCGTTCTGATCGAGGGGGGGAATATATGTCTTCAGATTTTAATGCATTTTTGGCTGAACGTGGGATAAAACACCAGTGTACAGTGCCGTATACACCTCAACAGAATGGAGTTGCTGAACGGAAGAACATGTCTCTCATGGAGATGGCGAGGTGTATGGTCAAGAGTCAGGCTTTACCTCATAGTTTTTGGCTTGAGGCTGTCATGTGTGCAGCATATGTACTGAACAGGTGTCCCACTAAAGCACTGCAATCTATCACTCCATATGAGGCTTGGCATGACCGCAAGCCATCTGTTGCTCATCTGCGTGTTTTTGGTTGTTTGGCATATGCATTAGTGGCTGAACAACATCGTAGAAAATTGGATGATAAAGCAGTTAAATGTATTTTTGTTGGATACAGTTCTGAAAGTAAAGGCTATCGCCTGTATCATCCACAGACTAAACGCATTCTGGTTAGCCGTGATGTTGTATTTGTGGAAGATGCTATTCAGCCATTGCTTTCATGTACTAAGGAGACATCTGTTAGCTCCAAAGACATGTATGATACTTTGATGCCTCTTTTTAGAGGTGGACAGTGTAGTGCTGGTCCTAATGAGGCAACTTCTCAACCTTTGCAGGTTTCATATGATGATGCAGATCATTCCATTTTTGATGCAGATTTACATGATGCACTTGCTGACGAGAGAGCTGATATTGAGCAGGCAAAAACTATGCGAAAATGGCTGGTGCAGACTTTGCGTGACAGCAAATAAGATGCACCTTTGTCATATCGTACTCGTTGAGGCTCTCATAGTGCCTCCTTTGCATGAGATTGCTATGCTCTGGCTGCATCTAATCTCTGTGACGAGAATGAGCCTGTTTCTTTTGATGAAGCACAGAATTCAGAAAATTGGATGGCTGCTATGCAATCTGAATATGATGCTATAATGAAGAATGGTAGATGGTCTTTATGTGACTTGCCTCCTGGCAAGAAGGCCATTGGCACTAAGTGGGTATACAAGCTGAAGCGTAAACCTGATGGTACAGTTGACAGGTATAAGGCTAGGCTTGTTGCAAAGGGTTATGCGCAGGAAAGAGGCATTGATTTTGATGAGACCTTTGCACCTACATGCCGTATGACTACTGTTCGGAGCATTTGTGCACTTGCAGCCCATCATGGTTGGAATGTACATCAGTTGGACATTAAAACAACATTTTTGAATGGTGACTTGCATGAAGAAGTGTATGTTTTTCAGCCCCGTGGCTTTGTGCAGAAAGGGCATGAAAACCAGGTGTGCAGGTTGAAGAAGGCGTTATATGGTTTAAAGCAAGCACAACGTGCTTGGTATGAGAAGATACATGCCTATCTGATTGCACATGGTTTCGAGAACAGTCCAACTGAAAGCACCTTATATGTTAAGCGTGCTAATGATGTGCTTCTGATCATTGTTGTCTATGTAGACGAAATGCTGCTCACTGGTCCTATTGAGAAGCATATTGCTGATTTTAAGGCATGCCTCATTTGAGATGTTTGATTTGGGGCATTTGCATCACTATTTGGGCATTCAGTTTATGCAAGTTGATGGTGGAATGGCTTTGTGTCAAACGAAATATATTGACACATTATTGCAGCGTTTTGGCCTTGAAGACTGTAAGCCTATTGCCACTCCTATGGAGACAGGTTTACAATTGAGTCTTCATGATGCTGGAGATGCATTTGATGATGTTCTCTATCAGCAGGCTGTTGGATGCTTGATTTACTTATGCATTACTCGGCCAGATATTCAGTTTGCTGTCTCACAGATGAGCAGGTGTATGCATTGCCCAGGAGTTACGCATTGGAAGGCGGTTAAGCGCATCTTTCGCTACTTGAGTGCTACTCGGCTACTTGGGTTGTTTTATCCCAAGGGAGGATCACTATCGCCAGATTTGCATGCTTTTTCTGACTCAGATTGGGCTGGTTGCTATGACACTCGTGTGTCCACGAGTGGTTTTTGCTTCATGCTTGGTAGCTCATGTATATGTTGGTTGAGCAAGAAGGAGCCTACTGTGGCCACTTCCAGTTGTGAGGCTGAGTATAGGGCAGCTTTCACAGCGACTTTTGAGTGTGTGGCTCAGATGCCTTATGGCTGATTTGGGTGTTGGCCAGTCTTCTTCTGCCACCACCATCTTCACTGACAGTCAGAGCGCATTGGCAGTTGCGAGGAACCCTGTGTTCCATGCTCGCACTAAGCACATTGAGGTGCATTATCACTATGTCAGGGAGAGGTTTTCTGTTGGGGAGATCAGCTTGGCATATGTGCCCACGCAGGAGAACATTGCAGACCTTTTCACGAAGGCTCTGCCTAGGGAGAAGTTTGAAGCTTTTCGCAAAGCTTTGAGCTTACTTCCTTTTGTGGAGTGATTTCCACATAGCTTGGCACTTCCTTATACATGAGTGCCAGCTCCTTGTTCACCGCATCACTCCTAGGGGGGATTTGTTGATATATTTAGGTAGTGATGTGTGTGAACACTCTAGGACCGCCGGGGCACTTTTTTCCCTCTTTAGGAGGTTTTTTTCCCCGGCTTGTATATATGCCTATTGCCCTAATGGGCTACTTATCTTTGTACATTCTCTAGTAATACATTCAGTCTTGTGTGTTGTGCTCCAAGCTTCTTCTTCTTCCTTGTTCGCGTGCTTCCGAAGACGTCTAACTCCAACAGTAGTGTCATGACCCATTCAAAATTGTTTTTTGTCGTTTTGTACTATGTAGAGAAAGTTGGCACTCCACATATTATCGCACGATTGTAGCACTAGACCTGCTAAACAGAATTGGAGTATATGGGTGACCCATTCAAAATTGCTTTTTGTCGTTTTGTACTATGTATAGAAAGTTGGCACTCCACATATTATCGCACGATTCTAGCACTAGACGTGCTGAACAGAATTGGAGTATATGGGCTCTTTTCCATACGAAAAAGAGAAATAGATTGAGTCCTTCACAACTTGAGAAGTTAGTGTATACACACTGCAATTTCAAGTTGTTGGAGAGCAAAGGGAGTCATATTGCACCTCTACAGGTAACTTGAAGTATATTGTTGCATTTCTAAAATCAATTTGCAAGTTACTACTTTTACAAAAGTTGATAAGTTGATTGTTTATGTAGGTTAATGTTGACTCCATTGACATTGGAGAGATTTAAGATATCCCTCAAATCCCACAGGAAGAGAAAGATATCTTTACCATGTTATTTAGAGAGTCTTAATAATTTGTGAGAAAAACGCACAGGAGTGCAAGATCTAGTGATAGATTAGATACCTTGAAAATTGAAATTACCAATTATGTTTCATAAGTTTATAGCTTATAAGTTATAATGTATTATGTTACTAAAGTCTAATCTATTGTAAATTTGTATATTGCAACAGATCTTGATCAGCCATCTACAAGTCGAAGGCCTTCAAAGATTATTTCTCGACGAGGTAGAGGAGGGCGTGGAGCACGTGGACTCTATTCTAGTAGCAGGGAGGACCTAGAGGTGGAGGAAACTCCACTTGATGATTGGGAGGAGATATCAGCATCATCTAGCAGTGGTGATGATGATGATGATGATGTACGAGCTAGACCTTGGCAGTCTAGAGGAGTATAGGACTGATACTTCATCATGGGCTAGTTCTTTTGATGAGGATCTTATTGATGATGATATTGACTCTTGATTCTTGAGTCTTTTGTATTGATCTCTTGGCTCTTGAGATACGTCACGACTCACTAGTCACATGAGCTATGAGCCATGATAGATTTTCATACATGATGTATTATCTCTTTCATGATGTACATTGTAGCATGTAGGTTATCTATAGGCTATAGTACGCTGCAATTTTTACTCACTGACAGGTTGTTGACTTATGATGTATCATTTTTGCTACATGTATCATGTATGATGTATGATGGTTGGAGCTTACTAATCAATGTCATGAGTCATGATTCTGTGATGTTATGTGTTATAACTTATATGTTATGGGTGGTGACCATTGACTAATTATTGGTTAAAAGTTAAAACTTAATGATGAAATCATGACTCATGATGTTTTAGATTATTATCTAATGTCCATTGTCAATTTAGGATTTGATGTCTGATGTTGACAGTTGTGTGATGTATAATCATGTATCTTACATGTGATTGAGCTATATATATATATATATATATATATATATATATATATATATATATATATATATATATATATATATATATATATATATATATATATATATATATGTGTGTGTAAAAAATAAAATTCTCTTCCGGTGGATAAAATTCCCGAATTTTATTTTCGGTCCAAACGTACTAAACGAATTAAACAAATAATTTGTGAATTAATTCTCACGAACTAATTCGTTTGTTCGTACTATGCTCTTGGTCTGCTCAGATTGACTTCCCTCATCGGATTTGATTGTTTCTGATTGTTGGCCTCCCGAGGTCTACATGTTTTTTCTCTTATTACTGCTTCAGGATATGCCAGGGTCTCCTTTACTTCTGTAGTACTCATTTATTGGTGTACCCACCTAGAGGTATCTCTTCTACTGGTAGTCGATTTGAAGGTTTTGGATCATCCTATTTTTGAAGCATCCTTCATTCTTTATTGTTTCCATCATTTTTTTGGGGAAGAGGTTTCTTTCCTCTTCGATGGTCCTTCATGGCTTGTCCAAGCCTATTGTTTCTATGTCATGTACGTCTTCTTCTTTGCTACTCCCTTCTTAACACAAGAGGTAGTGTAACAAAGAGGGGATTCCACTCCCATCCGTTCCAATAGTTCGTCTTCTTGATTCGAGCCATTTGACCATGCGAAATCTGGTTTTGTTTCTCCTTCCATTGTAATTGAGTTAGTCATCCATGGCATGGTATGGTTCTATCTGACCTCCATATGCACCTGTTATAGTACCTCGTTCTCCTATACCCAGGTGGAGTTATGCCCCCAATCATGGATAAGCTTGGCAGAGCGAAGCCAAGGTCTCCTAAAGAGTAGGGGGAAGCTTCCCGGTGTGCGAGGGAGCCGAAATACCACAAAGTCCAGGGTGAATTTTGATCTTTGTACTTCCAGTGCTACACTTTCTACTACCCCACTGGTTTTACTTTACTTTGATGCTGGATCTTCTGTTGACGATAATTCCGGGACTTTGCGACCGAGAATGTTGACGGTTACTCGTGGACTATGGTAATCAGTGAGTGGAGCTTGTGCTATAAAGCAAGTGTCTTGCTCGCCAGTGAGAAAGGTTGGGAGACTTAAGGAATCCACAAGTTTTAACATCTCCTAAATCAAGCATTTGGGCTTAGAAGGTTGTAGAGACTTGTCTATAGATGTTTTTTAACACTTCTTCTGCCGAGAAGAGAGGTTTGGGGAGAGCCATTTTTGGCCTAGCCATGTCATCCTCGAGTTCTTGTTGAGCTGCTTGGTAGGCATCATAGTTAGTAAGGTACGATCCATACGATTAGTACCGTACGTATTAGTACGGTACTACGTACGTACCCTAAGATTCAAGGCTTCCCGTAAGGTATTCGTACGTTCATCGGGTACGAGTTTTTTTTTTTGGGCAAAAAAATTATATATTTCCTCTTTAACATGATAAACATAATGTTTATGAGTAAAATACAGCAAAATGTTTATGAGATTGGAAGCTCTCTGTATGTGAAAATTAGGGAAATGAGGATCCGTTGAGGCCTGGTCAGGTTTTGAAAGTTCCAAAAAAAAAATTTCGTACGAAATCGTACGGTACGTGGGGATACGTACGGAACGGAAGGTACGTACGGATGCATCCGTACGAGTACGATTACCAACTATGGTAGGCATCCTCTATACTTCTACCATGGTGATGGTCTTTGCCCTCGTCCTTGCTTGCATTAGTAGTATTGTTGGGGCTTTCTGGTATAGATTCCTTACCGCCTCTTTTTGGTCATACCTGTTCTGGAATCTTGGGTGTCAGAGATTCTCTCCTTTTCTAGGGCTCATTGGGCCTTGTCCATACTCTTGCTGTAGTTCTTGCAAGACTCTTGGTGTTTTGATTCATTTGGTATCCTTGTAATTTTGTGCTTTTCGAGGGTTTTGTTTTGTTGTTGTTGTTTTTTTTTTGGGTGCTTCTCCGTTTAGGCTTGTAAGGACTTGTATCCTAGATCATGCCCATCAAGGATGAGGTGCCATTTTATCTTCTTACTGGTATTATTATTTATGCTAAACATTGCATATGGTTTTTAAGAGAATATATTATTTGTATATCATTATATACAAATAATATAATGATGAAATGGGAAACATGCCCATTTCCAAAACACTCCCAACACCCCCCTTTTCAACTCAGGGGCAGTAAAAGCAAGAAAGGATGTATGTATGCATGTTGTATGGTGTGTGGGTTGGTATTTTGTGTCTGCATACTTGTCATTTATTAAAATGGAAAGATTCTTCATTATAGTAAGTACTCAATCAAAAGATACGTGTGCTTGTAATATTGCATATGCATGTAGTCTAAGTGCTTAGGGAGAAAAAGCAGGCGTAATTTTTTTTGTAGAAAATAAACAGCTTGTACTATCATGTGGTTTATGTCCTGTAACATAAACAAAGCTGCTTTCAGGGTCTGAATCCAAAGGTACATGAAGCTTTGAAGCATCGACCAGTTGCAGTGCGGCTGAAGGGTCTGGTAAGCTCTATGCTCTCTATTGTTGTGCTTCCCAGTCTTGAGTTGAGTCTGCCAAGAACTATGCACCAAAGAAGAACACAGAAATGCAGAGGCAGTTTTTCCATACATTTGTGCATTTCAGTAGTCACCAAGCAAAAGATATACAACAACTCCATTGGGGATTACAAAAACAGCCCAAATGTAGAGAGGGTGTGACTAGCACAGTTGTCAATAGAGATATGCTTCCAATTTGAATCTTGATGATGCATGTTTGGTAGGAGTGTTGCAATATTATTCCTCATGATTGCTATGGGAAACTAACGAGGATCACCTATGATGTGCATACATATATTCATATATACATTTTTTGGGAAACTAGTCTTCCTTCTGATGAAGATCAATATACATGGGAGTAATCTCCCAAAGAGCCCACATTGGGTTAAATCTAGAGCATCAACTTAGTAAGGTGACAAATATGCTCTCTTATGTTTGTGTTTTGGGTTGTACCAACATTAATGATACACTCTTCTAGAGGCTTCAGAAAACATGTTGCTGCGTTCAAATAACAAGGCATTTCTTGATTGCCCAACGAACCAAAGCATGCGAAACCTGAGTTGATTCAAGAGGGAGCACGACCACCCTTTCGACCAATCTATAAACTATCCCCAGAGGAGCTTATAGAATTATGCAAGAACATTGATGAGAATCTAGCCAAGGGGGTTCTCAAACACTCAAAGTTCCCAACAGGAGCTCCTATTTTATTTGTAAAGAAGAAGGATGGGACTCTCCGAATGTGTGTAGACTATCGTGGGTTGAATAAAGTCACTATAAAGAACAAATACCCTCTACCACTCATATCATAGCTCTTGGAATGCCTTGGAAAAGCAAAGTTCTTCACGAAGATTCATCTTTGAGGAGCCTACAATCTTGTCAGGATTAGAGGAGGAGACGAATGGAAGACAACATTTCGAACAAGGTATGGGCATTTTGAACATGTAGTTATGCCATTTGGTCTCACAAATGCTCTAGCTGTCTTCCAACATATGATGAATGATATTTTCGAGAGTATTTAGATGATTTTGTTGTAATATACCTCGATGATATCTTGATATTCTCCAAAATTCTAGAGGATCATGAATGTCATGTAAAGATAGTTCTAGAGAAACTAAGAGAAAAAGGTTTACATGCAAAATTTGAGAAGTGCTCTTTCCATCATACAAAAGTGGAGTTTTTAGGGTAGATTGTATCAAAGAAAGGAGTCTTTATGGACCCTAAGAAGATTGAGACAATCCTTGATTGGCAACCACCTTCATGTGTTGGAGATGTACAATGTTTTTTAGGTTTTGCCAATTTTTATAGGATATTCATAAGAAATTACTTCAAGACAGTGACACCTCTCACAAACCTTACATGGAATGCAAAATTTTAATGGACCAACGAAGCAGAAAAAGCCTTCCAGACCTTGAAATTAGCATTCACCACTGCTTTAATTCTAGTTCATCCTGATCCGACCAAGCCTTTTTTCCTAAAGATAGATGCATTAGACTTTGCCTTAGGGGCCATTCTATCCCAACATGGAGATACCTACATCCGGTTGCATATGACTCTAGAAAATTCTCCCCTCCAGAGATTAATTATGAAATCCATGATAAAGAACTTCTTGCAATAGTGGATGCATTTAATACTTGGCATCATCTAGAAGGAGAGACCCATAAAGTTACTTTGTATACAGATTATAAGAATTTGGAGTATTTTATGACCACCCGCATCCTCAATAGAAGGAAATCTCGATGGAGTAACTTCTTATCTAGATTCGACTTTGTCATCACATACCGTCCACGATGCCTTCACTGTTAGTTAGATGCCTTGTCAAGAAGATCTTACCTTGCACCAAAGAAAGGCGAAAAGGCCTTTGATCAACAAGAGTGTTTTACTCGAGCGTGAACAGCTCTTGTTAGTAGCTATCTCTTCAAGTCACCATGAAGATTCAGCTTTGACTCATTTGGCACTAGCACATGATGTATTGTTTTGTAACGTCAAGCACAAAATTCGAGAAGAAAAATTTCAAGAAGTTAATGAGTTGAAAGTTCCAAGAAAAGGATGGGTTATTATTCTATAAGAACCTATTGTATGTCCCTCCAGGAAAGCCCAAGATCCAAGTACTTCAGCAATGTCATGATAGCCTTGCAGTAGGACATTTTGGAGTAAATAAAACAATAGAGCTCATATCAAGGGATTTTGGATGGGCTCAAATATGGAAGGAGGTCAAAGAATATATCCGAACATATGACACTTGCAATAGATCTAAGGTACCGCGACATAAACCTTATGGGCTCTTGCAAACTTTACCTATTCTAGAAAGGCCATGGGCTTCATTGTCTATGGATTTCATTACAGATCTACCAAAGTTGGATAAGTACTGGCATTCTTGTTATAGTGGATAGATTTACAAAGACAACACATTTTATTCCAACTACCAAGGCAATCGTAGGTGCAGCCACTTCCAGACTCTTTCTCAGATACATCTTTGAGCTTCATGGATTGCTTGATGATATTGTCAGTGATGGAGGTCTAAACTTCATATCTAGCTTTTGGAAAAGTCTTTGCAAGTTCCTTGGAGTTCAAATCAAACTGTCTACAACGAATCATCCATAAATTGATGGACAAACAGAACGAGCGAATCAAGTCCTAGAATAGTATCTTCGTTGCACCACCAACGATCATCAAAATGATTGGTTTGAGCTCTTACCCTTTGCAAAGTTTGCCTATAACAACAATGTTCATACATCTATCAAGCAGACTCCTTTCTTTGCAAATTATGGGCAACACCCAAGGATGGATATACAACTCTAAAACCATGTCAAGAACCCAGCTGGTAGAGATAAGGCCCAATACCTCATAGATAGCCACAAAGAACTCAAGGAGGAGATCCATAGAGCTTAAGAATAATATAAGTATTATGAAGGTCAGCATCATGTTCAAAATCCATCCTATCACATTGGGGATAAAGTGTGGTTACTCAGAAATAATTTGCAGACTCCAAGGCCTTGTGCAAAGCTAGACCACCAAAGATTTGTATGTTCACCATCTTGGCAGAGATTAATCGAGTCACTTTCAAGCTCCAATTACCAAGGACAATGAGAATACATCCAGTTTTCCATGTGTCCATGTTGGAACCATATCACACTTCACCATTGAGGGGGGGGGAAGCTTAATCCTTCACCACCTATCAAGATTGATGATCATGAAGAATTCAAAGTCGAGCATGTCCTAGATTCGAGAATATCCTGAGCAGTGTGGTTAGCAACGGGATGGCAACGTCGTAGGCAACGCGTTAGCAACGCGTTAGCAACGTGATGAAGTTGCGAACCTAAAGTTGCGATAAAGTTGCCTATAATTCAATTTTTTTTTTCAATTTTTTATTATTTTTTTAGATTTTCAATACCCTAACTGTATAAATCCTCTTATAAATGCTTTAATATATGCAAAAACACACATAAGCATTATATATCAACGTTTAAACATTTCATATATAGATCATTTGACGTCGACACCTGACCTGCATTTCAACTTAGAAATTTGATCACAATGTGAATGCACATTAACTTTTAATATAGATCACATTTCAAACTTCATAGGAATACTCAATAAATTCACAAATCACCCTTAAAACTCAAATACTCAAGTGACAAGAATGGAGATGGAACTTGGAAGTGAGCAATGAGCACATGCCACAAAATACAATAATCAATTATAATGCAAAATCTAGGTACATGAGTCATCTCAAAAAGTCAAAATAAAAGTCAAGAGTCAAGACAATCATACTATCATCTAAATGTCTGATGTCATAAATACATATCCAATGTCCATAACCACTGATGACTGATCAATGACTCATCAATCATGAGTCATGACTCATGACATGTCCAAATAAATATACAAATATAAGTCAGTCCAAGAGTCAATCATCAGAATCTGACTCAGTATCTGATGAAAACTCATCCTCATCAGGCTCATCCTCATCCTCATCCTCATCCTCTCTACCATGTGGAGCGGAACTAGTAGAGGCCCCTGCAAATGCTACGGCTCGTGATCGAGTACGTCTCTGGGAGCGAGTCTGATGCTGTGGCTCGGTCAACTCCTGATATAACATGCTGTAAAGGTCCAACTCCTCTGAAGGTATAGTAGGCATCTCATGGACCTTCTCTATGTCAATGTGGTCAATGTTGACCTGTCGCACATCTGCTGTATGACCTCCGCTCTCCAAAAGGCGCAAGTTGCAGTGGCAATATACTAGCCGCTCCAACTGTGCAGTAGATAAGCGATTCCTCTTCTTTGTGTGGAAGAGGGCCCAAGTGCTCCAATTTCTTTCACATGGACTAGCGCTACAGTCCTGTGAAAGAACGCGGATGGCAACTGATCTCTGCATGTTCCATAAAAAGTATGCATTATTTGCTTGAATTATGAGTTCAAAATTATGAATTAAAATTTAAATGAAACTTAGAAGTTTGTACTTACTACTTACCAACTCAGGTGCAGATAGGCCATATTTCTCCCACCAAGACACAGGTGACAACTGACTAGACCGGAGCATGGCGGTATCTTTCCCAAAACTACCCCCATAGTTCCGGAATAGTAGGAGCTGATCCTCAAGTGTCAAGCGCATATCAATATCATCAGGATATAATCTACCTATGTATGAAGTCCATGCACTGTCAAGCTCATGATCCAACATCTGCCTCTCAGTTCTCCATAATGGGTGTAGAATGTGAGCCATACCATGAATCGGTCGATGGAACCAACCCCATCGATCCCTCCATATAGATCTAATCTCATCAAGTCTATTTATCCAAGAGTCAAGAATCAAGAATCAATGTGAATGCAGGTGACATGTCATTGATGATTGGTAATATAAATAAGAATAATAAAATTTGAATGTAACATTATCAAAATGCATATGGCATACCTGTCTGAAGAAATAGAAGTGCATCGACCAAGGGACTCCCCAACACGGTCCATATACTCGTAAACGAGGCCTATAGTACTCCCCTCCATGTCAACAATGCGTAGCATGGAGTATAGAGGCTGCATCACTCCCACCAAAGCCTCTACCTCTCTCCAAAAACTGTCACTCAAACATGTAATGCGTACTGACTCTGCTTTACTGCATGTATGGCCACTCCATGCAAGCCACTCCTGAGAAACAACTGTCTGCATAAGTGATTGCCTCACTCGAAGCAATCTCTCCATCACAATGCACATATAAGCAAATCTAGTCTTTGCTGGCCTAAGAAGCTCCAAATCACTGTATGATCTGAAAATGGAAAGCAACTTTGGCCTCTTCGTGAACAAGGTGACCACTCTCTGACATGTGGAAAAAATATCATGTATCCAAGGGACCTTCCCAACATCCTCAATCAATAAGTCTATGCTATGAGCTGCACATGGAGTCCATACAATGGATGGGAACTCCTGCTCTAACATCCGCCCCATGGAAACACAATTACTTCCGTTGTCCGTTATGACTTGGACAACATTCTGCACTCCAATCTCCAAGACTGCCTGTCTGATATGTCCAAAAATGTACTCCCCTGTGATGGATAGGCCTGGAGTAGATGCATCAATGGCACGTAGGAACATGGTACCTTTGCAGCAATGAACAAGTATATTATATACATTTCTTTTCCTAATGTCTGTCCATCCATCACACATCAAAGTGCAGCCATATTTCTTCCAGGTCTCCGCCATAGGCTCCAATTGCTTTTGCACAATTTCTTTTGTTCTTCTCAGCTCACTTCCTCTTAGCTCTTCATAAGAAGGCCCTTCCCACTCAACCCCAAGCCTACTCACCATTTTCATGGCCTCTTTCCATGCGGGAGTGCGCACCACATTAAAACTTAAACCACATTTAATGAAGAGCCTCATAATACCTTGGGTGGCCTCCTGCTTCCCTTGCTTTTGCAAACTAGCCCGTATGGATGATGCATGTAGGCTGCCACGACCTGTAGCAATGCTCTGACTCTCCCGTGGTCTCTTTTGCTGCTGCCCTGATGCATGTGCTACCTCCTCTGTCTCCAAGTCCTCAACAAGAGGGGCTGAAGGAAACTCCCCTTGAGATGCATGGGATGAATGTCCTTGAGGAATAGAGCTCTGTGCACTACTAAGTGTTTCTGTTGATGCTCTAACCCCTCTTCTCATTTCCCGTGCTGCAACCCATTCCAAAAGCTCTTCTTTCATCTTCTCTGGCATTGGTTTAGAGCAAGGACCAACTCCTATACCTCCAAACCGTGCTAAATGTGCTTTTATTCTATCTGCCCCTCCTGTCCCTTTGTACCCACACAAATTGCATGTCCATCTCTCACTACCTCCTGTTCCAAACTTTCCTTGGCTCGTGACATATTGCCAACAGCCTTGTTTAGCTCTAGGCATGATGGTTGAAAGTTCTTGACTGCTGTAAACTCTCTCTCTCTCTCTCTCTCTCTCTCTCTCTCTCTCTCTCTCTCTCTCTCTCGACTTGTCTCTGCCCGCGCTAATTGCTCTGAAGACTGAGTGCTCACTGCTCTGGAAGACTGGAATGAAATGAGAAAGGGCCCTCCAGCGGGCCGTTTTCGGCCCGCTGGAAGGGCCCTTTTTTTTTAAATATATACGCAACGCGTTGCGAACGCGTACGCAACGCGGCGTTGCGTTGCGTACGTTGCGAAGGTTCGCAACGCGTTGCGTATGCAACACTGATCCTGAGGAAGATTGGAGTACCTTGTTTATTGGAAAGGGTATGACATCAGTGATTTTACTTGGGAACCTGCAGAGAACCTTTAGAGGGCACCTATCAAAGTTCGAGAATCTCATAAGAAAAATTCAATGAAGCCAAGACCAGACAACATGACCCCTCCTCGTGAAACTCCTTGCTTAAGGATGAGGTGATGTCATGGACAAAGAAAACCATCTTGAATGTCAGATTCCATGTGACTTTCGATATCTCATGATTGGTTCAGAATTCGGAGAAACTAATCCTTCCATTGCATTCGGAACGTGCCAAAAACCTAAGATCGACAGTCAACTTCCTAGATTCTGATGTCTTGGACAAAGGAAACCATCTTGAATCTCAGATTCCATGTGACTCTCTATATCTCATGATCGGTTCAGAATTTGGAGAAATTAATGCTTCCATTGCATTCAGAATGTGCCAAAACCCTAAGATCGATAGTCAACTTCCTAGATTTTGACATGTAGAGGTCTTGTTTGGATTGCTGACATCATCTATGACATCATGAGATTGTAACTACTTATAAACCACGTTTGATAACCGCCCTTGAACTCCTATATAAGGAGGGCTTGGCCACATACATCCTCAATCTTGCCAATGTGAGTCTTGGGAGCTTAAGGAGTCGTGATCTCTAAGTAAGTACTTTCTAAGTTCTTGTTTGAGTTCTAGTCTTGTTCCTTGTTCTAGTCTTGTCTAGCCTACTATCTTGGACATCCTATTGTGTCCTATTGTAATTGTGTAGTACGAGATCTTGTCGAGTTATTTCTTGTATCTAGTTCATCTCCGGGAGTTCTTGTAATCCAGATATCTTGTTTCATACCTATGATCCCTGGTTGTGGGATCTCCTCTATCATCTTTAGTTGAGGTATCCATACCTATCAGTCCCATGTTGTGTGAATTCTTGTTTCAACTACATATTCTTGTATTATTTCCCCTGCATGGGCGATCTTGTATTCAAAAATATAATTCCGAAATGTTGTCTAGTCTAGTAAGATGGCACAATCTAGTGCTCATGTGACATGCCATCCGAATCACCTTGAATGCGGTTTAATTATCCATGAAGAGTGTGAATGAGCTCGTGCGAGAGATCCCGAAGTCTCCACTGGGGGAATCGATCGCCGCTCAAAGATACACTGACACCTCATTCTCCAAACAAACCAAAGGGCAAGGCTACTGAACTCCGAGGAAAGATCACCTTTCTCGCTCCAAGAAGAGACTTCAATGCACTATGTGGTGAGAAGGCGCCCATCCTGAATCGAGAGGATAATACTATCAATCATGTGCTTGTAACCGAGGGCCGGGCTGATAAGCGTTCCCCAAGTCACTGTGCCCCAAGATATCAGTTGAGTCCCCTCTCTCCAGGTCATAAGTCTCAAGATCCTAAGCCAAATTTGCTGGGCCAATGAGCAATCCCATAAGCAATGCCTTTGTGACTCACCATAGTTCAGCAAGGTATCGACAACAATACCTCTATGAGCAACCAACCACTGAAAAAGGAAAGTCCAGTGAGGCTGCTCCCTACTCCAGATACACTGCCAAAGGGAAGAGAGGAACTCAAAAGAGAGGCCATGATGTCGCCAATCCTCAGCAGCAATAGGGATGGAAGGTTGGAGAGACTGGATATATGTCGGCCCAGCTGTGTTATATACTGAAAAAGGAGAATAGGGGGGCTTCGAGAGGAGTAGGGGATCAAACCACGGCCGCTCTCTAGGATCCCACTGTAACCGAGACAAGGGTGGAGCCTCCCAAGCCCAAAGGCACCAATCACGATGAGTTTGAATCTCCTCGGGATCAGGGTCAATATGCCAAGCTCTATCTCTGTATGTATGTGTGTGTGTGTATATATATATATATATATATATATATATATATATATATATATATATATATATATATATATATATATATATATATATATATATATATATACATATATATATATATATATATAGACACACACACACACACACACACACACACACACACACACACACAAACACACACACATACATAAATAATCACATTATTATATATGTCACATAACAGGTTGTATAAATTCATAAATTTGAGTCTTGACGATTCAAATTTCAGTGTTTCAATTTTCAACTTTGGCATTTGCATACATTTAAGGATCACCATTGTATGAAAATTTCAAGAATCACGATTCAATTTAATCCAAAACAAGATTCAAGAAGCAAAGCACACTTCTCATTGACATAAGTCATAACATCATACATGATACATGTGTTATGCAAAACAAGTAAACACTAACAAATGTAACATGTTCAAAATACATTGTCAATTTTGCAAACTCCAAGTTCCAAAATCCAAAGTACAATACAAAATTTAATCCTATATTTCATGATCAATCATCATAGTGATGATCACTACATGAATCTTCATCATCTGCAATAGAAGAAGCAATAGATGCATTCTCATAATCCTCGTCACTAAGAATGTTGCCATCATCATCCTACGATGGCTTTCTAGGATCTGTGTCAATGAACACATTCTCCTCTTCCATAGCTGATGGAGTAGATCTACTATCCGTTCCATGTCGTGAATATGCAACATTGGAGCTTCCATGCCTTTGATAGAACCGTGAACCACGGACTATGACCTTTGAGTGAGATCGTGTGGGACTCACTCTCCGATCGATCTCCTCAAGCTCTAGATAAAGTTCACGGAAAATGCTTTTTTCTTCTTCATTTCTTTTTGTTTGAACACCTTTTAGTATCTCAAGGGAAAGCTTAAGAGTATTTACATTCACCTATTCAAACAAAAACAAATAGTAAACATGTGTGTTACATGATGACATATGATGTGTTGGAAAAATCATAAAATTTCAGCAATCAAGAGTCTATAGATTAAATTGAATGCTTAAATTTTCATATGACGTGCCATGGGCATTTCATGCATGGAACGAAGCATTCGTAAATTAGAGCGACAGTAAATAAGTCTCTCCAGCCGCTTAGTGCTCAACTTGTTGCGTATCTTAATATGTATGAGAGAATAGGCTGACCAATTTCTCTCATAAGCTCCCGATGAGAAATCCTAAAACAAAAAATAACATAACATCAATAGTCATGAAATATGATTCATGAGTCATATATGAAAAAGTTAAAAGCAAGATAAAAACTAAGAATGCATACTTGTGCAAGAATTCGCATAGCACCTCTCTGGAGTATTGGCATTTGATAGACAAAACTCTCCCACCAAGAGAGGGGTTTCACCAATGAATCTCTCTTCCAAACTAAGGATGAAGCTAATACACCACCCCGTTGATCATTATAATTAATAAAATCTTGTAGAAATTTACCATGATCATTCCATGAGAGAATCTTTGGAAGATATGTGTCTCTATCTTCCAAGAGTGAAGAGTCCATAAATAAGGATGGTTCTTTGAAAGCCGGATGTAAGAGAGCAATTAAATCATGAATCGAAAGCTTCGTCCACTTCCACCTCTTCTCAATTAAGTAGAGAAGGTCATCCCTTTTAGGTGTGCTCTCCAAAATGTCACTATAAAAGATAGGGAAAAAAAGCATACACATTGATGAGCAATGAGCATCAAATACTCTAAATTTTAAAGACACGATTTATTAAGTTTTTAAACTTTAAAGTAACAAGGTATAACTTATACTTACCATGATGGATGAACCGACTCATCAAGGAGAGTGCACTTTTGTATTTCATTTATTGACTCCTTCATAAAGTGATAAAGTACACCAATTGTTGCTCCCTCCATATTGGTCATGTGTAGAACTTTATATAGTGGTAGTATAGCAATGACAAGACCATGAACACTTCTCCAAAACTAATCTTTCAAACACAATCTTTGCATGGCCTTTGCCTCTTGTTATTGGGCAATGGGCTCTTCATCCAACCATTCCTTGAACTCTTCTGAAACAACCGTCTTTTGAAGTTTATTTTGGACTTCAAAAAGATGCTCTAAAAGTATCCACATAGCTTCAAATCTGATCTTTGATGGCTTTTTTAGCTTCAAATCTGAATATGAACGATATATAGCAAGCACCCTTACCGTAGCATTTATGAAATCCACAATGGAGATGGCCTCTAATGTAATGCTTTTCACCCACTCTAATTTGCCAATGTCTTCCATAAGAAGATTAAGGCAATGAGTGGCACAAGGACTCCACACTATATATGGAAACTCTTGCTCTAGCTTCCTTCCCATAGAAGCACAATTTGATGCGTTGTCTGTAATGACTTGAATAACATGTTGGTGACCAACCTATGACAAGTTATAAAGGGAAACAAAAACAATTAGCATGCTGAATATTAGTCATTCATACATCATGATTCATAATATTACATAATATATACATATTATATGGAACACATATTTATGATTTCACATATAATCTAGAATGCAAAATCTGAATTTTAATGAATGAAATTTGAAGAATGAATTTGGAAACTTACCTCAAGTATGGCTTGCCAGATATATGAATAAAGAAAGCTTCGGGTGACTTTTTGCCTCTTACTCCTGCATCCATTCCCCGTAAGAAGTAGGTACCAAGAGGGCAAGAGACAAGGATATTGATAATCCCTCTCTTTTTACGATCAGTCCATCCATAGGAGAGAATGGAGCATCCATATTTGGCCCAACCGGCTCGCATGGGCTCCAAAGATTTATCAATTCTTGCTTTTTCCTCATCCAATTTCTTTGTGCACATATCATTGTAGGAAACACCATACCATCCCTCACAAGGTCCTACATTAGCTACGGCTCTTATCATATGCCTCCATCGATCCAAACGAAGCACTTTAAAGGGAAGATTACACTCAATGATGGTTTTTGCAATTTCAATTTCAGCCACTCTTTGCCTTTCTTTAAGAAAAGTCAATGTCCCCGATATATGACCAGATACTTGTGCAAGGGTAGGTTGTCGAGAGGAACCACTACCACTTTCACACTCCCTTATTTCTCTTTGGAAGACTTGTTCCTTCCTCATATTCATGTAAACTCATTGTGGGTGAAGCTGAACCAATAGAAATGGATGGAGCATTACTTATTCCGATATCGTCATGATCTGGTGAGACACTTCATGTTGGGGAAGAGAGACTTTTGTCCTCTTCAATGGAAGATATTTCTTGCGACATTCTTCATAAACATCATTGGAAATACCATTGCATAGAGAACATTCTCCACCCAATTTGCATAGATGGATGAGAAGTCGAGTCACACTAGATGCTTGTATCTTTCCATAATACTTGCAATGCCACCTACAAACATTGGACTTATCTTTCATCCTTTCGAAAGCTATACATTGCTCGTGAAAGGCTTCATGAAGAGGAGGAGCCATGAGGGCAATAAAGATGAGAGGGGAGTTTGTTCAAAGCTAAGAAAGAGTAAATGAGAAGAAGAGGGAGTTAAGAATAGGCAAGAGCTTGCTTTCTAACACTCAATGGCTGAACTAGGCTTGTTCTATAATCCTCTATGGCTGCTCAATAACCTCAAGAGTCAACAGTGAAGAGGTCCAAGGTTGAGGGCTCCAAGAACAAGCTCGAATGAGGCTCGCGAACGCATAGAATAAGTCTTGATTGTGTATAAGTTGAAGAGAATACTTTTATTAAAAATCGTAAGGCTGCGATATTTTTTTTACCATATAGATCGTACGCGTTCGGACCGTACAGGACTCGATGGGACATGTCGTACGAGTTGACCCTTTTGGACGAGTGCAATACTTCTCCTCGAGAACCAAGCACACTGAATCTGTGCAAAAATCCACATGACCGTAGACTCCCATGGCCCACCCTAAGGAGGCGCAAACATGTCAAGTCTCTGACGAAGAAACTTCTTCCAAAGCTCAAGGCTAGGGAGCAATCCATGAACAACCACCTTGCCCAATAGGGCTATGCATTGACAAACGAGATCAACAATCCCTAAGCCTCCATGCTCAATTGAAAGAGTGATGACAAGTCAAGCAACCTTGGTCAGAGTGGGGCTACTTTCGAGTGATAACAAGCAAAGCAACCTTGGCCGGAGCGGGACAACTATCCCTTCCAGACCACAAAAAGTTCCTGATAAGCCGCTGGACTTCGCTAATACATGAGCTCAAAAAGATCGAGCAAGAGGTGATATACCACATCGTGGTTAACAGGACTTGGTTAGCAACCAAAACTCTCCCCGCCAAGGAAAAGCGAGCTCTGCTCCAATGCATCAACTTCCTCCTTATAGTCAAGAGGAGAGGCATGATCTCCTTGTCAACTGATAGCTCCAAGCCAATGTGGAAGCCTAGATAATGAACGGCAGTGCTAGGAGGAATCCAGTGCTAGGAGGAATCCACTCATACTGAGCACTAGAAAGCCACATAGGATGTTCGTTCCTACCAATCCACGAACCACAAGACTTGTGCCACTTGATTTTGGCACCCGACGCATCGTAGAATCTCTACAAAGCAACCTCAAATCTAGAGATATTGGCCTCTTGGAACCGTAATATCATCAACAAACTCAAGATCCAAAAGAACCTTCTCTCTAATCGGAAGCCCAAGCCCTTACAAACCAGTGTCTTGAACAATCAAATAAGAGCTCATGACGTCAATGAAGAAAAGAAATAGGATCGGAGCCAAGGGAAAACCCTAGCGCACAAATCTAGAGATATTGAAATGCTCCCCCTAGTACCTTACAAACCAGTGTCTTGAACAATCAAATAAGAGCTCATGATGTCAATGAAGAAAAGAAATAGGGTCGGAGCCAAGGGAAAACCCTGTCGCACAATTCTAGAGATATTGAAAACCCTGCCATCGCCACTAGTACCTGGTTGAGGGTGGATCTGTAAAGAGAGGCGAGACCCATGATCCATGTAATGGGAAAGCCCATGCAAAGCATAGTGTCCTCGAGGAAAGCCTAGTCAACACGATCATATGCTTTCTCAAAATCTAAAAGCAGAATATCAAGAGGCTCACCACACATCCAAGCCAAGGATACCACCTCCCAAAATGTGAAGATGTTGTCAAGGATACTACAACCCTTGACAAGACTGGAAAGTGGATCAAGAACTCAAGCATCGACTCTAATCTCAAACTTAGAGCCTTCACAATAATTTTGTAGGTTGAGTTGAGAATGATGTTCAACTCCCAATGGCTTATCTCATCAAGATCCCCTCCTCCCCCACTCTCCCCCTCCCCCCTTTCCCCCCTTTTTTTTTAGGGATGAGGAAAATTAGCCCTTGAGAAAGCATATGAGGTAAGGTACCCCCCTCCATGATCTCTGGGAAGGCAAGCCTAAGTCCTTCCTCCAACAGTCCCCATATAAGGAATAAAGAAAACAAGGAGGAGGCCATCCTCACTCGAGCAACTGAATCTCACCGACCCACATAAGGCATCAAGAAGTTCACGTTTGGAGAATGGGGCAAGGAGTCTAGTATGCATCTCATGAGTCACAATCCTGCATACATGTCTCAAGACATGCTGCATACATGTCTCAAGACATGCTGCATACATGTCTCAAGACATGCTATCTTCCCTCCTCCCAAGTTTTAGAGGGAGTCTCCTCGGAAACCTGGTGGGGATCTCTCGCATCTCAAGAGGCTCAGAAGTCATTGGACCATCAGCCTAGTGGAGCTCATGGACTCCACTCCTGGAATGACGTAGACGAGTAGCCAAGAAGAAATCACCCGAAACTCTGTCCCCAATTTGAGTCCACTGAGAAGCCTGTCTATTAGGGTGCCGCTCAAGGAGAGGCCACCTTGGTGAAGGCATTGCTCAGTCTGTCGAAGTTGGGCAAGCCATTGAGTGCTCGTCTAATGCAAGAAAATACTAATCTATTGAAGCTTCTCAGAGAAGGGACTAGGGTTGGCTACCAACATCCCATTAGTCAGCTCCAAATCTCAACAATATGATCAATCGAGCTCTCATCAAGCCGAATCTGCTCAGCAATATGCATGATAAGAGAACCCTGATGAGCAATCTCCCGAAAGAAAACAACCAAAGGGGTGTGATCCGACATGCAAGAACCTGCCATAATACTAGTCATACGCCCATGGTATGCCAAGGCTGTTAGATATGCCCAATGCTCCACCCTCATGTGACCACAAGTGATCCATGGTGCTCTAAGTTGTAAGGCCCCCATTATGAGGAGAAGCCATTATGAGAGCCCGGACATTTGTGGAACCCTAACTTCCAAGTTAGATGAGGTCTATGTGTGACCTTTGATGGTTGTAGATGATCTTTGTGAGCCTAGCCGTTAGGTTAGGTAGGGCATAAACTTCCAGGCCATTGGGTCGCGCAGTTTCCCCATAGAACCTTAATGGGGGGAGTGCAGAGCCCCTCCTTTTGTGGGGCGGGGAGGCCTATCCCCCCGACCTGTAGGGCAGAGACAGTAGGACTTTTGGTCATGGAGATATTGTCGGATCGTATATTTTACCGACTATTTTGTATCTCCCGACTACGTTTATCTATACGGAACCGCTTTGTAAAAGCTATATAAGCACAACCCAGATTGAGCTTTACATAGCATTGCGCACTAGTAAGCCCTTCATCTAGAGTCTGCTGTCCACCCGTGCGCTCCCAATGCGGAGCTTAGATGGCGATCTTGACAGATTCTAGATGAAGGGCTTACTAGTGCGCAATGCTATGTAAAGCTCAACTTTGGCCATGCTTATATAGCTTTTACAAGACGGTTCGGTATAGATAAACGTAGTCGGGAGATACAAAATAGTCGGTAAAATATACGATCCGACAATATCTCCACGCCTAGAAGTCCTACTGTCTTGGCCCTACGAGTTTGTGGGGGGGGGGGGGGGGGGGGGGGGCCTCCAGGACCCCGCAAAAGGGGGCAAGCCCCCCTCTGCACTCCCCCCATTAAGGTTCTATGGCGAACCGCACGATGCCACAGGGCCTTTATTTTCACCTTAAATGGAAACCCAATGGCCTGGAAGTTTATGCCCTACTTAACCTAACGGCTAGGCTCACAAAGATCATCAACGGTCACACATAGACCTCATCTAACTTGGAAGTTAGGGTTCCACAAATGTCCAGGCTCTCATAATGGCTTCTCCTCATAATTGGGGGCCTTACAACTTAGAGCACCATGGATCATTTGTGGTCACATGAGGGTGGAGTATTGAGCATATCTAACACCCCCTCTCAATGTCCACCGTACGGTGAACTACCTCCTTCGTCCAATCCCAAGCTTTGAAAAGTGTCAAAGAAGTTGCTCTCTCCCAAGAGCCTTGGTGAAGATGTCTGCTCCATTTTCTTCGGTAGGACAATAGCTCATCTCCACGACCCCGTCCTCAATCAACTCATGCACGTAGTGATACTGGATTTTTATGTGGTTGGTACGTGCATGGAAAACATGATTTTTGGTGATGGCCATGCAAGTTTGGTTGTCACACTTCAACTCTGTAGCCTCTTGTCCTTTTATTCCTATGTGCCATAGGATCCTCCTGAACCATACTGCTTCACCTGCTGCAATGCATGTTGCTTTGTACTCAGCTTCAGTAGAAGATAATGCTATAGTCTGTTGCTTCTTACTAATCCAAGAGAAAATCCCTGATCCAAAAGAAAAGCAATATCCAGAAAGTGATTTTTTGGTATCAATATCTCCTTCGTACTCTGAGTCACAGTATCCGACTAGAGATGATCCTTCTTCATAAAGAATATCATAATCAGTGGTTCCTTTCACATACTTGAGTATCTTTCACATACCTGAGTATCCACATGCTTGCCTTCCAATGAGTTTGGCAAGGCTTATTAGAGAACCTGCTTACTACTCCAACAACATACTACTCCAACAACATAAGAGCAACATAAGAGATGTCTGGTTTGCTATTGCACAAGTAGATGAGACTTCCAAATAATTTCTTGGAGGTGAAGTATCTCCAATAGATAATTTTGTGTTGACCTCCATAGGTGTAGATTTCCTTGCAATCCTCCATGTCGAATGCCTTCAATATCTACCTTGGATTCTTTTGTTGAGAGATTACTCAGGGCATCTTTTGTTTGTTGAAGAAGAGCATCATCATTTCCTGTAATTACAAGGTCATCTACATAGAGTACAAGCACAATTGTCTTCCCTCCTCTCTTTAGAACATACAAGTTAGCATGAGAAGCACATCTTTTGAAACCTAGATCCAAGAGATACTTATCTATCCGTTGGTACCATGCTCTAGGGGCTTGTTTTAGCCCATATAATGCCTTCTTCAGCTTACATAACTTGTTCTCTGAATGGGGAGCCTCAAACTGTGGTGGTTGAGACACATATACCTACTCCTTGAGGTCTCCATTCAAGAACGTTGATTTGACATCCATGTGATAGACTAGCCAACACTTATGTGCAGCCGTAGCTAGTACTACTCGGATAGTAGGCATTCTTGCAGTCGGGGCAAATGATTCAAAACAGTCAATGCCTTCAACTTGTGAGTAGCCTTGCGCAACAAGTCTTGCTTTATACTTTTCTAAAGTACCATCAGCCTTGTACTTTAGCTTCTAGTCCCACTTGGTGCCAATGACTTTACGCTTAGGGGGTCAATCCACTAGCTCCCAAGTTCCATTCTTCATGATATTGTTGTATTTTGTTTGCATGGTAGCCCTGCAATTTGGATCATGGAGTGCCTCTTCCACATTGGTTGGTTCCTTTGCTTCTTCTTGAATGAGATCAGCCATCAAGGCTGTGTTTACAATATGGGCGCTTGCCCGTCTCTGTTCCTCTATTCTCTATGATCGCCTCTGTCCATCTGCAACCTGTTCTAGCGACTCTGGGATGGGGTTTGCAGAATCATAGAGCTCCCTCACCCAACATGGCAATGGCTTTTCCACTTAGGTGTGGGCAGGTTGGTGACTTTCAGACTCATCATCTAAAGATGAGGCTTCCTTCTCTTGTGTAGAAGGGATAGCTCTTGGGTCATGTTTATAGTGGATTGCTCCTTCGCCTGATGATAAAGTGGAAGCTCTCTTTTCCTCCTCCATTGCATGTGGCTGCTCCTCTGTAAACACCACATGACGACTCGCCATGATCTTCTTAGCCTCAGGGTCATAAAGCATATAAGCCTCCTTATCTTCGTTGTACCTTAGGAAGATACATTTGATGCTTTTTGGTTGAAGCTTGTTTCGCTCCCTATCTGGAACATGTACATAACATTCACTTCCGACTACTTTGAAATGGGAAACAGAAGGCTTTTTACCAGTGTAGGCAAACCCTTTCCTTTCAAGATGCACCTTGCCATCTCCATGATGGTTTGATTCCGACGTTCTGCAACACTTCTGTTGAGGACTATGTGCCAGTGTGAGTTGATGCTTGATTCCCTTAGTATTGCAGAAATCTTCAAACTCTATTGATGTGAACTCACCACCACGGTCTGTCTTGAATTTCTTCATCTTCTTCCCTCTTTCAGTTTCAACAAGCCGAAGCCATTCTTTAAACTTACCAAAAGCTTGAGCCTTATCGTGAAGGAAGTACACCCACATCTTCCTGCTATAGTCGTCGACAAGTAAAATGAAGTAGGAAGATCCGCACAAGTCCTGTGTAGGCATTCTTCTGCACAAGTCAACATGCACCAACTCTAGAGGATAGCTTGCCCTGTTCGTGCTTTCCTGTGGAAACACCTTCCGCTGTTGCTTGCCCATCATGCAAGCTTCACATGGTTCCTTCATTTCTGCAATCGATGGTAAGTGTGCAACCATACCCATGCGATGCATCTCCTTCAGTACAGGGTATCCAATGTGGCCGAATATCTCATGCCATAGCTCACTTGTGCCCACATTTGTAGTGGCTGTAAAAGAGCATACAACTCATACATGTTGTTCCTCCTTATGCTAGTCCCAACAATGTTGTTGTTACCGTCCATAATCTTAGCTCTTGTCTTACTGAAAGATACTTGATGACCTTGAGCAGTTATAGAAGCTATTGAAAGTAGATTTCGTTTTATTTGTGGAACATACAACACATTTGAAAGCTTTCTGATATTGCCATTAGAGTTAATGAAAGAAACTGTACCTTCGCCCTCTGTAGGACATCTTGCATTGTTCCCTACCTTTGCTGTGATGGGTTCCTTTAGAGGGTGTAAGGAACTGTAAAGGTCTTTTCTACTCGTCATGTGACGAGATGCACCATTGTCCAACACCCATGAGTCATTTGTTCCTGAATCTTCAGCCGAGGAGCACACCTCCTCTATCGTAACAAATAACTCAAGTTTTGTTTCTGCTGTGATTGCAGCCTCCTTGCCCTTGCCACCTTTTGAAGAGCCACTCTTCTCTTCTGCCTTCTTGATGCGACAATCTTGGATTCTGTGTCCTTTCTTCTTGCAGTGGAAACACTCTCCCTTGAACTTCTTTTTGTCGTTCTTCTTTCTATCTCCATCTTTTGAAGAGTCTGTTTTGCCTCCTTTGGCATTTGTTGTGAATACAACATCTCCTTTGCTACCACCACTCCTTGCTTTGAGTTGCAGCTCCTCCTCCATGAGTAAGGCACTAAATTCTTCGAAAGTTAGTGGTTGAGGTCTAATTTGAGTGTTAAGAGTAGTTACCAAACCATCAAACTTAGGTGGACAGATTTGAAGACAACGTCGAGCTAGCTCCTCACTTGACTTTTGAACACTTGCGCCCGCCATTTGATCTCATAGATTCTTTATGCGAGTGATAAACACCTCTGTAGTCTCCCCGTCAGCAAACCATTCTACTGCAAGCTGATTCTCCAAGTTCTGAATCCGTGTCTGATTACGAGTTTCATATTGATTTTCCAATATGTTCCATGCTTCACATGCCTTCGTAGTATGCTCAATGAGAGTCAGAACACTATCAGAAGTACTTGTAACTAGAGCACAGAGTGCATATGCATTTCTACGTTTTCAAGCACGTAGAAGATAAGCTTCGGGAGGAATCATTCGAAGCTCATACAAATCAAGAATAGAAGTGATTTTGAACTTCCATCGGGTGTAGTTCATACCATCAAGTTTACCTTCTGTGAAGGCTGGTGGCCGTATGCGCAACGTTGGGATGACCAGCATCATTGCTTCACCTGCTTATGCACCACCTACTTGTGTTGATGAACCACCTTGACTCCGAGTCGTAGATGATGACACGCCGCTTGACATCTTCTCTCTTTTGTTGTTCAGACCTCTGCAAACACTGTTTCTGCTTCTGCACCACTCATAGCTTCCTAAGCTCTGACACCATGTAAGAAAATAACATCAGAGCGGAATAGACGTGTAGATAGAGTTAAGAGAAAAACGCAGACAAAGATAGACGCAGACTCAAAGATAGAGAACTCAAATTCTCAGATTGTCGAGCATAATGCAGTTACAATGATGGTGCTATCCACTCGTGCACTCCCAATGTGGAGCTTAGATGGCGATCTAGATAGACTCTAGATGAAGGGCTTACTAGTGCGCAATGCTATGTAAAGCTCAACCTGGGCCATGCTTATATAGCTTTTACAAGGCGGCTCGATATAGATAAATGTAGTTGGGAGATACAAAATAGTCGGTAAAATATACGATCCGACAATATGTCCACGACCAGAAGTCCTACCGTCTCGGCCCTACGGGCCGGGGGGATAGGCCCCATGGACCTTGCAGAAGGGGGCAAGCCCCCCTTTGCACTCCCCCCATTAAGGTTCTACGAGGAAACCGCGTAATGCCGCAGGGCCTTTATTTTCGCCTTAAATGGCAACCCAATGGCCTGGAAGTTTATGCCCTACCTAACCTAACGGCTAGGCTCACAAAGATCATCTACAACCATCAACGGTCACACATAGACCTCATCTAACTTGGAAGTTAGGGTTCCACAAATGATCCATGGTGCTCTAAGTTGTAAGGCCCCCATTATGAGGAGAAGCCATTATCAGGATGCTCAACAATATGCATGACAAGACAACCTTGATCAGCAATCTCCCTAAAAGAAACAACCAAAGGGGTGTGATCCGACATGCGAGAACCCGCCACGATACTAGTCATACCCCCATGGTATGCCAAGGCATCACTCACATATATCCGATCAATCTGAGAGAGATTCATCCCACCAATGCGCATGTCTAAGAGAGAAAAGGAGACTACTTCTCTCTCTGGCGAATTCCTCAAGGTGCCATACATCATGAAGCCTTAGCATCAAGCACAAACTCTCCCATGTAACAAGCTCTATCCCATGATCCGTGACTTGGCTACCTCCTTGCCTGTCCTCTGGTGCCTATGAATCTTGTTGAAGTCACCAACAATGCACCAAGCATCCACACTAGGCACAACATCTGTAATTTGAGACCAAAATGGAATACGTGCACTCTCATGATTTAGACCATAAAGATTCAGAAAGCCATGCCTAAGGCCCCTCCACTGAATAATCATCCAAATGGCATTGCGAGGCACAATCTCTCCCCTGTCAACAGTTGCGGTCTGCAAGGAATCCCCAATCAAGATAGATACATCACCTTGGGACCCATTTGGCGCATAGCTAGCTGGCCAAAAGACCTCCTTTGTCTCTGCAAAAGCTGCCCAGAGTGCCGAGGACAAAAAGGTTGCAGTAGCAACTAACCAGGCCATCTTGGAGGCTTGCTTGGATGGGGAATAGTTTGAGTCCAAGCATCCTCTACACAATGCCTACCACTCCATAAGAGCTAGATGAAGGCTAAAACAAGTAGACTCGCCCAAATCAAGAGCCCTCTCCTCAATGTGTATCTCCTCACATATGTACATATAGCAACGGGAAATGCGAGTTTCCATAATCACATACATGATAAGGTGACTCTCCTTGGTGAGGAATGAACATGAACTACATTGTATCCCATGACCAGTTAAATAAATCTGTATAATCGAGCTCACCAAGGTGATGCAAGAATTTATTCACATGAGCTCGTACAAAACGCAATGCCTCCCCCAAAGTCCAATCAAGCTGTGAAATTTCACACAAAGGGAACGAGAATGCAACTGCCAAATCCAAAGCCGTCATTTTGTGAGAAGCAAGAGGCACTACATGGACCCGAATGGTAAAAGAGGACCAGCCCTCCTCCTGAGCACCAAAAGAGGAGAATTCATAGTTGAAATGTTTCCCATGCGAATGATAGTATTACATTATTACATTAGGACATTATACATACTGTACATTACACTAAATAATACACTTAAATATTCATTGTATACATATGTATGTCATATAGACTCACAATATACAATATAAATATTATATATATAATATGTATTCCGTAGATATTCCTACTTACATACCAAAATACAACACATTATTACATACAATATAGTGAAGTATAGAGTTGGAGTATGACAAGTGATTTCAATGTTGGAGTGTGAAAAACGATCTCAGAAGTCTGATAAAGGGATACTTCCATACGGCGAGAAAAATATTTCATACGAGTATGGAAAAAACTATGCTCACATACATACATGCATACATTACATCATGTATTTAAACATTATTTATATACATGTTCTTTATACATATATTATATAGCATATATACAATGCACATTGTAAATCAAATAGATAGTATATACTACATACAAATTACAATTCACAATTTACATGCAATTTACAAATGTTTTATGCTTTTAAGAATCAAGATCCTCAAATTCAATGTTCATGCACATATAACATACTAGTTACTGCATAATGCATTCATGATGTATGCATAGTCATTTATGAATGATGTTCTATGCATAATGCAACTGCCAACAGGTTTCATGCATTCATAATGTATGCAT
>CM035412.1:168604528-168607028 GCA_020310875.1 Ceratopteris richardii
TAAAATGCACATTTACGCGCTAACACCACCACTTGCATTTGAATCGGGCTACAATGCACACTACTTACATAGAAAGGGTATTAAAGAGCTAGTTGATTGCTTTGATAATACAAACACATGGATTCATTTCTTGAAGGATACAAGTTCAAAGTTAGGGCTATGTATAGACAGTCGGGGTTGTGATACAAACCCTCCTTCCAACATTTGTACATTCAGCTTGGATAACAGCATGAATCCAAGCAAGCAGATTGGATGATCAAAGCTCCAGAAGATTGGAACAAAGTTTTAACTTATTCATATTATGTGATGTCTTGTACGCCAAGTGATATTGCAGCCACATGCAATCAATGATGGTGATTTCAGGAAACCTAAGAGTGGTGAAAAAACATTTGGGAAGAGATTTGGAGACTCGTCCACCACACTATTACCTCTTCCTATGGAGAATGATAGCTGGTGGTTGAGAATAGGTCGTTTCCCACGGAGACATTCCATGGTCATCTGCCCATATACCTCTTGTGGTGAAATTCAGGAATCATTGAAACATCTGTTCTAGAAAATGTTGATACATGAAGTTTTATTGGGATGACCTGAAAAATCATTTTAGAGCATTTCTTTCGAATTTGAAGCCATACAAGTTCACATTAGGGCTTTATTCCTTCACGAAATGAGCTCCCAAGTGGATTTTAGACCAATTACCTGTTCAGATATTATTGTTCATTTGGAAATCCCACAATGTCTTGATATTTGATGGAAGGAACATTTTCTGTGGGAGATTAACTCTTCACTCAATTAATAAAAAGAACCTCTTTGATCCATCACAGTCCTCATCATTCATAAGGGGCTTTGTCGGCCTTCCGACCACTCTATAATCTTCCATTGAATCATAGAACAACGTTATACAAGGAAAACATAAGTATGGATGTATGTATGTATGTATGCATTCATGCATGTATGCCTGCATGCCTACCTGCATGTATGCATGCATGTATGTATGTATGTATGTATGTATGTATGTATGTATGTATGTATGTATGTATGTATGTATGTATGTATGTATGTATGTATGTATGTATGTATGTATGTATGCATGCATGCATGCATGCATGTATGTATGTCTGTCTATGTGTGTGTGTGTGTGTGTGTGTGTGTTTGTGTTTGTGTGTGTGTGTGTGTGGGGGGGGGGGGAGGGGTGTGTGTGTATGATGTATTTATGTATGTACGTATGTATCTGTGAATGCATGTATGTATGTATGTATGTATGTATGTATGTATGTATGTATGTATGTATGTATGTATGTATGTATGTATGTATGTATATATGGATGGATGGATAGATGAACGAATATGGATAAGAGCTCAACCAAATCCCATTGGGGAGCAGGTGCTTAGACAGCAGGAGCCTGCACCCCCACTTCCAAACTTGAATGAGCCTACCTTAACTTCATGATGCACATATTCTACGACGTCTCTGTGTGCCATATTTTGTCAAGCTTGCTACTTAGAGGTATGGTCTTTGATGGAGCAACAACCCTTTATTAGGCTTGTGATCATCTTTCACCTTCATCCTCTAGTAACTAATTTTTTATTTGCATTGAGTCGTTGTTATTTTACCTTCACTGTCATTTTATACCTTCCCTTTCTTGTTAATATTACTTTCTTTCTCTATTCAATGTTTCATGTAGTCTTTTGTTCAATAATTCATATAGTCTCTCTTGTTACTCATCTTAATCTACTGTCACTTAATTTATAAAGTTATTGTTGTTGTTCATGTTAACATATTGTTTCACAATTTCGAGAGTCTATTGTCGTTCATCGCAATATTTGTATATTGTTCTCAATAATTTTCATTCGAGGTTGTAAGCTTGATGTTCCTTTTTCAATATTCTCTTTTCCTTTGTTACTAATTTATTTTTGATTATTTCTCTTTCATTTCTTTTTGGTTAACTATTTCTTGTTATTGGTTTGTCTATATTTCTTGTATTGCTTTCCTATGTCGCATTTATTCGGATGAACAATAAAATCATACCTTGACTTTTTTTTTGAAAATCTACGAATAAAAGATTGTCTTTTGTTTTTTAGATCGACAAACTAGAAGTTTTTGTTCATATATTTAGGTAGTGATGTGTGTGACACTCTAAGGACTATCGGGGCACTTTTTTCCCTCTTTAGGAGGTTTCCCTTCCCCCTCCCGGCTTGTATATACGCCTATAACCCTAATGGGTTACTTATCTTTGTGCATTCTATTGGTAATACATTCAGTATTGTGTGTTGTGCTCCAAGCTTCTTCTTCTTCCTTATGCTGTTTGCATGCTTCCGCAAACCTCAAACTCCAACAATTGGTATCACTGCAAGTTGTCACTTCATCTAGGGCATCATCGACACCCCTCGGATCACAGTCTTAGAATCGCATAAAAATTGGTGAGCATACTCACGCTAAATGCACTATCACAACGCTTGTGCAAGCAATTTTGTCTTTTTGTGCCAAAGATATATACGGGTT
>CM035412.1:168617028-168672028 GCA_020310875.1 Ceratopteris richardii
ACACTATTAATTTATATCAAATAATAGAATAACATTTGAATCAATAATCATGTGATATCATCACAACATTCCACACCATAATATTTGAATCAAAATTCGCATAATATCACTACACATCTTAACTTTTGAATTAAAATTCAATTGACATCATCCACATCATAAAGTTTGAATTAGAATCCATACAACTAACACTACACATTATCCATACAACTAACACTACACATTTTAACTTTTGAAATCCATATCATTACTATTATATCAATCCATTTCATAAATATTTGAATTAAAATTCAACTGACATCATCCACATCATAACATTCGAATTAAAATCCATATCATATCACAACACGTCTTAGCTCTAGAAATTTGCATCATCAATCAATATCATAATATTTGAATTAAAATTCAATCAATATCATTCAAATTATAACATTTAAAGTAAAATCCATATCATATCATTGCATATCTCAACTTTTGAAATCCAGATCATCATTGCATATCAAAATCCATATCATCATTGCACATTTTATCATAACACTTCGATTTAATGTGATGTAATTACATAATGTTAACACAATATTTAAATTTGAAACTGTAACAAGAAAAGATATTCGATTAACAAATATGTTGGCTTACATCAATGCACTTCAAGATGGTTGTAATCCATCACTCTCAAATGATTTTAAATCATATCTTGAGAGATCTGTCAAACTCTAAGTAACTCATATAGATATACTCTTTTAGCTATATTCTTATACGTAGTAAGTCCTAGTATATACTTGAATTGAACCCTATTTTTATTGATGGAAGAATCATATAAATTTACAAGCTTGAATAATTGTGAAATAAGTGGAGGACAAAGTAAGAGCAATCTCTAAATTGGCATGACAGAAAAATGCAAAAGAATAAGGTTGCATGCTGACACATGCTGACTATCCTCCCCCCTACATCTTTCGTTCTACCCAAGACCCCCCTTTCACCTCTCTGCCCAATACCCCCTCCCCCCTCCCTTCCCCCTCCCCCCTCCCTTCTGCCTTCCTCTGCTCCCTTGTCCCTCCATCCTTGCCCTCCCTATTGCCCATGCCCTGCCCCCCCATCATGTCGCTCCTCCCCTCCCTACCTTGTACTCCCTCCTCCCCCCCATCATCCCCCTTTCCCCCCGTTGCCCCTCCTCCATCTGCCTTCAAGTTGCCTCAGCCCAAGGGACTTTTGTGAAAACCTCTCATTGGACTCTGCTTTGTTGCCTATTCGACTCTCCCTTTTCGATGAGGGTAGAGCTAGCTTGGCATCTAAAGTTGAACGACTTCAGGCTTCATCAATGATCTATAAGATCACTGGACTCAGGGATCTTCAGAGGAGCTTGCTTGCTGAGGTTGGCAAGCTTGTTAGCATCGAATCCCTGGGTTGCAACTTTTACTAGGTGGAGCTTGGGTTGCCGGAGGTGATCACTCGAATGATCACACTTTTGCCTATTGTGGTTTAGGCAGGCGGTGCCTACGTCTGCCCCTAAGCATATGGATTTGACCCTTCGGCAACCTCTTCCTCGACCTTCCTTCTTTGCCAAGCACGGGGATTCCTTATGATAGTCTATTTCCTTGGACTCCAGTGTGAGTACCTGTGTAACCATAGATTGGCGCATCTATTGGCACCTTCTTAGAGGTCCCTAGCATAGCGTCCTCGATTGTGGCCAAGGTGAGTGATATTCCTTCGGTAAGGATTCTCGTCTCCAATCCCATGGAGTAGTTGCAGGAGATTGAACTTCTGTTACTTTCGTGTGAAGTTGATTTAGGGGGTTGAGTACTTGGGCCTTCCAAATCAGTGCTTTGCTTGTCGCAAGGTTGGTGACCTTGCAAAGGTGTACCCCTCGCAGACTAGCTAGCCCTCGTGACAGGAGGCTCCATGTTCTCCATAGACATCTCCCCGCCTCCTCCCCAAGCCTCGCCTTCTACTTCCCCTTACCCCTCCATGTCGGCTAGGGTGGTGGAACTCCTCCGCATTCTTGTGCTCTAGCAGTCGCGACAACCCCTTCCTCACCGACCACACATTTGTAGCAACCTAGGTATTGATGACAGTTTGGTCGACAGTCCCATCTGGTGGACGAGAAGAGATTTTTTTCCCACCACGATCCATTTTTGCGCTCTTAGGAGGACTATCATGTGGATCCTCCCATGGTTTCGATGCCTTCGGCTTGTGACACTGCTTTGATGCAGTCTATAGGGCCTTCAACTTTGATCCCTATTCCTTTGGTATCCTCTTTTGGGACGTCCACTTCTCTCGGCTATTCGGCCACTGGGTTCTTCACCTCCTTGTCCTTGATGGTCCCTTGACAGTGACTTCCTAATGAGTTGGGTGGTCCACATGGGTTAGTCTCCCCCATGCCCGCCTCTCTTGCTAGGAGTGTCTCCCTTGACCACTATTCCTCCAGGCTTAGTGAACTTCGATTACCACCTATGGGGAGAGAGCTTTGGTTATGAGTTCTTGAGGTTTTTCGATCAACAGAACTTGCTCGTCACTCCTATTCGGGTCCATGTGGTGGCTCTTGTGTCTTGTAGTCAAATCGCCTTGGGAGTCGAAAGTGGTGTTTTTTTTTCCCTTTGCGGGGTCTGGCTATCATGAACAAAGGAAACCATCCTCAACCTCAGATTGCATATGACCTTCTATATCTCATGGTGGGTTCAAAATTTAGAGAATCTAGTGCTCCGGAACATGCCAAGATCCTAAGTCCGATTGTCTTTTTGCTTAATTCTGATATCTAGAGGTAACATTTCAAATTGATGATATCATCGATGACATCATCAATTCGTAACCACCATTGATGAACCGCCCTTGAAATTCTATATAAGGAGGGGTTGGCCACATATATACTCAACCTTGCCAATGCCAGTCTTGGGAGCTCAAGGAGTCGTGATCACCAAGTACATTCAAGTTCTTGTTCGAGTTCTAGTCATGCGTCTTGCTCTAGTCTTGTCTAGTCTTGTATCTTGGACATCCTCTCTTATCCTCTTGTAATCTTGTAGTATGAGGTCCTTTGCAGTTGTTCCTTATATCTAGTTCATCTCCTTGAAGGGAGTTCTTGTAATTTAGAGATCCTAGTTCATACCTATGGTCTCAGGTTGTGGGATCTTCTGTATCATCTCTACTTGCGTTATGTATACCTATCAGGCTCCGGTTGTGGGACTTCTTGTATCAATTATATATTCTTGTATTATTTCCCTATGTGGGTGATCTTGTAATTAAAAGTGCAATTTTGAAATCCTGTCTAGTCTAGTCAGAGGGCACAATTTAGTGCTTCCCTAACATTTTGGCAAGACTAGTTTCTATCCAAGACCAAGCACCATGGAGAATGTTTATGAACAGGTTGTGGCATCATGTCAGAGTCTCCAGCAACAAGTCAAGGACCTAACTCATCGATAGACACAAGTCGAGATGGGACATCCGATGCATGTAGGCACACTCCAAGAATTACATGAATGAATTGGGAATCTTCAAGCAAATCAAGGAAGCATTTAAGTGAATGGACGACTTAGTTCATCCTTTATGAAGGGACCCGAGATTTGCATGCTTGAAAGGTTGGATGGGTGTAGCTCAGTGATGAGTAGCACCTCCTTTAATGTCAATCCGGGAAGACGTGAGAATGGTATGAAGACCTCGAGCAAGTGGAGGCACAAGTGCGTGAGTGAGAAGCACACAAGCATGCACACACATACACACACACGTGCGCACACACGGCAAGACAAAGAGTGAGAAGCAATGGAGTTCTTAGATTACTTTGAAAAATCTCTTACAAGTTCATTTCAATTACAAGCTAACCTCAAAAATGAGCTCTCTAGATCCTTTTATAGTTTTTGACTAGCTTTGGCCCTGTTCAGACCTAGTGTCCGGCCTAGTTAAAAATTAGGTTCCAGGGCTTATTTGAGGGCTCAAATGAGATCTAAAAAATACGAAAATTGGTAAGCAACTACTTCTAAGGCTCCTCAAGCTCGAGGACTCCTCGGCTTGCACAAAATGGAGCCACAAAAAGGTGAACATGGTATTTACAGGGGTTGTTAGTGATGAGAATCACTTTTAATTGGTGTAAGGATTTTGAAAAATTAAAGGTTGCCTTAGTGCTAGATCTGCGTGAATGCTCGTACTTGCTTCTTCATGAAGAAAATTATTGGCCTACTTGCCAGATCGTCGTTGACTCCCTTGTTTGCTTGTGCCTTCTCTCCCCTCTGACTCTCTTCTCTGACTGCCATGCCTTGTCAGTCCTTCAGTTCCTTGTCTGCTGCTAACACCCCCCCCTCTCTCGCGTTTGTCGTCCCTGACAGACCCTTGTTGGGAGGGTCGTTGGACGTAGTATTCGACAACGTCTTGCGCTAAGTGATGTTCGGCAATCCTCAATCCTTTGGCCAAGTCTGTGAGTAGAGCATCCCAATCTACCGGCCCGGGAACCTCTGGATGTGGCATACGTAACTTTTCTGAATGGAGAGCTTGTTCCACTGCAAACAATTGTAATAAATGTGAGGGCCTGGGAAAGAAGATCTCTGAGTGATATTCCCAGAACCCTGTGACAAACATCTCTTCAAATGTCTGTTTGAAGCAGGCCGGTAGGTATTTGATGCGGGCATGCCATGCATAAACAACATTAATAGAGGGCGTTGTGCTCATGTCATAAACAAGATCCTGATTTCCTTCATTGAATCCGAGCGCAGAGAGGTGAGGTTCCTTAACATTCTTGAAGGTTCGGAAGGTGACTATCATGAGTTCAAAAATTTTAAGGCACATCTGTGTCATGACATCTGGTACGTTTTTGAACCTGACACCCCAATGCCGAATTGTCGATATCATATACCCTACGGTAGGTTGACCTTTAAGTGGTGCTAAGTAGACATAGTTGAGCCATTTCTCACATCCTTTGGTTGTCAGCACCATCTTTGTGTATTCCGGCCACGACCTTCTTCGGAAAACAGGACAGTAGCAGGGATTGTACTTGATATACAGGGGCATGTTATTCCATGTGCGATTCATTTCCGGGTAGGTTTCAAGCAGCCGAATTCTCCAAGTCAGTTGGCGAATATTTCCCTGCTTGGCACTTTCGGGGATGTCGTGTGGTGCAAACTGTGTGGCAGAGGTTGGTTCCCGTGAAGTGTGGTGCTTGATTTCAGCATTATAATCCGCCATTAAGACACAAAAAGGAACATACAAGTCGTCGGAGGTGCCGATCCACCTGTGATGTGAGAGGTTTCTAAAGTACTCGGATTTTATGATTACCTCTTCCAATCGTGACATGGATGCTATTGGAACTGCTACCCTGTCATCGTGGGTTGTGGCCACTTTCTCTAATCTCTGCATCCATTCAGGGGCCTCTATCTCAATGGTGTCCATGCCCTCTGCTGTCTGCTTGCCTCCAGGTGCTGGCATCGGAACGTACGGGTCCTCAAAAGTTTCCTCTACTTCGATTGGCACTAGGTCTTCAGGTTCTGGTTCTACCAAGGGGGAGGGTTGGCGTTCATACTCAAGCACTTTCTTTTGTAATTCTTCGAGTTGTGCTTTGAGCGCTGCAACTTCGTCAGTTGTGTCAGCTGTGGTTGGGACTTCTTTGGGTGGTTCTGGTTGAGCTGCCAATTGCCTTAGTAGTTCGTCTCTTTCCATTTCTAAGGCTGCATGGGCTTCGAGGAGATCAGCATGGGTTTCCAATATGATTTGCATATTGTCCGAGGGAATAGCCTTAAACTTCTCCGGGTCAATTTCTTGTGGGGAACCTTCCATGGCTTCTTCCAAGTTCTCTTCGTTTTGTGTCTGAAGCCGTCTATTTTCTTCCAGGGCTGCAGACATATGCTTCCGTAATAGAGCCATGTTGCGGCGGAGCTTGAGGTTCTCTGTGATTTGGGAGTGTAGCAGAGCATCCATTTGTTGTCTTTCTTCTGCATCTGGCTGCGGTGGATTTGCCACTAATTGATCATGTTGTTCTTGCAATGCACTAAACTGCTGTTGTAATTGTTTCTTCTCTTTCTCTAAATCAATGAATCTTCCTTGTAATGCTTCATGACTCCTGAACAAACTTGTATGCTGAGCATCGAGGTGCTGATAGTGTTGTTGTAACTGAGACATGCACTGATACATGTTATTAAATACATTATTAATGGGGGTGGATGCAGGAAGGGTGTTAAATGTAGAAGGAAAGGGAAAGGGGAAGGGAAGTGTGAATGCGGTGCTGGAAAATGGTGAAGTGGGTGGTGGGGGAATGGGAGATTGTGGCCGTATGGGGGGAGAGAGAGGTGCGGTGGGGGGTGATATGTCCATAAAATCCATGGTGGACGCAGTAGTGGGAGTGATTGTGAATAGTGGAATTGTGGGTGCAGTGATTGTGGTGAATGTGTATAGTGGTGTGTGCAGTTGTGAATATGAACTACCCGGAAGTGTGAGTGGGGGAATGGGGATGTCAGTAGCTGCCGTTAGGATTACAGTGTTAGTGGAGGTGTATACAAGGGAGGTATTGAGAGGGTGTGTGGGTTGATTGGCGGTTTGTGCTTCAGTCGTGGTAGTGGACTCGGAGACGGTGACGGTGGTTGTTACATTGGTAATGGGAGGTGAATGTGGTGGAGTGGGAGGCGGGGATGGCAAGGGGGGTGATGGGGGTGCACTGGACACATGGGTCTCTTCAGTATTGTGCACAGTGTGTGCTGTGCCCGTGGTCGTGGCTGTCCCTTGTGTTTCGGATACTAAGACATTCATCTGTTTCCCTGCTCGTGGGGGACGTCTTCCGTATCTTCTTTCTGTTCTGTGTGATTGTGCCAGGGCAGTATGCACTGTCTCAGGTACTCCTAAAGCATCAGAGATCATATCCAGTGTGGCACGATATTGTTCGTTGACTCCTTCCTCCTCAAGGATTTGGTGCATGATAGCCTTTCCTGCTGCAAGGGATAACTTATGTTGTTGTTGGACCCTATTGATGGTATCGTAGAGCTTTTTCAACTCCTTTGTATATGCTGGGGCACCTTCTCGCTCCTGTATAACTTCTCGCTCATAGTCATGCACCTCCTCATCAGAAAATCCTTCCTGTTCATCCTCTTGGTCTTCTTCTTCTTCATCCTCCACTTCCACCACTTCTGGTTGTCTTGTCTGGGGTTGTTGTGTAGCCGTTTGTTGTCCACTACCCTGCTCTGCTTCGACTTCCGCATTAACAGCTTCAATGATTCTGACAACTTCTTCATCCGTTAGATCTTCCAAAGTGAATCCGTGAGGAAATTCCAGATCAGTAGGTACTGGTGGAAACACAAGATTAGGGCCATCTGTGCTGTGCCTGGGTAACCTGATAGTAAATGGTTGTACTCGTCTGGGAAGCCTTGGAGTTGTTTCAGGTGTTAGGGTTGCACCGCGGGCTTGTGCACAAGGCATCTGGACAGCGCCTCTCATCTTCTTTGAGGGAGGCCCTGCGGCTGACAGTCTGCGTTGAAACTCCTGTGCTCTGGTCCAAATGAGAGCCCTTTGCACCGGTACATCATATGCGAGACATCTATACACAATTCTGGTAAGTGCACAGCATCCATACAGTACAGATTTTTGTTTCTTATACCACCTTTGATGAGCCAAATGGATCTGGTCGATAATTCAGTGGGGCATATTGATTGTCAAATCAAAGGCATCTGCTAAGTAGAGGCTAAACCAGATCTTTTTGGGAGGCATTGTGAACCTTTCTTGCGCGGGGAATGCAAAATATTGCATGACCATGCGTAAATGAATGGCGATCGTAGGTGTCATCGCGACCATGTCCTTTAATTTCGTCAAATTTCTGTTCTTCATATTGTCTGGAACCATAGTCTCTTTCTCCGTAGGAATGTGCATACCTTTCATGTCCAAAGCTTCCCTTACCAAGTTGATAGTTAATCTGAAGCGCTTGAGCTCATTGCCCCTTGTGAGAGACGGGAGGACAAAGGAGCTGTATCCCTTTTTGTCTTTGCTCGGAGTAAGGGTGCTAATCAGATACGAGCACCTTAGAAAATCCGGCTTGGGCAATTGGAATTTGAAATACTCGTAGAGTCCTGCCTTCTTCCATATGGGTTTCAATCCTTCATTATTCTGCAATCTTTCAAATTCCCTGGTAAAGAAGTGATACCTGCCCCAACGCCCATTGAATTCTATCTCTGCCTCCCACATATAAGTGCCTTCACCTAGGGGTCCTGCCACATCACTGAACCAATGAGAGTTTTTGCTGACTGGCATTGTGTGCCCCTGTGGAGGGTTCTGAACCGGTATGGCGTGTAATGCCCTCAATGCCGCTGGTCATTCCTTTAATTCCTCCTCGACCGGAAGGTTTTCAATGTCCACAACTTGGGGGCTGGTGCCTGCCTGGGAGCTAGTTCCTACCGTATCTGCCATGTTACTTCTTGCTTCCTGTCTCTGTGAGAATATACAAACATGTGTTAACATTGTACAGGACAAGAGAGAACCGTTGTTGTTCCCATTACAACATTAACATGAGGGCCGGGAGAGATTAATGGGTTAGTAAGTGCTCGGTGTGAGTGTGTGTGTGGTTAGGAGTTCGGTAGACCTAAGAGCTAAGTGGAATGATGTAGTGTGATAGTGATGTGGTTAGTAGGTTGTCATGGATTTACAAATGGGGTCCGGGGGTTTGTTACAAGTCTTAGGCTGCCAAATGCAGTGGATGGGTTTTGCTCTTGGTTTCATAGAGACTCTCGAGAGCTTTATAGGTGTGTCGGCTTGAAAATGAGGCCTTTTAGGGACCCATTTACAAGTGATTCTGTTCGTGCTCATGGGCCTTGGTGTGTTCCTGAGTGTTGAAAACGAGTGGATGCCGGCTGTGCGAGTGAATGGATCATGCTGTATAGGGTGTGGTCTTGGTGTAGCTATTTGAGCCCGCAAACAAGCCTTAGGCACCCAAATTTGTCTTGATTGTGGGCTAGCCTTCATCGACTTCTTGGGCACCCAAATAGACTTCACGTTAGCAGAAGAACTTCTGAAAGACTTCTTATTAGTGTCGTGTTGTTGGTTACTAATAAGAGGCTTTGCCCGTGTGGTTGGCTTGAGTGCAACCGGGTGTTCGCCTTTCCGCACCCACACTTGTTTCACTAGCTGAGACATTTTGCTGCGCAGGTACTTTTGATCTCCGACATAGGTAGTACTCTGCTTCTTCTGCCTTTGATCCACCTTTGGTTGCTGCCTCCCTCTGGCCTTTGGAAAAGAAGGGAGTTCCGTTGCATCCCTGACTCCTTTTTTGCGAACATCATTCCTCTGCAACACATAGTTTTGGACAAGAACAGCATGGTCATCTTCATGTGTACTCCTGGAAGGACCAGGAGTGTGTGCCTTTCCTAGTTCCTTGAGTGCTCCATTATCTAACTCTACTGTAATTCGACTATGATTGACCCATACCTGAAGAAGTCCACTTCTTAGGTTTAAGTTGACTGCTTGGTCATAGATCCAGTCCTGACCCAAGACAAGAGGCTCCGTGAGGTCTTCGTCTTGGCACACTAGTACCTTAACTGTCATTAACATGTCCTGAATGTAGAGGGGGAGCTCCACCTCGCCCATGCAAGGGGTTTCCGCACCTCCTAATCCTATGAGATAAGCTTCTATAGGGTTGACCTTTAATTTCAATTCTTGACAGTAAGAGAGTCTCACCGCACTAGTGGATGCACCTGAGTCAATCAATGCTCGCACGGACTGTGCACTAGTTCCTTGTCCTACCTCTATGGTCACAAAAGGTCGTCGATCAATTATTCTATGGGAACTTGTTCCTGCGACTTCACACATTGCCATATGATATCCTTGATCTGCATAGTCATTTGTTCTAGGCTGATCTCTACCTTGTCTTTGCAACTTCATCCTTCTGATGCGTTCTAAAGCTTCTGCTTGAGCTTCTTCTCGAATCCGCTTTTCTTCTTCCTTGCGTTTCTTGGCGATATTGAGTCGACTTAGCATTTCCTCTGTGAGAGGTTCCTGATATAACTTGACTCTGCATCCGCTTATATAGCTTGGGAGAACGTCACCTTCTAATGTGGCTAGTTGCACTGCTCCACTTGTTGAGATTCTGTTAATGATCATGGGTCCGTAGCCTCTCCTCCAGTTTCCTCGCATGTTGCTTCAATGTGTAGACTAGAACTAAGTCGCTTGCCTTTAAACCTTTATCCTTAACGTGGGCATCAAAGTATGCCTTCTGTCGTTTCTTAGCTGCATATATCCCTGCAGCTGCTCTCAGTCTTGTTTCTCCTAATCGTTCAAGGTCAAAAAGTCTAGAGGAGAGTTCATGACCCGTCCATTCATGCTCTTGTGCTACCTTCAATGTAGGTATCAAGAAGTCCAATGGTAGCACTGCATTTTGACCAAATACCATCTGAAAGGGGGTGGCTTGGAGTACCGTTTTGTAGGCGACTCCGTATGCCCAAACAGCATGGTGTAGCTGTTTGTCCCAATCAGAGCGTTTATTATTCACGAGCTTGGTCAACACATTGCACAGAATCTTGTTTGTGCTTTCGGCCTGCCCATTAGCTTGTGGGTGGTAGGGGGCAGACTTCTTATGAACTACCAAGAATTCTTGGAGCAGATTTTCAATTACTTCATTCAAGAAGTGAGTGCCTCTATCACTTACTAACTCTATAGGTAGCCCGTATCTTGTGAATACATTCTCAAACAAGAATTTAGCAGTTGTTTGAGCATCGTTCTTCGTTGTGGCTTTTACCTCTACCCATTTTGTTAGATAGTCTGTGGCAACAATGATATATTCCACATGGGAACCCTTAGCTGGGGGATTAATAGGACCTACGAAGTCTATTCCCCACTTAGAGAATGCACGTCCACCCATCATAGGTTTCAGTGGCATCTCATCTTTGCGTATAGGATATTGAGTTCTCTGACACACATCACACCGTTTCACATAGGTATGTGCATCCATGTGAAGGGTTGGCCACCAGAAGCCCGCAAATAGTATTGCCTTGATCACCCGATCTGGTCCAAAGTGTCCTCCTGCTACACCTTTGTGAGCAGTTTCCAAGATCTTGAGATATTCACTTTCATGGACACATAACCTCAGGTAACCATCTTTACCACGCTTATATAGATTATCACCAATGAGTGAGTAATCCTGGGCTTCTTGTTCTAAACTCCTTTTCCTAGCCAAGGTCATATCCAGAGGGAAAGTTTTCGTCCTCAGGAAGGAAACTAGTGGTTCACTCCAGTCTGGCACTATGGACACTTGATAAAGAGTGGCATGTTCCACAGGTGGTTTAGTGCAACAGATTGGGCATTCCTTGCACAACTTTTGGACATCAGCTTCCATAGTCGGCCAATGCACTCCGAGTCTCCTTAGTGTCTGCAGGGTTCGTTGCTTTGAGTAGTGTTGCTCTAATGCACCTACATGTGCTAATTGCAACCATTTAGCGTACTCATCCTCTTCCACACAACAAGCCAAAATCCCTTGATCTGTGTGCTTGTACATACTTCCTGCCATGATGTGATACTTTTGGGCTTTCAAAACCTCTCTATTTTGTGTGTTTACTACTGGATGGTTAGGCCCGTATGTCAATACTGGCACTAATGGCTTAGCCCACGGCGGCATCACTTCCAAATTAAACAAGTAAGCGTCAGGAAGGTCATCTGATACTCCTTGTGGGGCTTCTCCAGATGTGAGCCTAGAAAGATGATCAGCTCTCAAATGAGTCCTACCTTTCCTTACCACAACCTCGAAGTCGTATTCCATTAGTAAGAGAAACCATCTTACTAATCTACCTGTATTACATGGCTTGTTCACAAGATATAGCAATGCCTGATGGTCAGTAAAAAATTTAAACTTATTTGCAAGCAAGTAATGTTGAAACTTTTTAACTGCATATACCATGCCTAATCCTTCTCTCTCTATAGTGGTGTAATTTCGTTCAGCTGCATTCAATTGTCGACTAGCATAGGCAATTGGAAGATCCATATTACCTTCACCAGTAGGTTGTGCAAGCACACATCCAATAGCATAATTGGATGCATCCACGTGAACATGGAATGGCTTATTCCAATCTGGTGTGGTCAAGATTGGTGCTGAACATAATCTTCGTTTAAGCTCTTGGAAGGAGTTCTCACATTCATCAGTCCACTCAAAGTTAGTCAGAAGTCTATACATGGGCTTTGCAATGACAGCGTACATATGAATGAACCGTCGGTAGTAACCACAATGCCCCATGAAAGCTTGTACTTCCTTGACATTCCTTGGCCTAGGTAGCTCTGCTATGGCTCTCACTTTCTCTTCATCAGTGGATATGCCATTCTTTGACACTATGTGTCCTAGAATCTTGCCTTGCCTGACCATAAAGACGCACTTTTCTGGGTTCAGGCAGACTTGATATTCTCTACATTTATCAAAGATTTGTCTGAGTTCAGGAATATGGGTTTGTCTGATGTTGGAATGAGCACAAAGATCATCAACATAGACTTCTAAGTTCTTCCTCAGGAACTCTTTAAATACGTGACACATCAATCGTTGAAAGGTAGCAGGTGCATTAGTAAGCCCGAATGGCATTACCCGAAAGGCAAATATGCTCCACTCCCTGGCAAAAGCTATCTTATGCTGATCTTCTAGAGCTATGGCTACTTGATTGTAGCCCGAAAATCCATCGAGGAAGCTGTACACTTCCTTGCCTGCTACTCTTTCTAAGAGATGCTCTGTGATAGGAAGCGGATAGTTATCTCGAATCGTGGCTGCATTAACCTTCTTCAAGTTAATGCATACACACAGCTTGCCATTCTTCTTGGGCACCACTACGATAGGGGATACCCACTCAGTGTGCTCAATTTCATAGATAAATCCAGCTTCAACCAGTCTATCTATCTCCTCTTTAATCTTGGCAGCATAATTATCGTTATATGTATAGGGCTTTTGCTTAGAGGGTTTGGCATCTGAAGTCATGGGGATGGTGTGTGAGCATATGTCTGGGTCAACACCCTTCAAATCCTTGTAACTCCAAGCGAATACATCTCTGTATTCTCTTAGCAAGGCTATTAACGCATGCTCTTCTTCCTCTGTTAGGTCATGGCCTATGTATGTGCATCTCTCCTCTCCTTCTTCTAGGGCCACTACTATTTTCTTGGTGGTTTCTTTGTTATCATAGGCCTCTCCTGATCGTGCCTCTCGTTTCGGCATTCTGATCATGACTCTCCTGTCATCTATCTCATACTTCTTAAAATTTTCCGGGACCTCAAACAAAGATTCTTCCTCCTCTGGTTAGACTTCTCTCTTCTTTCGTTTCTTCCCTTCTTCCTTCAGGGTTACATGTGTGGCTAATCTTACCTCATTTGTAAGCTCTCCATGCCTCTGGGGTTGAAATTCTACTTCATGGAAGTATTCTTCATCTGATGCAAAAGGTGGGTCCATAATGATTGACTCTAGATCGGAGTCACTTGCATCCTCAAATGCATCAGGGCTAGGTTCACACTCTTCTAACACTGCCTCTCCCATGATTGGCTCTATGGAGAAGACTGAAATGTCATAGCCATCTTCATCACAGTGAGGTGTCCATTGTTCTTCATTGATGGCTACATCCATTGTTGCTAGGATTTCTGCCCAGCCGTGGGGTTCAAATTCTTCGTCAGGAAAAACTACAGGCGCATAGGCTGGGTCTTGAATTGATCTATATGTTTCTTTTGCACCTATCTCTCTGGCTTCTTCTCTCTTCTCTTCTTCTACTGCTACTTTGCACATCCATAAGTGGGTGTCTTCATGCATCCATGAGGATCCTGATCCTATGGAATGCACCGATTCTGTATCATCTTTGGCTCTATGGATGGGGTTCCATTGGATAGGAGGGACATCTCTATGAGAGTAATCTTTGAGATTCACTTTGGTCGTAACACCTAAGTGCTGCAGGTACAAGGAATTGGTTCCCCAATCCTGTACAACTTGCAACTGTCGCATGAATGGTCTTCCCAAAATCATCTCATAGGCATGATTTTTGCTAAAGTCACATATAGCAAATGTATGCTCGAACTCAACACCACATGTAGTGAGAGTTATTCCTTCTAACAACCCTAGGGGTCTCTCTATGTGACCATCGGCCATCTGCAATTTCATCCTCGTGGGCCTGAGTGATGGCTTGCCCCAACGCTTCCAGAGGGAAGTGGTAGCAATTGCAACTCCTGCGCCTGAGTCCAAAATTGTCTTGGTGGTGTACTCCTGGTAGGTAATGGGAAGATAGGTATTACCTTCTTCACCTTCACACATATCTCCTATCTTATCCAAGGGTATCTCTGGCACTGTCCTATGTGATCCTACCTGGGAATGAGGTTTCACTATCGCTGGTACTTGTTTGGCGACATGTTTCCATAATTCAGGCTTAACCTTGAGTAGCTCTTCTAACTTGAGATTGCACTGCACTTTAGTGTTTTTCACTACCTCTGTGTTCCTAGGTAAGACTGAGTCCTCATTTCGTACCATGACCGTGGGTGCCCTCATACAAGTAGACTTAGTTTCCCATGGGCCTGTGAAGTGGGGTAATTCTTGTAGAGAATTAGACTCAAAGTCTAATCTTTCCTGAGATTGGGTGCTCTCCTGCTCCTCATAAATGGATGGGATATCTTGTGGGAATTGGTCATGTGCATCATCCACAAGTTCAATAGGAGGAGGGACTTCACTCTCTTTAGCCCATTTGTCTTCTTGAATCTCTCGTAGGAATTCTGGTGTGAATCGATTCATAGAAGATGATGTGTCTGGCTCCGTAGAGTTAGGCACATAGGCTTTCTGGGCAGGAAGACTTGCTCTTTCACTTGCCTTGTCCTTATGTTGAGAGGTGGATTCCTTTTCTGATTGTGCAATCAGCTTCTCTATTCTTTCTAACAGTCCATCAAAGTGCAACTGTGTCTTCGCTGAACTAGAGATGTTAAATAGGCGACTGGCTTCAAACATGGTCTGAGCCAATTCCACCATTTTGGCACAAATTTTAGTTCGTTCAAGCTCTAATTCTGCTCTAGGGTAGCACTTTTCATGATCAGTTACGTTTGGCCCTTCTTGGATTCTGGCCTGATATGCTTTAAGCATCATATTAAGGTCTTCGGGAGTGGGATCTGCTAAGACTGATCCTACTCGGGGTGGTGGAATTAGGTGAGGCGGGTTGGAAGGTGGCTGGTCGGATGGCGATGGGAATGGTGGTGGTGGGGTAGTGTGAGAGGGAGTTTGAGATGTGAGTTCAGTTATCCTGGCTTTGGTTTCTCTTATGCTTTCCTCAAGTTCACTCATCTTTTTAGCCCATTGTCTTTTCATTCTTTCCCGACTATCTTTCCACGCTCTAGTCCTCTTCTTTGTCGTACTCTCTGTTTCACTAACTTCGGGGCTTTTTTCCTGACCTACACCCTGGTTTTGCTGCAGTGCTTGGGCTCTAGTGATTACTTGTACTGGTGCAGTGGAACTCACACTCCCTGTGGAGTCTACCACTAACCCAACAACGTTGATAGGAGTGATTTTTGGCATATTATTGGGGTTCTTTGGGCAATCTCGTAAGAGATGCTCCTTTCCACATTCTTGGCAAAAGCCCTGAATCGTCACTGACTGGGGTTGTGTAGGTGGAGGCAAGGGACAATCACGAATGAGGTGATCTCCTTGACATCTGTAGCATGGTCCTCTAGGGAATGGAGGTCTTACCTGTCTAGGTTGAGGCCTAGGATTGGGGTTTGTATACATGAGGTTTGTGTGATCTGACTCCCAACTAGGTTCACTCGGTTCTTCACTATAGTAGGACTCACCATGTTCAGGAGATTGCATGTAGTAAGCCTGGGGGCTATCAACGTGTGTAGAATCGAAGCTATGGTCACTGGGATCACTGGTGTTACAGGGACTATAGCTCTATTCAGGTTTTCTTCTGCCACAACATACTTTACCGGAATCACATTAGCTGGAGCTGGGGGTTGTTGTGCTAGCACAAGCTGAGGCCTTTGTTGGTTTTGGTAGGGTTGGTAGGTTTGTTGAGGCCTAGCATACTGCTGAGGTGGGTACTAGTTCTGGTATCTTCCTTGTTGAGGGTATGGCTGTGGGTACGTCTGCCTAACGGTTTGCTTATTGTAGGGGCAATCTTGCGCGGTGTGATTGGTGTACCTTCGTTCTATAGTGCAGTACTGGCTACCATGATTAACTTGGGGTTGAGCCATAATGGGACATACATTCGCCATGTGGTCGCCACCACAAGTATAGCACCTTTTCACAGGGGCAAACCTTGGGATTTGTTTGTTAGTGATACCTAATTTCTGAGCTACTTTCTCTGCAAGTTCCTCGATTGATGTGGATTGCGTGGAAGAGAGGTTAGAGGCACTATCCGAATCTTTGTATATCTTGGAAAGCTCTAACTCCTCCCCTAGGTTATCCTCAATATCAATGCACATGCGTACACAATCTTCTATGGTCCTAGGGTCCTTCAAGTACACATAAGATCTCAATTTGGTACTTAGCAATCCATCCAAGAATAAAGCCACTTGCTTGGCTGGTGTGGGTAGCTCCGAAACAGGGCATCTTTCTAAGTATTGCCTAAATCTTCTTCCTGCAAGTCTCACAGTTTCTTGAGGGGTTTGCTTGAAGCTGTGAATCAGCGAGGAGGTATTATGCCTTATGCCACTCTTAGAGAATTCGATAATGAACGCCTCTAGGAGTTGGTCTATGCTCCTGAACTGCCTCTCATTTAGTGGCTGAAACCATGTCAGGGCAGTGTTCCTAAGGGTCAGACCAAAGGCATTGTACTGCATGAATAGATCCTCCACTTGTTCAGCTCTCAAGACTTGCCTAAACTCAGCCACATGATCGTATGGATCTCCAGTGCCATCAAAGTAGTTCTTCATGGACTTAACTAGCTGAGTCGGTCTCAAAGTCCTTGTGTGCTCTCTAGGTCGTGGTAGAGGGAACTCATCCGCATTTCTTTGATTCCTGTGAGCTCTAAGTATCTCAGGTTCTACTCTATTTGTTTCCGTCCTCGTTCTTTCTCTGCCCACTGGGTTGGCAAAGCTTACTTCTGGTCTATCTCTACTTCTGTCTCTTTGCATTCCATGAGCTTGGGATGTTCCAGCTCCAGGGTGACCATAGGATACATTCGATCTTGGTTGGGGGAAAACGAATTCACCCTTCCAAGTGTAAGCATGCCTATCATGTTCTGTCACCACAAAGATCCTCTCCGAAGCGTGATCTAAGTAGGTCACTCTACCTGGGCTATCAGGATCCTTAAACTCATAGATCATGATTGTTCCTATATCAATTGGCCGGTCAGGTTTGTACTTCCAAAAGGCTTCGTCAGTCTCTCGATTGAGGAGCAAATCTATGCTCTTATTATCCTGGGGAATCCACTCCGGTGTGATAATCCTAGTAAGAACCGATTTACCTCGAGGGGTTCTAGGTTCTGCACCCATGTTTCCTTGCTCCAGGTCACCTAAGTCTGCTTCGGGGATCACATTTCCAAATTCGTCCGTCCTATCTGGGTGACCGGTGACTACGTATATGGTTCCTTCTTTGTCCAAGTATGCTCCATTTTCAAACTTGACAGCTGGGCGCTCTAGTCCAATGGATTGATCAGGATTTTTAATCTGGACCACGGATCTTCCTAGACCGTCCTCATAGATGCTAGCACCTAATCGGTTGGTCCTAAGGTATTCCAACTGTGTTTTGTAGGGGCCTTCTACTCTGTGCAAGTATGGCACTCCTGAACTTCCCGTAGGTCTGTCCATGCCTTGAGACATCTCTGATTCACTGGTATCGGAGCTAGGGTAATGCAAGTGGTGACTCAACTACTGGGCCCACGACCTAGCAGTGTGGTTGACACTAGCCTCTGAAGACCTAAGGCTTTGTCTCTCCCTTACTAGATGCCGTCCTGATCTAAGGTTCATATGCCTAGTTAAGTAGCCCGATTTTTGCCCAGAGTACAACCTCGTTGCCGATCAATTGGTATCAGTCACTTGATTCTTTTTAGTTATTTATCATGTTTAAGGTCTTGTCTGATATTACGTCGTCAGGAATACTTGAATGTTCTTCGTACTTTTAGGTTGATCGTTCCACGTTAAACTCTTTTCCTTTAGGATTCTCAATCGTACAAAGATTATGTAGTTATCTTGAACTTTGAGTATTTAGGTAGTCTTCAACTTGATAGATGCCTATCGCCACCTTGGCTTACTCCTATCACTAGTCGTTCTTAGCCTAAGCTAGGAATTGACAAAGGGAGTTGAGAATTTCCAACCTTTTGTTTCCTTCTTGGTTGCCCTTGAGTGCCCAGGAAGCGTGTTCCCAAGCTTGCACTTACTCTTGCTTAGAATGCCCTTCGATGCTCTCAATAGATCTGTAAGAGTTCCAAAGTTAGCTCAAGACCAATTTGCACTGCGAGTTTTTGAAAAACAATTCTAGAGATCCCTAAATTTTGTTCCCCCTGGGTATGGTCAACTTCAAAATACCCAATCTAATAATCCTGATCTTAATTTAACTATAACCAGTCGATGTTTTGGTTGTGCTCCCCACGAGCTTTCCAACAAAACAAGAATCACAGCAAACGGATTTCGTATGAGAGAGTTATGTCAGTTCAGGGTTCTGGTGCTAAAACAGGGTTCAAACAGGGTAACAGATCACAGGATTTTTCTCAAAAGCACGTGTAGGGACCTCACAACTCACTAATTGCTAGACCAATATGCCCAAAAACTATCCCCAAAGCTTAGAATAAAAAACCCTAATTTTTTGGCCGAAAAGCCTGTCAATCGCGATTGACAGAGGTGTCCGTCGGGGCCTGTCGGTCGCGATCGACACGTCAGTCGCGATTGACAGTGTCAATCGCGATCGACAGAGTCGGTCGTGAGTCCTGTCAATCGCGATTGATGGTGTCAATCGCGATCGACACTTTTTCCGGGTTTTTCGTCGTGATTTCAGTCAATCGAGGATGTGTCCGTCGCGATGGACACGTGGCTACGCGTAAAAGTCAATCAATCGTTGAATTTCAGTCGGTCGCGATCGACGGTGTCAATCGCGACTGACAGAGGTGTCGGTCGTGGCTGTCGATCGCGATGGACGGTGTCAATCGCGATTGACAGGGTCCTACGTGGCAGTCTGTCGGTCGTGAAGTCTGTCGGTCGCGATCGACAGGGTCTGTCGGTCGCGATTGACAGGGTCTGTCGGTCGCGATTGACAGAGGCTGTCGATCGCGATTGACAGAAAAACACGGAATTTTTCTACTGTTTTAGGTGATTTGGGATGTGCTCATCATGCTTGTGCTAGTGGTGAACTTTGTTTTACCAAATGATCGGATTTTCTGTTGATCGCGATCGACAGAGGCTGGCGACTGCGAGACAGATTCGACGAGTTTCGTACCTGCGCAGAGTGCTGGGGATGATGATTCAGCAAGAACCTGCAAAATGCTCAAGAAACATGCAAAAACAGTGCAAGCAATATCGCTCTCTCGCTCTCTCTCACGAGTAGAATGAAGGAAATGAGGTGGAGATGGTGATATGATCAAAACTGAAAATTTCCGTGATGATGGAGATGGAGGTGGGAGATGGTGATGATGATGCTGGTGATGAAGATGGTGAAGAAAAAACAAGAAAATAGATGAAAGTGAAGAAAATACCTACAACTCCAACGCGTCAACTCTACGTCTTACCATCACACGCTCGTCCTCAAAGTTTGATCCCCGGCAACGGCGCCAAAATTTGGTGTAGCTCAGTGATGAGTAGCACCTCCTTTAATGTCAATACAGGAAGACGTGAGGATGGTATGAAGACCTCGAGCAAGTGGAGGCACAAGTGCGTGAGTGAGAAGCACACAAGCATGCACACACATACACACACACACGCGCACACACGGCAAGACAAAGAGTGAGAAGCAATGGAGTTCTTAGATTACTTTCAAAAAGCTCTTACAAGTTCATTTCAATTACAAGCTAACCTCAAAAATGAGCTCTCTAGCTCCTTTTATAGTTTTTGACTAGCTTTGGCCCTGTTCAGACCTAGTGTCCGGCCTAGTTAAAAATTAGGTTCCAGGGCTTATTTGAGGGCTCAAATGAGATCTAAAAAATTCAAAAATTGGTAAGCAACTACTTCTAAGGCTCCTCAAGCTCGAGGACTCCTCGGCTTGCACAAAATGGAGCCACAAAAAGGTGAACATTGTATTTACAAGGGTTGTTAGTGATGAGAATCACTTTTAATTGGTGTAAGGATTTTGAAAAATTAAAGGTTGCCTTAGTGCTAGATCTGCGTGAATGCTCGTACTTGCTTCTTCATGAAGAAAATTATTGGCCTACTTGCCAGATCGTCGTTGAGTCCCTTGTTTGCTTGTGCCTTCTCTCCCCTCTGACTCTCTTCTCTGACTGCCATGCCTTGTCAGTCCTTCAGTTCCTTGTCTGCTGCTAACAATGGGGATCGCATGAAGTTTCATGGATTTCTCTAGCAAGTTAAATTATACATCCATATGCAACCTGATAGATACCCTGAGGAGGCATCCAAGGTTGGGTTTATTGGAACCTTGCTCTATGGCCAATCATTATGATGGTTCGTCCCAATCTTGGAGAAGAATATGGCACTACTTCAAGACTATGAGGGGTTTCTTTGAGAACTCATTGCCACATTTGCAGATGCAAAAACTAGTCGAGTGGCAGAAATAAAACTTCGCAAGCTACGTCAAGGTAACCACACTGACTCTTACCTATGCATCAGAATTTAGGTAATTAATATGTGATCTCACTTGGCATGAAGACTATTTCATAATCCGATTTAGATGGGGTTTAAGAGATGATGTGAAGGACTTGTTGCTCATGATGCCAGAGGTTTTGAAATTTAGTGAATACATCATCCAAGCTATTCAATGTTATAACCACGTTTTTGAAAGGAAACAAGTAAACAAGTAGAAGGAAAAGTTTCCTAATGGAAATCCTTCCAGCCTACTCCTAAAGATGAGTCTATGCATGAACCTATTCATATAGATGTAATTGGGTTCTAGCCGCTAACACTACAAGAGAAATAGAGAAGGAGAGAGAACAAGTTATGCCTCTATTGTGGAAACCCTAGCCATATTGCAGTTAATTGTCCCAATAAGAGAACAAACTCTAGAGTCGCAGTCATCCTTGTAGAGCACGGAAATGAGGAAGTCGAGTTGTAAGAGAGACCATACAGTTGGACCATGATATAAGAAAGGGTCTCATGATTCCAACTACCCTTGTCAAGTTAATCATGCCTAAGAAGATCCTTTTCCTTACAACCCTAGTAGATTCAAGAGCCTCCCTATGTTTCATCGATGAAGGATTGGTTAAAAAATATAACCACTTGTAGCTAAATTAGTAGATAGACGACCTGTAGCATCTGGGGGATTTTACCATGAAAACCACACCATTAAGAGTACACCTTGGTGACCATGATTCCCATATATGTTTCAATGTAATATCAAGTCTAGTAATTCTAGTTATCATTGGAATGCCCTAGCTAAAGAAATATAATCTAGACATTAATTGGGAAAAGAATAAAATCACCTTTGGAGATATCCAAAAGAACCCAACATATATCAGAGTCAAAGCCTTCATATATGCAATAAGGAAGGAACCGACATATATTATCTATGCCATATCAACTCAAGAGTTCAAGAAAGATAATTCAGTGAAGCTATCTAGCTAGTACCAAGGTTTTGAAGATGTTTTTGAAAAGAAGAATATAGATATTATCCCAAAGCATAAACCTTATGATTGTGCCATAGAACGTCAAGAGGGAGTGCAATCACTCTTCAAACCAATCTATATACTATCCCTAGAGGAACTTACAAAATTACATAAGAATATTGATGAGAATCTAGCCAAGGGGTTTATCAAATACTCAAAGTCTCATGCAGGAGCCCCTATCCTATTTGTAAAGAAGAAGAATGGGACTCTCCGAATGTGTGTAGACTATCGTGGGTTGAATAAAGTCACAAGGCTCTTGGAACACCTGGAAAAAGCAAAGTTTCTTCACAAAGATTGAACTTCGAGGAGCTTAAAATATTATCAAGATCAGAGAAGGAGACGAATGGAAGATAACATTTTGAACAAGGTATGGACATTTTGATTATGTATTCATGCCATTTGGTCTTACAAATGCTCCAATCATCTTTTAACATGTGATGAATGATATCTTTTGAGATTATTTAGATGATTTTGTGGTAATATATCTCGATGATATCTTGATCTTCTCTGAAAATATAGAGGGTCATGAATCTCATGTAAAGATAGCCCTAGAGAATCTAAGAGAAAATTTTTTTAATGCAAAATTAGAGAAGTGCTCTTTCCATTAGACATAAATGGAGTGTTCAAGGTACATTGCATTAGAGAAAGGAATCTTTATGGACCCAAAGAAGATCGAGATAATACTTGATTAGCAACCACCTTCATGTGTTTGCGATATAGAATGTTTTCTAGCATTTGCTAGCTTTTACAGGATATTCATAAGAGATTACTCCAAGATAGTCACACCTCTTACCAAGCTTACAGGAAATGAGAAATTCTCATGGAGTGAAGAAGTAGAAAAATCCTTTCAGACCTAGAAATGAGCATTTATCACTGCTCCAGTTCTAGTTCATCCTGATTTTAGCAAGCCCTTCTTCCTATAGACAGATGCATCAAACTTCACTCTAGGGGACATTATATCCCAATATGGAGATGATGAATACCTACATCGAGTTGCATATCATTCAAGAAATTTTTTTCCTCTAAAGATTGATCATGAACTCCATGATAAAGAACTTCTTGCCATAGTGGATGCGTTTGATACTTGGTATCACCATCTAGAAGGAGCAGCTCATAAAGTTACTATGTATACAAATCACAAGAACTTAGAGTATTTTATGACCACTTGCATCCTCAATAAAAGGAAATCTCGATTGAGTAATATTTTATCTAGGTTCGACTTTTTCATCACATACCATCCAGGATGCCAACAATGTCAATCAGATGCCTTGTCAAGAAGATCTACCTTGTAGCAAAGAAAGGTGAAGGGACCTTTGATCAACGAGAGTATATTACTCAAGCCTAAGCATCTCCACTTAGTAGCTATCTCTTCAAACCATCATGAAGTTTCGGTCTTGAATCATTTGATCTATGAGACTCTACCACAAGAGGAATCGTTTCTAATGATAAGCAGAAAACTCAAAAAGGAAAAGTTCAAGAAGTAATGAGTTTCACGAAAAGGATGGGTTACTATTCTATAGGAATCTATTGTATGTTACTCCAAGAAAGCCTAGGATCAAAGTACTTCAACAACTTCATGAAAACCTTGCAACAGGACATTTTGGAGTGAAGAAAACAATAGATCTCAAATCAAGGGATTTGTGGTGGCCTTAAATGTGGAAGGAAGTCAAAGAATATATCTAAACCTATGACACTTGCAATAGATCTAAGATACCATGACATAAACCTCATGGCCTCTTCCAATCTTCACCTATTTCAGAAAGGCCATGGGCTTCATTATCTATTGATTCATCCCATATCTACCAAAGTTGGATAACTATGATGTTATTCTTATTACAGTGGATAGATTTACAAAGATGACACACTTCATTCCAAGTACCAAGGCAATCATAGGTGCAACCAATGCTAGACTTTTTCTTAGTTATATGTTTAGGCTTCATGGATTGCATGATGATAGTGTGAGTGATCGAGGTCCGCAGTTCATATCCAACTTTTGGAACAATCTTTGCAAGATCCTTGGTATTAAAGTCGAACTATCTATAACCAATCATCCACAGACTGATGGAAAAACAGAATGTGTGAATCAAGTCCTAGAACAATATCTTTGTTGCACCATCAACTATTATCAAAATAATTGGTTTGAGCTCTTATCATTTATAGAGTTTGCCTATAACAACAATGTTCATATATCTACCAAGCATACTCCCTTCTTTAGAAATTATGGACAACATCCAAGAATGGATATATAACTCTCAAATCATGTGAAGAGCCTAGTTGCTAGAGATAAGCCCCAGTACTTGATGGATATTCACAAAGAACTCAAGGAAGAGATCCATAGTGCACAAGAACAATATAAGTATTATACAGATCAACATCATGTTCAAAATCTATTCTATCACATTAGTGTGGTTACTCAGAAATATTCTATGGACTTCAGGCCTTGTGCAAAGCTAGACCATATGAGATCTGGTCTATTCACCATCTTGGCTGAAATTGCTCTACTCATTTTCAAGCTCCAGTTGCCAAGTACTATGAGACTACATCCAGTTTTCCATATGTCCATGTTGGAACCATATCTAATTTCACCATTGAGGGGGAGAGACCTAGTCCTTCACCGCCTATCGAGCATGAAGAGTTTGAAGTCGAGCATGTCATAGATTCCAGAATATCTTGAGGAAGATTGGAGTACATTGTTCATTGGAAAGGATATGACATTAGCGATCGTACTTGGGAACTAGTACAAAGCATTCATAGAGTACCAATCAAGGTTCAATAATTTCATAAGAAAAATCTAATCAAGTCGAGACTAGAGAACATAATCACTCCTCATGGAACTCATCTCTTGAGGTGCCATGGACAAAGGAAACCATCCTGAGCCTTAGATTCCATATGACCTTTTATATCTCATGATTGGTCAAGAATTTGGAGAATCCAATACTTCCATTATGTCCAAAACATGGGCAAGACCCTAAGATCGATTGTCTTCTTGTTTAATTTTGATATCCAGAGGTCACATTTCGAATTGATGACATCATCAATTCATAACTGCCATTGATGAACGGCCCTTGAAAACCTATATGAGGAGTTGGCCGCATACGTACTCAGCCTTGCTAATGCTATTCTTGAGAGCTCAAGGAGTCATGATCACTAACTAAGTACTTTCAAGTTCCAATTCGAGTTTTAATCTTGTCTCTTGCTCTAGTCTTGTCTAGTCTTATATCTTGGACATCCTCTTTTGTCTTGTTGTAATCTCATAGTATGAGATCCTTCGTAGTTATTCCTTGTATCTAGTTCATCTCCTTGAAGGGAGTTCTTGTAATTCAGAGAACTTGGTTCATACCTACGGTCCCAGGTTGTGGGATCTTCTTTATCATCTCTACTTGAGTTATCTATACCTATCAGGCTCGGGTCATAGGACTTCTTGTATCAGTTATATATTCTTGTATCAGTTTCATCTTTTTGGATCATGCCCCTTTGGCTGTCTCCTTTATGGTACAAGACACCATAAGACCCATGCTATTGTGTATTCTTGAGAAGGTTCAGCTTGATGGGAGTTTGTCTCGTCAAATTGAGATGATTTGTTCCCAAATTCCTTAGATGAGGGATGTCGGGCTCAGTCCCTTGCAACTGATCTTCAACAAGTTAGATTATTTCTACATGAGGAGTGCGAAGAACTGCTCGCCCCTACGGGAGAGAGCGAGTGTTGCCTGCACAGCAGTACTGCATCCCTCTAGTAGCTCTTGGAGCGTCATCTATGAGAGATTAAGGACGGGCGGTCCCCCTTCTTCCATCATAGCTAGGCCTCGCATTGGACCCACATGGATGATCATATGATCAGGGAGCTTTTCTCCATGCTAAGGCCACATCATACACTTAGCAGGCTCAGGCAGCTTTGTTGGCAGGATGGATCCTATGCCACTGAGCTTGGGGAGCTGAGAGGGATTGCTACCCAGTTTTACTATATCTTGTTATCAGTTGAGGCCCCCTCCTAGACTTGGCAAGAGATTCTTCATTGTATCTTACAACATGTGAGATGTTATGTGACTACTAAGATGCAGGCTTGGCATTTGGCACCATCCACTGATGGCGAGCTTCTTGACATAGTGTATGGCATGGCTTGAGATAGCTGTCCTAGTGACGATGGTCTTTCATCTGGCATCTTTCTCAGATATTGGGGGATTATTGGGGATGGGATCTTGCTTGCCTTCCATGAGGTAATGGGGGCAGTCATCTCCCTCCTTCGTTTGTCAACAGTTTGATTTTTCTTATCGCTGAGGAAGGGGGGTGATTGGATGATATCAAACACTCGTGCTTGATTATGCTTCTCAACTCTGCTTACAAGATTCTTGCAAAAGCTTTGAGTTTGAGATTGCAATCGCTTCTGGAGTCCCTAATCCATTTGACTTGGAGTGGATTTGTCAAGGATCATAGTATCCTTGACAACATCTTCATCTTTTGGGAAGCTAGCATCCTGGCCAAGATGCGTAGTGAGCCACTTGCTATTTTGTTGGATTTTGAGAAAGCCTATGATTGGGTTGATTGGGCTTTTCTTGAGGACACGATGCTTTGTATGGGCTTTCTTGCTCCTGGATGAGGGGTGTTGCTTCTCTCTACCATTCCGCCCATGCCACGTTTTGGTGGTAGGAGGTCGGGAAGATAGGTTTAGTATCTTGAGCTCAGTTTGGTAAGGTTGCCCCTTGGATCCCACTTATTCTTTGCTGAGGCCATAAGTGCTTTCTTGATTGCTCATGACTTTGGGCTACAGGGCATAGGCTCCCAGCTAGGAATGAGCATCTGTTGTATGCTAAGTTTGTTGATGATGTTGCCATATACTTGCAGGGTCATGAGGACAATTTGGTTAGATTTCAGAATGCTCTGGATAGATTTTGTGATGCATTCGATGCCAAGATTAACTAGCACAAGTCATGTGGTTTCTGGATTGTTTTGGATGATCTGCCTAGGTGGCTTCCTTGTGGGTAGTTTTAGTGGATCCCCTCTAGCATGGCAGTTGGATATCTTGGGTTCCATATTGGTATGGATCTTGCACTTGATCAGTAAATCGCTCCCCTCCGTTTGACCATCAGGAGGAAGTTGCTACATTGGAGCTCTTCTCCTTCATCTCTGGCTAGGTGGATTGTGGTGGCTAACAAGGTTCTCTTGGCTACAATGTGGTATATCATCTCCTATTGGATCTTCTCAAGTTCTTGTATTAGCTAGATTCAATGGCTAATAAGGATTTTTTTATGATCTAGCTAGGATGGTAGCCTTGCTTGGTAGCTAAGGTTGCTTCACAGGTCCTCACATTTCCCCTGAAGCATAGTGCTTTGGGGATCATTGAGCCTTCCTGTCAGAACAGAGCCCTGCTAGGCAAGTTTATTATGTGTATTCATCTTCCTACCCTTGAGCCCTGGAAGGATTTTCTTTGGTAGAGGTTGGGCCTCTTGGTTCTTGCCAGTTTTGGGCCATGGCAACTGGATAAGGTCTTGGGCCCGTAAAATGTGCAAATGATTGTACCTATATTCAACTATCTTGGTTCTATTTCTCTTAAATTGCCAAAACTTATTTCGCTCTCAAGCCACAATTTCTCCTTGTATGTGCGACTATTTCCCCTTGTTTCCTTATATCCTTGCAAGTTTTTTAAACTTACGCTTCAGTTAGACTTCACTTTTCCTCCCCGTTTCTCTCAATCCTCTCCTCTTGTAAGGTCCTCTCTTTCTCTCTCTATTTTGCTTAGCCAACGTCCTCTTCTCACTTCCTTCTTTCCGTTCTCTCAACCCTTCTCTTCTTTCTTCTATAAAGTCCACTCTCTTTACCTCCGACACTCTCACTCAAACGCACACCGAGTCAAGCACGCAAACCCATTCACACACCAGCACACCTTTAAACACACACCCGTCCACACGACCACTTAGCCACCACTTTACTCACACATTCATTCTCAAACATTCGAAACTCAGATATTCAAATCTTCACATATGAACACACTCTCACATACACTCAACCACAAACCCAACCTTCATACGCTGACACTAACACATTCAACACACCTATACTCAATTTCTCACACGTTTCATGCACTTTCTTCTTCACATATGATCTGCAACCCCAATTCCCCTTTTTCTCCTTTAGTCTCACAACCATTCAAACACTCCCACTCACTTACTTGTGCACTTACCAAACTAGACACATGCCTACCCAAACACGCTTAAAACCCTCTTACACATACGTGTGCACACTAACAGATGGACAACATGACTCAGTCCAGACCCCCTTACCAGCCTTCAGCAACATGCATATCAGGGACATTGCAAATGAAAGTGACCAAATTGTGAATAGGGGTGCTAACACTACTCAACTGCCATAAAAATGTTCGGACTATCTGCCCTAATTGGGATTCTGCATCACTGTTGGGATCATCACTATTTTTTCTTTTTTGCAAATAGCATTCATGCTCTTCGGGCTACAGCCTACAAGTGGTCGGAAAACCCCATCTCCTGCTACTCCTTCCATTTCCTAGGATGAGGGTTGTACGTCTTCTCTCCTATTTCCTCATTACTAATAACAACAGATACCCACTATATCACGACCATGCTGAGTAGACAAAAGCTCTTACTTACACAGGCAGAATAGCATTAAGGCAACTTTCATCTCCTCGGATATTTGTCACTTGGACACATTTGCCCCAAATGATCTTTCCAGAAGGTGTAACCAGGCCAACCTCACTCACTTCACCTCTACGACTGTCCCATTTTGTCCTGACACCAAGAGATGTGTACCTGCGACCGGTTAGATGCTCTTCACTCCTGTCATCTCTAGGTCGAAGAAGCACTTAAGCTCGGGATGGATCACATGTGCTTGGATGAACCGGAACCCTAAAGGCTTGATGAACCGTTTGTACTTAGGCAGCTTCCTCCGTAGCATCTCTCGCATTCAACAGTTTGCACCCCCATGCTTGGTTGTAGCAGGGCAAAGTTTGTTGTATTCTTTTCCAGCTTAGTCTAACAAAAGTGATGGTGATAATGTTGGATCCTGTATGCGAGTCAATGTATTGTTGCCAACCTTCTTTCCCCAAAAGTAGCACCTCCTCTGAGCGAGTTAAGACACCAGGCAGCTTCCTCCCAAAACTCAAACTTTTTCATCAGCGGGACAAGAGAAGACGACCGGGGAGATGCCCCCCCCCCAAAACTGAACAGAAGCAGTCGATGCTGATCCCAAAAGAAAGAAACCCTTTTCTGAGTGAAAAATTCCTTGTGCCTGCAGTTCCTTGGAGAGCAAGACAAAGACAAGCTGCCCCCCACTTTTTTAGTTTTTTGTCAGCCAGTTGTCCTCGATGAGAGACTCCTCTAGACGTCCTCTGTTGCTACCTTCTCTTCAAGCCACCCTGACCTTCCTCATGCTTCCATGCACCTTTGTAATCCCTTCTTATGAGCTTGCCATCATCGTTCCCCTTTCCAATCCCTGTGGCTAACCTTGAGTGCCGATTGCCGAATCCTAGCAGAAGGTGAAAGAGCCCCGGACAGTTCCCCTCGTCATTTCTTTACCCCTTTTTCCAAATGCACCCCCAATGGCTTTTCTTCTCCCTCTTCTCATGCCTTATGAGCCTGTGTTTGGTGATTCTCTGGCTGTAGATTCAATGCTCCGTAAATTAGAATTCTTGAAGGACTTGCACTGACTGATTCTCATCTTAGGTAACAACTTGCCAATCCCACGGCTCTGATGTTAGGTAATGATAAACTATTTGATGCTTCTTGAAGGGTTTTTGTGTGATGCATGCTTTTGGATTGTTTTGTGGCCGCGCTTCAAAACTTCACAGAGATGCAAGTCCTACTATCACTTGGAATTGGAGGTAGCCAAAGAAGTGAGGTCCCTTAGACCTTATCCAACAGCACCCAGCTTGAAAACCCCACAATTGATGCTCCCCTCTCTATCAACAGATTTTGACAATTTCTTTTTTGTTTTTTTTTTGCCTGAGACTCGAGGTGTTGACCTGTTGTTCCGTATTCCCTCCATTTATGGACAACTAGCTAATAACAGGGCCCCAAACTTTTTATCCTCGATTTCAATTTCTGTTAGATTTCAACTTGTGCAGTGAGAGAACAAGCTTCCTTCCTCTGTGTATTACCCATGAGCCGTTTGTCTCCCCTTTCTGATAATACTTAGACCCATGGGCAACTACTGTGTAAACCTCTGATACTTCAGCGCTCAGACAATAACTTGAGTCTAGTTATATATAACATCACACATCAAAATACAAAATGGTATAAAATCCTTTAGACATCCTTGGAATCCATTGTAGCTTTGAATCATTGAGCGTCTCAATGTGCTGCCAGGTAACAATGTGGAACGCTCTCTAATGAAAAAAACATTGCTTCCAGTCCCCAAAAGACTCACAGTGACGTTTTTCTTTTTCCTCTCCTCACATCTCTTACTGAGGATGGACGCCCCCAAGAGAAGACATTCTCCCTGCTGCCAGTCTCTTTGTATCTCAAGACTACCGGATTGCAGCAACGTGTACCTGCCTCTTTTGCTCCACAAGAGTTTATTGAGAACAATCGTGCCCAGTCGTCGACTAATCTAGGGTGATGCCTCCGTGCTACACACAGACCTTTCCTCTGCACATCGTCTAGTCCTTGCTCCAGCAGTAGCTATTCTAACCCCAAAATGCTTCCTCAGATATAATGTCGGAGCTCTGTACTCATTCGTGCAAGCTCCATCCCTTCCATGCCTCCACCGTCCTCTCCCACCCGTTCCTCCTCTTTGTTGCTGCGTACCTGCACACCACAACAACAAAAAAACCGATCCTCCGCCAAGGAGATAGAGAGAAAAATTGACGGGGGGTGAGGGCAATTAAATTCTCTTTGTTTTCTTTTTTTTCTGTCTTTTTCCTCCACTCACCCACTCTCTTTGACCCCCCCTGACACTCCACTCCCCCCACTCACATGCACACGTGCACTTTTATTTTTCTCTTTTTTATTTATTTTTTTTCTTTTTGTTTTTGTTTTGTTGTTTTTTTTAGTATTTTTTTCCCATTTTTCTTTATGCATTTTTGTTGTTTTTTATTTTTTCTCTCTTTTCTTTTTTTTTCCTCTTCTTTTTTCAACTTCCAAATATATGAATCTTGAAGCAAGATGCACATGTGAAACGACACATGAAGTTTGCAACTACGGTACATATACATGGGTTGATGCAGTTTCATACACACATTTGTGTTCTCAAGCGATCTTACACACATATGGTGGTGTGCACGTGATCCCATAAGCTTAATGGCATATACAAATACATTTTAGTGCATGCTCATCTACACCTCTCCTTCGCACACATAATCTTTTGTAATCATGCAATTAGTACCAGGTCCACATTGACATATCCACACATATCAAAACCAACACACATTCGCTCATATACTCACATGCTTTCATGTCGCAATGATACACTCAGAACCTTATCCATATTGACATTGTACACTCCATAGATGCAAACATAATATTTTTCTAGGTTATCTGAACAAGATCACACTATTAAGAACTATATTTTCCATAAACACCACATTAGTAGACTTAAAATCAACACAAATATTCCGTGTAACAGCAACCTGAGATTAGATGGATCTTTACTTAGATGAGAAATATAGGATTCTCATGATGGAGTGAGGATCGGTTTGCTTGTAGTTTCTTGAGATCTTGGGAGTAGCTTCATTTCGCTCTTGTGGAGATCGCTCCCTCTTGTATTGAGGAGAAACTCCATCACTCTATTACTTGGAACCCCCTTATCTCCTCGGAGAGAGGATTCATGGTTGGTTCTTACCCGCATGTTTCCTGGGGAGAGTTTGCTAGAGGCTTAGGGTGTAGTGTGGTTGAGTGGTTCAGTTTTAAGAGTCTCCCTGTGGTGCATCAGCAAGATAGATATATGAGGATGTGTGGTGTGCCTCAGATGATTAAGGATGTTGAGGCAACAATTTCGAGGGATTGGGGGGCTCATATTGATCCTTAATTGTAGGCGGCTTAGTTTGGGACCTTTACTCAAACTGAGGTTTTGATTGGTGCCTGTGGCATCTATGAGGATGAGAGTCTCTTGTTCGAGATTGGCGACGAGGGGTAGATGATTCACTCACCGGTGGAGCTTGACATCATCACAGATTATACCTTGCAACAGATTCGAGTAGTTGGCATGCATGATTGAGAGTGGCACATCAATCAAGGATGAAGAAATGGATGAGTAGATAGATGCTACAAAAGCTTTTACTAGAGGAAATACTATGTTGATATAAAGAAATTAAGCGAGAATAGTTTCAACTATAGTTTTTCTTAGATAGAATTTCAACTATAGTTTTTCTTGATTATAATTACAAACATACATGCTTGAATAACCATTTCTTATTTCATCGTGACTTGGCGAATGCAAAAATGTCTCTAGAATGTAGAACCAATTGATAAAAGATATGCATAGGGAGAAAGAAAAGCCATGGAGAGGTTTTATGAATTTTCCACTTATTAGAAGAATGAAGCACATGTTTCGATGTAGAGGACTTTCAAAATAAATAATGTGGTTGGAGAATAATAGATCCACTAATGTAAAACTATGTTTATGAGTTAATTGCGTAGCATACAAGCATATGGATTAAAAATGGAAAGTGTTCCAAAGAGCTATGTCATTTACATTTTGGACTTGTATTTGATGATATGAGTCCATTTCAATTGTGATCAAGATAATGGTCATATTGTTCAATCAGAGAAGTGAATTATAATATTATAACATATTTGGCTATAAAGAAAGGGCATCTTGTATAAATCCTCTCGGTTCTCAGAATCATAGAGTGAAAAAAAAAGAGTGTTTTGTGCAACCTTTATTTGATGAATTGAATGATTTATGAGATGCCAACCAAAAGGTTCAAGGAGGTACTTCTAGGAGAAACAAAATATTTTCTTTGAAATAAGTGTTTATGTGGACTATAAATGATTCTTCATGTTATGGGAGTTCAATGGATAGAGTGTATCAAAATATAGTAATGTCTCACATGTACTCTAGCTTTACAAGAAGGGCATTCTAAAAGTATGAAAAGGGTTTACGAGAGCCACCCAAAGTACTTAAACATTGGTTATCCAAAAATTCTATGAATGAAAGCATTTTGAGATCCTCCCAAATGCACTATTGTCTATGGTTGACATGACTTATAAAACACAAGGTTGATTAATGGCATTACCAATATAAATGGGATAAAGATATTTTCTATTGAAAATCTTTTCAATCTAAAATCTTTTAGATCTATTTTTTTTAATCTAAAGCCTTTTTTATCATCTAAAATCTTTTGGATCTAAAATCTTTTTGATCGAAATACTATCAATTGGGAAAAAGAGCCATATAAATTTTTATTTGAGGATATAAAAAAAATGTCAAAGATTTTGGACTTATTTGGTATTTTTATCATTATTTAGTCGAATAAATGCAACATAGTTGGTGGTTTCTTTGCATACAATTGCTTTGTTAGGACTATATCGAGAGATGTCAATCCTGCAATCTCAAAATCCAATGTGTCCTAATACGACTAGATTTGAATAGATAGACCAATCACTGATCGATATTATATCTCAATGCCCTTCCTGTTGGCTAACTATATTACGTAGACATAACTGACTAGATAATGTCTAGATGTAATCATCAGATGAGATGAGAACTGATGACATTATGTGTAGAGCATGTATCAAAGAGGACCTTAAGATGTCTTGCCATGACTCCTCTCGTAACAATGAGCTCCCTGTTTGGAAATCGGTAATTCTTTTGTGCCACTGATAACTTGTTGGATCTTATGCCTATCTTCCATGATGTGTCATTTGCAAAAACATCATTTCCATGTGTTGAGCCAATGCTCAAAAACATCATGAGTACATGCGCTAATAGAGCCATGGCATTGTCGCAATTTAAGGTCCTTAAGTTCGCACCTAGCTTCTCTAGTTGGGATGCCCTCACTAGAGACCTCTAGAGTGTGATTCTCAACTAGAGCTCCTAAATCCGTCCCTATTGTCCCAACATTAGGCATAACTTGCTCTTTCTTAGTGCTATGTACGTACTCTAAGATAGCTTGAAGCATACTTTCTAAATGTGATATTGCTTGGTTCTTTTTGTTCTATGTTTTTTATTGATTTTTTATTTTATTTGTTCTATTTTTTAAAGAGTTAATGTGTGTATGTACACCTAATGATATAAAGAGTGGCAGTAAGAAACCAACAAGTTACTAGCTTTTGCAAGAAGGAAGACGAAACAGGAAAACATGTGTAAGTCTACTATACATCAAACAAACATGCATACAAATTTTGAAAATTTTGGAAGCATTTCGATAATAAATTTATGATCTAGAAACAAACGATGGGGTACTTTACACATACTTTGATCATTAGTGTGCTTGGGGGCACACAATTAACAACCAAAAGACCATAGGGCACTACATGCCCTTTACAAAATCCACATGTTTTCGCCATGGAATTAAATATTACATGAGAGCATTACCTGCTTTTGCTTTTTCCTCGTGATACCTACATTAAGAACATGCTACAAACCAACTTTTCATTTTAAGAAAAAATGTAGAGGCTTATACCCACATTTATAAGCATTCATACATATATAAAAGTTAAATGTCTTTTCTAGATGGCAATGAGTGCATAAACAAAGAGTTCTAATGCAATTATTGACAAGTAAGCTTTTGTCAAAATGATTGAATCCACGTGCAAAGGTGTTATAGAGGTTGGAAATGATCATTAACCAGCCTTTGAGCATTGTCCAATTGAAAATGTTTTCTCTCGTACCTCTAATTACTTTCAATGAAGCCTCAAGTTCACGAACAATCAACTTGAAGGCTTTTTATAGTGAATTTGCAAGGATCAAATGGTTAGTTTCTTGATCTTGCTGCAAGGCTTTGGAATCACTCAATTGTTGGAAGCAATGTTCAATGGGTCCAACTAACATATGATGTATGTCTTTAGGAAATCCCAACAACCATAATAATTGTTCTTTCTAGTTGCTCTTCAAGGAATGGTGTTGGGCGCCTTGGCTAAGTCGAAATCCTTGCACCCAATCAACCAAGGTTCAAATCCCCTTGATGCAACATGAACTTAAAAAAGTATACGTGAAAATTTTGGACCAAGATTTTTGCAATTTTCATCGCGGATCTGATTTTGGGATAGTAGGTGCTTTTAGATGTGGTGATCGTGTTTTTTTTCTTGTGCTTTCCAAGGGTTGCCAAAACTAAATAATAGAACCTATGCTCATTGTATACACATCTTCTCAAGGAGCTCTATCAAGTGCTCCATGCTAAGGAGGAGATCTTAGAGGTGATCAAGGAGGAGGTCCTCTACTTGGAGGAAGTTTTATCACACACTTCAAGGAGATATGGTCTACTCTTGGAGTATTTGGAGAAGTTCATGTGAGCTAACATACTTTGAGTAACAAGTCTACATCTCTTCCTACTTGTTCATTCACTAGCTTTTGATATAGGATAATTAGAATTCAAGTTTGTTGTAAAACAATTCCTAACTATTCATATTCTCCATATTCTCACACACATGCTCTTCATACCTCTTAGGCACATAATTTCTTGTATCTAACTCCTATTTCTACCTTGATTTAAATATTTTCAATTTGTATCATATTCACACATTGCAATTTTACATTGGAATATAAGTTAGTGTAGGTGAGCATCCTCGCTTACCATACACTTTGAAAGATCTTGTTTCTTTTCTCTCTATCTCTCACTCATCATCTTTTTTATTCTTAAGGTGTGTGTGCTAAGGTTCATGTGTTGGAAGCTCCTATAAACCTATGATTATTGTTATTGAGGGCCCACTCTACTTCCAACATTTGGTATCAGAGCATAGTTGACATACACCCTTAACAGGATGAGTGACTATAGACTTGAGAATGAACAAAAGCTTGAGGGCATATGGAACTATCCAATGTGGAGTTTTATGATGATGGATTTTTAAGTATCGAAGGACTTATGGAGTATTGTCAATGGCACTTATCCAAGCCCAAGGCAAGTTGGAGAAGATGTTGCTTCATCTTCTAGGAGAAGTCATGTTCCTATTCATCAGGAGGTTAGTGAAGAAGAAGAAACTCTTTCATCATCAGGAGTACGTACTACTACCAGATTACTTCCTACAAAAGAGCAATCCAAATGGGATTCAAGGGATGCACTAGCACTTTCATATATTGTTATCAGAGTTAAGAGGCATATTATACCTCAAATCAAGTCATGCAAAACCTCTTCATAGGCTTGGTTGGAGTTAGAGAATCTCTATGAGAGCAGAAACCCTGCTAGGAAAGCTCATCTAAGGAGACAAGTAGCCAACACAAGGATGAAAGTTTGTGAATCAATTCACGAAAATATTTTGAAGCTCAAAGATTTAGGAGATTAGCTACTTGATGTCTGAGTAAATGTTTCAGATAGAGAGATGGTTAATGCACTTCTAAGCTCACTTCCATCAATATATCATGCTTTTGTTAGTTCTTTTACTCTTACTACAAGAGATATAGAACTTTCATTTGAAGAGCTACAGTTCATGTTACTTCAAGATGTAGATCAACAAAAGGGTATGGAAGAGAATGATGAAGCCATGTTATCATTGTCAAAGGGAAAGAAGAAGAATGATACAAAGAAGGAGAAGAAGAGTCAACAATCAAGAAAGAAAGTAATTCTTCTAATCCTAAGTCTTCTAGTCCTACCTCTAATGCTTCCTCTACACCCAAAGAAAAGTTCTTCGACTACATCTAATTCAAAGAAAGGAGTATGCCAATACTGTAAGAAACTAGGTCATTAAATACTAGAATGCAAAAGAAAGATTTTCAATGAGAAGAAGAAAGCATTAGGTATTAGTGTTGAAGATGATTCAAAACCTAAATCTTCAAAGGTAGATTCATATGCATGTGTTACTATTGAAGAAGTAGCTTTTAATCAGGCATCATTAAATGCAATCTTAGATAATCCTTGGATTTTTAATGGTGGAGCTATTAAGCATATGAAAGGCTGCATAAATTTATTTTCTTCTCTTTCTAACTCTTCAAGTAGAAGAGTGACCATTGCAGATGCCCATGCTATAGATGTTGTAGGTATTGGAGAAGTGAACCTTAAGTCCACAGCAGGTGGAAATTTCATAATTTTCAATGTTCTTTATGTACTAGACATGAAGAAGAATTTGCTCTCTCTATCTCTACTTTCTTATCAAATGGTTAGAAAGTTGTTTTTAAGAAAGATTCATGTCGGATCCTCTCACCTGATGAGGAGCATTTTCTACTTCAAGGTGAAAACAGAAGTGGCATGTTTGTATTGTCCAAAATAAGTGATGCTACTATTGCTAAGTCTACAATACCTAAGGAGAATATGAAGTTATGGCATGATAGATTTGGTCATATCAATTACACAGCTCTTGAGCATATCAAAGATCAAGGTATGGTGGAGAGTCTACCTACTTCTGCTTTATGAGATGATGCAAAGTCTGTTGATATATTTAGGTAGTGATGTGTGTGAACACACTAGGACTGTCGGGGCACTTTTTTCCCTCTTTAGGAGGTTTTTTTCCCCCGGCTTGTATATACGCCTATTGCCCTAATGGGCTACTTATCTTTGTACATTCTCTAGTAATTCAGTCAGTATTGTGTGTTTGTGCTCCAAGCTTCTTCTTCTTCCTTGTGTTGTTCGCGTGCTTCTGCAGACGTCTAACTCCAACAATTGGTATCAGAGCAGGTCGTTGCTTCATCTAGGGCGCCATCGACACTCCTCCGTTTGTAGTCTCAGAATCGCACGAATTTTGGTGAGCATACTCAGCGTGTTTCCGAGATCAAAACAGCTTCGCTATGTGGTGCCGAAATCACGATCTGAGCTCGTTTCGGCCTCCGAACGCACTATCGCAGCGCTTGTGCAGGCTATTTCGTCTTTTTGTGCCAAAGGTATATACCAGTTTCTGTTCGCCAGTTTAAGCATCTCAAAGTCTGATACAGGTCTAGCAGAACTCGTCTGGGCAGTTCTGTTCAACTTTTTGAGATACAGTCAATTTTCTGCATCAAGGTATTTTAGTCACCGGCCATGGCTGAAAGTAGTGATGTATTCCGTATGTTTGCTGTTGAGGATAAGCTGGATGGTACCAACTACCCATTGTGGGCTTATATGATGCGACATGTATTGGTTGCAAAAGGATTGTGGAACATTGTGCAAGGTGTTGAAAGACGTCCTGTTACACCTGTAACAACAGGTACTGCAAATACAGGTGCTGGAGCTGATGAAGATGGTGTCGAAGATGATATTGTGCAGATTCCTGTTCGTGCTACTGTTTCTGTTGCACCTACTGCAGAGCAGATTCGTTGGGATGGCAGAGATGCCCAGGCATATGCATTGATAGCTTTGTCTGTCAAACGTGCCATTATTCCTCATATTCGCTCTTGCAGAACAACTAGGGATGCTTGGGATACACTTACCACATTGTACCAAGCTAGGAATGAGGCTCGTGTTGCTTACCTCCGAAAACAGTTGGAGAGTGAGCACATGAATGAAGGTGATTCTATGGACAGTTTCCTAACGAAGATCAAAGATTTGAAGGAACAATTGATTTCTGCTGATGAGGTTATACCAGATAGCTCACTTGTGCAGACCGTTCTGAATGGTCTTCCTGATTCATATCAGAGTTTTGCTTCTACTCTTCGGTTGATGATGAAAGGCAATCCGAATGCCTTATCATTTGAGGAGTTAGTCTCTGTTCTGTTGCAGGAAGATCAGTCCAGGCAGAACAGGTCCATCATGCGTGTTGCAGATCAAGCTTTCCTGGCTAGTCAGAAGGGCAAAGGAAAATGGAGCTCTTCTACTAGTAAGCAGAAATCTGCAAATGTTGCACATTCGAAGAACCAGGATAGAGATGAGAAGAAATCAGAAAAGTAAAAATTGTTTTGCAAGTACTGTAAAGGGAATGATCATATCATAAAGAACTGTCCAAAACTGGCTGCAAAAGAGGCAAAGAAAAAGGAGGCTGGAATGGTTGTTGTAGAAGCCTCTACACCAAAAACAGAGTCTACTAATCTTATGCAGGAAGAAGAATGGGCGTTTACTACTGTTTGCAGTTTTGACCCATCTTCTCATGAGCAGTGCATGTCTGCAGTGGACTCAGATGTTTGGTACTTTGACAGTGGGGCGACCAAACATATTACCTCGCAGCGCAGTTTCTTCTCTTCACTCGAGCCTGCCCCTACAGGGAATACTATCACATGCGCCAACAACTCCTCTTATCCTGTTATGGGAGTTGGTAAGATCATTCTGACTACTGTTGATGGTAGTTCTTTCACCTTGTCAGATGCTTTATTTGTGCCAAGGATCAAGAAGAATCTGTTATCAGTTTCTGCATTAGCCAAGATTGGTTTGGTTGTGAAATTTTTTGATGACAGATGTACAGTTCATGATCTATCAAATGGCGATGTTATTATTGCTTCTGGCATTTTATGTCGTGGGCTGTATAAGCTCATAGACTATGAAAGATCTGTGAATGATTCGGCATGTGCAGTTCATGATTCTCAGGCTATCTCAGATGCAAAGCTTTGGCATGCACGCTTTGGTCATCTGAATTTTGCTAGTTTGCTACGCTTGCAGAAATCTGATATGGTGTCTTCTTTGCCCAAGCTTGAGACACCTGGAAAACATGTATGTGAAGGCTGTATTTTGGGCAAAATGCAGCGTTCCTCCTTTCCAAAAGATGGTTCAGTTCGGGCTATGCAGAAATTGCAGCTTGTGCATAGTGATGTCTGTGGTCCTATGCAGACAACCTCTTTTGGAAATAACCTTTACTTCGTGACTTTCATTGATGATTTTTCCAAGCATGCATGGGTATATCCACTCAAAGCAAAGTCCCAAGTGTTCATGTGCTTTAAACAGTTTTTGGTTTTGGCTTAAAATCTGTCAGCATGTAAAATGGGCACCCTCCATTCTGATGGAGGGGGGAATATATGTCTTCTGATTTTAATGCATTTCTGGCTGAACGTGGGATAAAACACTAGTGTACAGTGTCGTATACACCTCAACAGAATGGAGTTGCTGAACGGAAGAACATGTCACTCATGGAGATGGCGAGGTGTATGGTCAAGAGTCAGGCTTTACCTCATAGTTTCTGGCTTGAGGCTGTCATGTGTGCAGCATATGTACTGAACAGGTGTTCCACTAAAGCATTGCACTCTATCACTCCATATGAGGCTTGGCATGACCGCAAGCCATCTGTTGCTCATCTGCGTGTTTTTGGTTGTTTGGCATATGCACTAGTGCCTGAACAACATCGCAAAAAATTGGATGATAAGGCAGTAAAATGTATTTTTGTTGGGTACTTTCATGTACTAAGGAGACATCTGTTAGCTCCAAAGACATGTATGATACTTTGATGCCTCTTTTTACAGGTGGACAGTCTAATGTTGGTCCTAATGAGGCAACTTCTCAGCCTTTGCAGGTTTCATATGATGATGCAGATCATTCCATTTCTGATGCAGATTTACATGATGCACTTGTTGATGAGAGAGCTGATATTGAGCAGGCAAAAACTATGCCAAAATGGCTTGTGCAGACTTTGCGTGACAGTAAATTAGATGCACCTTTGTCATATCGTACTCGTTCAGGCTCTCATAGTGCCTCCTTTGCATCAGATTGCTATGCTATGGCTGCATCTAGTTCTGTGATGAGAATGAGCCTGTTTCTTTTGATGAAGCACAGAATTCAGAAAATTGGATGGCTGCTATGCAATCTGAATATGATGCTATAATGAACAATGGTACATGGTCTTTATGTGACTTGCCTCCTAGCAAGAAGGCCATTGGCACTAAGTGGGTATACAAGCTGAAGCGTAAACCTGATGGTACAGTTGATAGGTATAAGGCTAGGCTTGTTGCAAAGGGTTATGCGCAGGAAAGAGGCATTGATCTTGATGAGACCTTTGCACCTACATGCCATATGACTACTGTTCGGAGTATTTGTGCACTTGCAGCCCATCATGGTTGGAATGTACATCAGTTGGACATTAAAACAACATTTCTGAATGGTGACTTGCATGAAGAAGTGTATGTTTTTCAGCCCCGAGGCTTTGTGCAAAAAGGGCATGAAAACCAGGTGTGCAGGTTAAAGAAGGCATTATATGGTTTAAAGCAAGCACCACGTGCTTGGTATGAGAAGATACATGCCTATCTGGTTGCACATGGTTTTGTGAACAGTCCAACTGAAAGCACCTTATATATTGAGCGTGCTCATGATGTGCTTCTGATCATTGTTGTCTATGTTGATGACATGCTGCTCACTGGTCCTATTGAGAAGCATATTGCTGATTTCAAGGCTGATTTGCATGCCTCATTTGAGATGTCTGATTTGGGGCATTTGCATCACTATTTGGGCATTCAGTTTATGCAAATTGATGATGGAATGGCTTTATGTTAAACGAAATATATTGACACATTATTGCAGCGTTTTGGCCTTGAAGACTGTAAGCCTATTGGTTTATGATTGAGTCTTCATGATGCTGGAGATGCATTTGATGCTGTTCTCTATCAGCAGGCTGTTGGATGCTTGATTTACTTATGCATTACTCGGCCAGATATTCAGTTTGCTGTCTCACAGATGAGCAGGTTTATGCATTGCCCAAGAGTCACGCATTGGAAGGCGGTTAAGCGCATCTTTCGCTACTTGAGTGGTACTCGACTACTTGGGTTGTTTTATCCCAAGGGGGGATCACTACCGCCAGATTTGCATGCTTTTTCTGACTCTGATTGGGCTGGTTGCTATGACACTCGTGTGTCCACTTGTGGTTTTTGCTTCATGCTTGGTAGCTCATGTATATCTTGGTTGAGCAAGAAGCAGCCTACTGTGGCCACTTCCAGTTGTGAGGCTGAGTATAGGGCAGATTTCACAGCGACTGTTGAGTGTGTGTGGCTTAGACGCCTTATGGCTGATTTGGGTGTTGGCCAGTCTTCTGCCACCACCATCTTCACTGACAGTCAGAGCGCATTGGCAGTTGCGAGGAACCCTATGTTCCATGCTCGCATTAAGCACATTGAGGTGCATTATCACTATGTTAGGGAGAGGTTCTCTGCTGGGGAGATCAGCTTGGTATATGTGCCCACGCAGGAGAACATTGCAGACCTTTTCACGAAGGCTCTACCTAGGGAGAAGTTTGAAGCTTTCCGCAAAGCTTTGGGCTTACTTCCTTTTGTGGAGTGATTTCCACATAGCTTGGCACTTCCTTATACATGAGTGCCATCTCCTTGTTCACCGCATCACTCCTAGGGGGGATTTGTTGATATATTTAGGTAGTGATGTGTGTGAACACACTAGGACCGCCGGGGCACTTTTTTCCCTCTTTAGGAGGTTTTTTCCCCTGGCTTGTATATACGCCTATTGCCCTAATGGGCTACTTATCTTTGTACATTCTCTAGTAATACAGTCAGTATTGTGTGTTTGTGCTCCAAGCTTCTTCTTCTTCCTTGCGTTGTTTGCGTGCTTCCGCAGATGTCTAACTCCAACAAAGTCATGTGAAGGATGTCTTGAAGGAAAGCTTCACAAACTATCTTTCAAGAAGCATGGATACATCTCACCCATAAGGAAGTTGCACATCATACATTTAGATATGAGTGGTACAATGAGAACAGATTCTATTCAAGGTTTCAGGTACTTTGTTATGTTAATTGATGGTTTCTCAAGATATTCATGGATTTACGGTCTTAAAGTGAAGTCAGAGGTTTTTCCTGCTTTCAAGAAATTCTTAGCTATGATTGAAAAAGTCATTCAAAGCTCCAAATTTTGAGAAGTAATAGAGGAGGAGAGTACATGTCTAAAGACTTTAAGACTTTTCTTGAAGACAAAGGTATCTCTCATCAACTCACTATTGCTTATACACCAGAATAGGATGGTGTTATAGAGAGAAAGAATAGGATACTTGATGTGTAGTGTGATATCATCAAAAAAGCTTTCTCCTAAGCTTTGGTTTGATGCAGTACATATAGCTAATCTCATTCTATATAGGTCTTCTACAAAAGCTTTGAAGCTCATTACACCTTGTGAATCTTATTATGGGAAGAAATCCAATATGAGTTACTTCAAAGTTTTTTGGTTCTCTAGATTATGTTCATATTGAGAAGAAGGATCATGGTAAGCTTGATGTAAAATCCATTAAATCCATCTTTATTGATTATGTAATTGAAAGCAAAGGATACAGATTCTATGTTCTAGATACAGGTGATATTCTATTCTCACGCAATTTATATATTGTAGAAAGTCAGATTTATGATATGAAGGAAGAGATTGTAGAATTCATAAAAGCAGATGACTATGCATTGTTTAGAAGGAATTTGGATTCTTACATTCAACTATACAAGGGGGGTGATGAACCTTCTCAAACCCTTAGAGATATAGGTGAGGAGATGATTTCATTATCTAAATCAGTACCTATTCCATCATCAGTGCCTCTTGAAGTTCCTACTTATGAAGTTGGAGAATGTTCTAGAGTTCCAAAAGAAAGAGATATTGAAGAACTTGAAAGGATACCGCCAATTTTCAAGGATAAGACAAAGTGGTTATATCAAACCTAGAAGGAGAGCAGTATAAAGGAATACATTGGAAGAACTAGAATTCAAACAAAGAGACAACAAGGAGACCATGTAAATTATGCAGAATATTTTGAGATTCATAATATTTTAGCACTTACTTCAGCTGAGAATGAACCAGCTAGTGCTCAAGATGCACTACAAAGTGATATGATTATCACAGGTCCCAAAGATTCAGATCTTCAATTGTTTAAAGGACAATTGAAACATACATTTGATGTAAATGACTTAGGTATTTTACATTATTATATTGGGATTAAGTTCATGTACAAAGATGAGTATATCTACATGACATGATAGAAATACATTGAGAATTTATTTAGAAGGTTTGAGATGATAGATTCCAAGCCTATGGAGACACCTATCGATGTCAAGTGTCATTACAATCAGAAGCAAATTCAAAACCATTTGATGCTACATTATATAGTCAAGAAATTGGTTCCTTGATATATCTATGTAATATAGGTCCAGACATTCAGTTTGGAGTTTCTCAAGTATCCAGGTTCATGCATAGTCAACACAAGATTGAATGGAAATCAATTAAGAGATATTTATAGACATCAAAAGTTTTACAAGTTATTGAACGATGTACCATTGTGACATTGAAGGGGGATTCTTGGAAGCAATGTTCTATGTTTAGGAAATCCCAACATCCATGATAATTGTTCTTCCTAGTATCTCTTCAAGAAATGGTGCTAAGCGCCTTGGCTAAGTCGAAGTCCTTGCACTCAATTGACCGGGGTTCGAATCCCCTTGATGGCAGTGTGAACTTAAAAAAATATACGTATAGATTTTGGACCAAGCTTTTTGCAATTTTTGTTGTCGATCCGATTTCGCGATAGTAGGTGCCTTTAGATATGGCGATCATGTTTTTTTTCTTGTGCTTTTCAAGGGTTTCCAAACCTATATAAGAGAGCCTATGCCCATTATATACACATCCTCTCAAGGAGCTCTATCAAGTGCTCCACGCTAAGGAGAAGATCTTAGAGGTGATGAAGGAGGAGGTCCTCTACTTGGGGGAAGTGTTCTCACACACTTGAAGGAGGTGTGCTCTACACTTGGAGTATTTGGAGGAGTTCGTGTCAGCTAGCAATTGTGAGTAACAAGTCTACATCTATTCCTACTTATTCATTCACTAGTTTTTAATTTAGGATAATCAAAATTCGGATTTGCTATGAAACAATTCTAAACTATTCATGTTCTCCATATTCTCACATACACACACTCTTCATACCTCTTAGACAGACAATTTCTTGTATCTAGTTCCTATTTTTGCCTAGACTCAGATATTGTCAATTTGTATCAGATCTTTTTTATTCTCTCTCTATCTCTCACTCATAATCTTTTTGAGTCTTAAGGTGTATATGCTAAGGTTCATGTGTTGGAAGATCTTGTAAACTTGTGATTATTGAGGCCCATCCCACTTCTAACATTAATTTGGAGTTATAGACAGGAAGTTATGCTTGATATAGTGGAAGAGGATGTTGAAGGGCATGCTCTATAGAAGGAGCATGTGAAGAAAAGCTCCAAAATAAGGAAGAATAAGCTCTTTTAGAGATCCATGCAAAGAAAGATTTCAAAGATGCACTGGAACGAACCCACCTTATCCCACAAGCTTGTAGAGGTGTTTTTTTTAGTATATGAAGTCTGCCATGAATCTTTTTTATCACAACTAAAAGAGAGGAGAGGAGACTTCCCTAGCCAACTTGCAAGCAAGAGCAAGTGAAAAGGGAAGAAGAAAGGACCAAAGAATGATAAAACCAAAGGCGAAAATATTCAACCTTGTGCCATATGTGATAAGACCAATCACTCCACTCAAAATTGATGGTTCAATGGGAAGACCAATAAAGGAAGCAGAAGAGGTGGATGTGGAAGTAATAGAGGTAGAGGGGGACACAACTTCAACAATAGCAATAGAGGCCAAAACAAAAGGGACTAGAAAAAATTATTTTGAAGACCAACAACATGAAGACTCATTGTTTCTGATGAATCTAAGTCACAAGGAAGGTAAAGAAGATGAACATTTATTCTACATAGATTTGGGATGTTCAAATCATGTTGCAAGTAACATAGCTCTCTTATATGACTTGGAAAGTCCAAAGCATAGACATGAAGTACAAATAGGGGATGACACAAAGCATAATGTGGAGAACATTGGTAATGTCAAAGCTTCTCATGGCAAGAAAAACATTTTGAACAAGGCACTCTATATTCCCACTATTATAAAAAATCTAATAAGTGTAGGCCAAATAGTTGAGAAAGGCCTGCAAGTTAGGTTCACCCAACCTGGAGCTTTTGTGTAAGAACCATGTCAAGGCTTCAAGAAGATAACCATAGGTATAAGCATGGTAGGATCTTTACTTTTGAAGTAGGAGAAACCAAAAACATACCTCTATTCAACTTTGGGTCTTAATGAAATGTGGCATAAGAGGCTAGCTCATGTGAATGAAAGAACCTTGAAGGATATATGTAGGGATCAAAGTGTTCTAGAGCTATCAAACATATCAAAGCAACACATGATTAATAGGTGTGATGCTTGTAATATTATGAAGGCACAAAGATAACCATTCAACCATAAAGACTACATTCACAACGACTTATTAGACTTAGTACATATAGATGTATGTGGACCAAGTCAATAACCTCCTTTGGAAGGATCAAGATATTGTGTCATTTCATGATGACCATAGTAGAGAAACTATTCAGTACTTTATCAGGAGTAAGAATGAAGTGTTTGATTGCTTCAAAAATATCTAACATATGTTGAGAATCATACAGGTAGATCACTCAAGAAACTCAGATCTTTTAAATGGGGAGAATACTTCTCCAAGGAATTTGATGAGTTCTTGCAGGATAAAGGTATGAAGAGAGAAGTGACTACGAGGTATTCTCCTCAATTGAATGGAATTGTAGAGTGAAGAAAGAAGCCATTGGTTGGATCAGCCAAAAAAATGTTTAAAGAGTAAAATTTGCCATATTATTTACGGGCAAAGGCTATTTTAATTGATGTGTACGTTGTCAATAGACTACCATCCAAATCACTTCAAGGTATGACTCCTTATGAAGCATGACATGGAAGGAAACCTAGCCTAGGACATTGCAAGGTGTTTGCTTGTTTAGCTTATGTCCATGTACCTTCATAAATCAGAGGTAAGCTAAATGAAAGGGCAACAAAGGCACTATTTATTGGATATGATGCAACCCAGATCGGTTATAGGTTCTAAAATCCTTTCAAACAAGCAATTCACTATAAGTAGGGATGTTGTGTTTGAAGAACACAAGTCTTGGTATGATGAACATAAACAAAAGGTAACTTACCAAGTTGAAAGGGAAAAGGATTACAAACTATGGAATTCAATAGACAAATCAAAAATGCAAGAGTGTGGAGAATGCTCCAAGCAAGCACCTAGAAGGACAACAAGAAAAAAGAAACAATCAGAAAGGTATCAATATGATTCCATATTTATTACAAATAATTCAATCTAGTTGGAAAAATATTCAATTTCATAAGAACCCTCAACCTATGAAGAGGCAAAGGAAAAACCTGATTGGGAGAAAGCCATGAAAGAAGAAGTAGATATTTTGAACGAGATGGATACTTGGGAATTGGTTCTAATGTCATCCAATCATAAGGTAATTCATTGTAGATGGGTATATTAACTTAAAAGGAACTCGGATGGATCAATTTGCAAGTACAAGTCAAGTTAGTTGCCAACGGATATTCACAAACTCATGATATAGACTGTGAGAAAACATTCTCACCAATTGCAAAGATGACTACAATTAGAACATTGATAAGTATAGCTACTACAAGTTATTGGAGACTCCTCCAATCTGATGTGAAATGTGCATTTCTAAATAGTTGGATAAGTGAAGAGGTATACATGTCAGAACCTCCAAGTTTTGAAAACTCTAATTATACATCTTATGTTTGCAGGCCTAAGAAAGCATTGTATGGATTGAAACAAGCTCCTAGAGCTTGGAATTATAGGTTGGTTACATACCTTCAAGATCAAGGATTCAAACTTAGCAACTCAGATCCTTCATTGTTCATCAAAAGGGTGACAATGAGGTTATCTATCTATGTCTATATATAGATGACATTATTTTAATAGGTGATGACTTGAATGGAATTCAAAGGAGCAAAAGACTTATGCAACAGAAGTTCAAAGTCAGTGACTTAGGTGAGCTCACATATTTCCTAGGTATGCAAGTGATTTTTTTAGATGAAGGGATGTATCTAACTCAGAGAAGATACATTCAAGGCCTACTTCTCAAGTTTAGAATGGAGAACACCATGCTTGCAGGTACACCCTTGGAAATGAATCACAAGCTAAGTGTGTACGAAGGTGAGTAGATAGTGTGGGAGTGCTTAGTCAATTCATGCACTCACCTAGAAGACCACACATGGATGCTACAAAGAAAGTACTCAAGTACCTTAGAGGAACACTTAAGGAAGGTATCCTCTATCCTTACTCTTCATATTTGGATATTAAAATCTATTCAGATGCAAATTTGGCAGGAGCAACCAATAATTGCTTTATCTTTACCTGAAGCAGAGTATAGAGGTCTAACTATTGTAACTTAAGAAATAATATGGCTCAAGGGGTTATACCGAGATTTGGAACTTGTAAGTTCCAAGCCTTGCATACTTGGAGATAATGTAAAATCCATGCATCTAGCTGCAAATCCAATTTTCCTTTCAAGGACAAACCACTTAAAATTCCATTACTACTTTTTAAGCGAGAAGCTTATGGAAAAGAAAATCCACATTTCATTTGTTCCAACTAAGAAGCCAATAGTAGACATGATGACAAAGGCACTTGATGGAATAAAGTATGTAGATTTAAATCTATAGAAGGCATTCAACCTATCAGAGAATGAAGAATCAAGCTTACTTTAGCTTGAGGGGAAGCTGTTAGATCACCAAGCATTCATTATGCTTGAGGTAATTTTACCCTATCATATGAATGTTGAAATGAATACATTTCTTATTGAGCACTTATGTGCACACATTTTTGTATTGAGAATTTGTTCATATTATCACTTTTTTATGTAAATTCCAAAGCATTAACCTTTGAAAAAGAGAAAAGAAAAATTTGATTTCACTTTTTCTAGTTCATAAGAAGATGATTTTTCATCACAACTACATACCCCACCAGATTTTGAATTCAAATCCACGTAGTTTGAGTTGTGGGTAGCTACCCAAGTATATAATATCTCATAACTTTGTATGAGATGAAATAATACATACACATTGGTGATCATCTTGGTTCTTCTTCATTATTCTCTACTCCTTCCTCAGAGTCAATCATCTTGCAGAGCTTGGTTCTCTATAGAGAGCTCCAAATCAAGTGACTCAACTTTCTAGTCTATGTGTATACATTTTGAACTCATTGTATTCAGTATAGTTAAAGAAATCTTTAGTTGAAGGTCTCGAGGTCATTTTCTGCACCATCCTAAAAAGTTGGGGGTACATTTAATCAATGTTAAGCACAATTCTCCTCCATTGGTTAACAAAAAATAGGGCTTTTATGCATTATAGCAAGTCAACCCTATGTATGACATTCCCCTAAAAGGAAGTTTTCCAATTATAACTATGCTGACTACTCTGAGTGTTTGAAGTTGAAGCATTCATTCCAAAATCGAAGGTTTGTGAGCTAGTCAAAGTGCAACTCTATTTGTTTTATACCAATTGACTCTCATTGATGTTACAAGGTACTTATTGCATTTTATTGCACTAATCACAATCTTATAAGGTCTATTTGACATATTCAAAGATCTACGGTAGGTCTTGTGTTCGTTTTCTAGACCACCTTCATCACTTGGCAACAAAAGTTTCACCCTTCTCCAAGCTTCTCCGACTTCTTTCAAAATCCAACTTCTATCTTGTTGGCGAAAACCTTCAGCTCTAACGCCACTATTGCGGAAATACTTTCGCCCTGAAGGTGGGTTTCGCGACAAAGCTTGAACTCTGTCAGGCCTGCGGAAATTGTCGCGCCACCGTAGTAGAATGCTAAACTAGAGTGATTCAGAACACTTCTGTAATCAACAGTAGCTCAGCCTAATTAACGTCGCCTTAACTGTGTTATCCTGCGACACAAGTTCCACCGGAACTTCACCAGACTGTTACTGGACTGACACCGTAATCGTAACGGAACTTCACCGAAATAAACTTAATTCTGCTCGTAATTGCTTCAGATGAACTTATGTGAAGTAAGGACGTAGTGTGTGAGCTTCCTTCACCGAATGAACTTCCTTCTGGAAACTTCACAGTTCTAAAATGCTACTTTCCGGTTAACTTTTGTACTGTGTGTACATCTCCATTCCACCGGAAACTATGACCAGCTTAAAGTAGAGACGTCTAGCTACAAGATGAACTATTTCTCATACAAAGCTTCGAACTCTGCTACGAGTTATACTTCGTTGTTCTACCGAAAAATCTTATTTTCTGAGAAATTGTAACTGACCGGAAATTACTGAAATATGTTTACTGAGTAAACTGTTATTCACTGAGACATGCGTTTACAGAGAAGATACTGAAGTACGTTTAGTAACGAGTCGTGACACTTAACGATAAACGGAACTTCTTACCGTAACACGAAATAGTTTCAGATTCTTCACAAGTAAAGATTGCACGCAGACGTCCACATGAACATGTGTTTTCAATTAGAGAAGATGTGTACAAGTAAGCTTGGCCTCTTCTTGCTCAAGTTACAGAAACTCTCCTACAGTGAGTAGTTTCTTATTACCATCTCTCTTCAGATGAAAAGACCCGACACTTCAGGCTTGTGTTATTCATCTGTACATACGCGATCTATGGCGTCTTCTGAGAACTTCTAACTCTCTCTTCACTCATACGCGATCTATGGCGTCTTCTCTATATCTGTCTCTCGTTCTCCTCTGCGTATCATCTACTATTCTCTCTCTCAGTTCTTCAAAACTTGCTGTATATATATACACTTTCTTTGGCGCTCCTCTGCGCTGTCACTCTTCAATTCACGTTATGCGCGCCTTACGCGCCCGCCGCTGTTAATTGCTCTGTTATGCGCACACCGTGCACTAACTTCGCATACTGTACACCTGTGCACTGATTTTCCGGAAGATTCTGTTTTTCTCTTTGTCTGTTGCGTCAAATTCGTGAGTGTTTCCTTAACAGCTTCCCCTCAATCACTAATTTGACCTCTTCCGGTCTTTCATATATCTTTCTTTCTTTTATACCTGCCATCTCTTTGAATCTGTTTGTCTTTGTTCCATCCAAGCTCTTAGTCAGAATGTCTGCAATCTGATCTTTCGTAGGAGTGTAGACTATTTCTATCTCTTTCTCCATTACTTTTTCCCTTAGGAAATGATACTGAATCTCTATGTGTTTTGTTCTTGCATGAAACACAGGATTCGCTGCAAGATACAGCGAGCTCATATTATCTCCGTGTATGATCGGTATGCCTTGGTCTATACCCATGCTTTTAAGTAAAGTCTGCATCCATATTACTTCTTTGGTTGCTTCTACCAGTCCTTTGTATTCTGCTTCTGTTGATGATAAAGCTACTGTGTGTTGTTTCTTCGAACACCAGCTTACCAGCTTATCTCCTAGGTATATCATATACCCGTGCGTTGATCTTCGGTCATCTTGACTTCCTGCCCAATCTGAGTCACTGTATGCTCTGAGCTTTATATCTGACGTAAAAGGATAATATAATCCTTCCTTTATAGTTCTTTTGATATATCTGAGAACTCTTTGTCCTGCAACCCAATGTTGCTCTGTCGGACAATGCATAAACTGTGAGAGAACTCCCACCGGAAAACTGAGATCCGGTCTTGTTAGCGTAGCATATATTAAGCTTCCTACTAACGATTGATACTTCTTCATATCTTTAAACTCTGTACCACTATATTTACTGAGTTTATGGTTTACTTCAAGCGGTGTTGAAGCTTCTCTGCAATTTTCCATATTGAACTTCTTCAGTAAGTTCAGGAGATACCTCTCTTGTGTGACATATACACCATGATCTGTATATGAGATTTCCATTCCTAGAAAGTATGATAACTTTCCTAGGTCACTGATTTTGAATTCCTTTTCTAGCAGTTTCTTTACCTCTGTGATTCCTGCATCTGAGGTACCTGTAATTATTATGTCATCTACATAGATACAAATGTAGATCATTCCTTCTTCTGTCCTTTTGATGAGTAGACTTGCATCTGCCTTCGAACTTTGGTATCCAAGTTCATTGAGATATTTCACAAGTCTGTAGTTCCAAGCTCTTAGGGCTTGCTTTAGTCCATAAAGTGCTTTTCTTAACCTGCAAACAAAATTTGGGTATCTGGAGCTTATAAACCCTTCCGGTTGTTCCATATAGACTTCATCTGATATATATCCATTCAAGAATGCATTCTTTATATCTAGCTGACTTAGCTTCCATCCTTTTGATGCTGCTATAGCAATCACTGTTCTTATGGTTGACATCTTTGCCACCGGACTGAACGTCTCGTCATAGTCTATGCCATGCGTCTGAGCATAGCCCTTGATAACCAGTCTCGCTTTATGTCTGGCTATCCTTCCATCTACAAGTTTCTTTATTTTGAACACCCATTTATTTCCAATTACTTTCTTACCATTCGGTTTAGGAACAAGCTCCCATGTCTTGTTCTCTTCCAGTGCGGTGAGTTCTTCTTCCATTGCTTCTTGCCTTTGGCTTCGTCATAGCTCTGAGGCTCATCCTCTTCTTTAACCATATATGCATAATCTTGTTGAGTTATATACGATGTATCATACGAGTATCTTTCCGGTTGTCTTCTTACTCTGTTTGACCTCGTTAGTTCATATTCTTCGTGTGTGTTTGAGTACCCGTCTTCATCTTCGTTCCTTATACCTGTTCTGGTCCTGGACGTACTTGCCTCGTCTTCTTTGTTTACCAGTATGATTGTTTTACCTTTCTCTTTTCTTTTTATCTCTTCTTCAAATTCTTCAGCTGTATGACTCTGATCTGCATACCAGCTTTTCTGTTCATCAAATGTTACATCTCTGGAGACAGTAAAATGTTTGGTTAGGGGGCTCCATAACCTGTAACCCATCTGTTTCTCATCATATCCGACGAATACATATTTCTCTGCTTTCGGTTCAAGCTTATGTCTGAGTTGAGACGGTACATAAGCATACGCTACTGATCCAAACACTTTGCAGTGATCAAGTGTTGGCTTCTTTCCCCACTAAGCTTCATAAGGGGTCATTCCTTCTAAGGCTGTACATGGTAATCTGTTTACCAAGTATGTAGCTGTATTTACGGCTTCAGCCCAAAGATAATCTGGGCAATGCATCATCAATGAAAAGAATACCTTGATCCGCTGATTGATCCTTCTTTTGTTGGTCCCCATACATCTGTATGTATGAGTTCCAGCACACTGTCATGTTTGAATCCTTTCTTCTGGAAAGGTAACCTGTGGGCTTTTCCCATTTGACAGGCTTCGCATTTGTGAATCATATGTTGGTTCTGTACGTTCGGTAATCCCAGTACAGACTGATTCGCTATCATAGCTTTGATTCCTTTTTCGTGAAAATGACCTAATCTCTTGTGCTAGAGATCAAGTTCTGTAATTACCTTTTCATCATGTGTGAGCAGCGCTTGGCCAATGTTCCCTTGTACTCTTAAGGTAAAGAGTCTGCCTTCTTTCTTACCAGAAACGATCTGATAATATCCGTTCTTGGGGTCTTCTACAAATACTCCTTTGTTTGTAAATCTGACCTGAAAACCTTTTTCGACTATCTGTCCCACACTGATCAGATTTTTCGGTATTGTTGGAACATACAAAACATTGGTTAGCAAATCTGCTCCACTCTTTTCCCGATTGATTGTACTTTGTGTCTTGTATTGTCACCTGTTTGAACAGTGTGACTAGAACTACCTTTCTCTAGTTCTGACATTAGTTCTATATTTCCTGACAAATGATTAGAGCATCCAGAGTCAATGTAAAATACCTTTAGGTCTTCATTTTCTGATGTGCTGATTGAGTTCATCATCAATGATGTATGACTTTCATTCTGTGTGTCATTTGCGTAGTTGTTGTAGGTGGTGTTGTAGGATTGGCTCTGTCCCCAACTTCTTACTCCACCTTTACCATAGCCTCCTCTTTGGTTTTGTCTTCCTCTTTGAGCATTACTCTGATTTCTTCCGCTATTGCCTCTGCTATTGTTGTTTTGATTTTGATTTGATCCTTGTTGATTGTGCCAACAATCATGCGCCAGATGGTTACTTAGTCCACAAATCCAGCAAGCTTTCTTGGTGGTATTCTGCCGGCTTCTTCCTCTTGCTCTTCCTCTGCCAGTGCCTTTACCTCTTGCGTAATAGGCCTGAGAGCTCGACTCTTCTTCATCTTTTGACTTGCCTTTGTCTTTCTTCTTGTTCTTCATGTACATTGCAGAGCTATGTCCTTTGTCTGCGTCTCCTTTCAGGTCTTGCTCATATGTGAGCATCAAACCAAGCAGCTGATTTAAATCTGGTACAAAATGATTTAAGGAGAGTTCAGTTGATAGTACGAAAGGTTTCCACCTTTCATCTCCTCTCAACCCTGTGAGCACTTGCGCTATCAATCTATGATCTTCGACTTTTTCATTTATGGATCCTAGACTATCTGCTAGATCCTTCATTTTAGTGACGTAGTCACTGATGCCTTGACTCGGCTTCTTTTTGAACGTTGTGAACTCGGACCATAGGCTGGCCTTCCTAGCTTTCGTAGTATTTTGGAAGTGATCTTCCAATGCACTCCATATGTCCTCTGATTTCTCCAGACCTCTAATGTGCGGTAGCAGATGATCTGAAACAGTGTTGTAGATGTAGGCTCTTGCCGTTGCATCTTTCTTCTGCCACAGCTTTAGGGCGTCTAGTTCTTCTTTTTTCGGTTGACTATCATCTTCGAAAGTCGGTTTCTTTTCTTCTCCGGTCACGTACGTCATTAAGTCCTTACTCATAAGTAAGGCTTCCATGCGCATTACCTCTGCGGGATAATTATCTCTGTCCAGTTTATCAATTTGGACGTGATCTGCCATGATAGGGAATACTCTAGGCTCTTATACCAATTCTTGGGAAACTATCCTGCTCTGATACCAATTGTTGGCGAAAACCTTCAGCTCTAACGCCACTATTGCGGAAATACTTTCGCCCTGAAGGTGGGTTTCACGACAAAGCTTGAACTCTGTCAGGCCTGCGGAAATTGTCGCGCCACCGTAGTAGAATGCTAAACTAGAGTGATTCAGAACACTTCTGTAATCAACAGTAGCTCAGCCTAATTAACGTCGCCTTAACTGTGTTATCCTACGACACAAGTTCCACCGGAACTTCACCAGACTGTTACTGGACTGACACCGTAATCGTAACGGAACTTCACCGAAATAAACTTAGTTCTGCTCGTAATTGCTTCAGATGAACTTATGTGAAGTAAGGAAGAAGTGTGTAAGCTTCCTTCACCGAATGAACTTCCTTCTGGAAACTTCACAGTTCTAAAATGCTACTTTCCGGTTAACTTTTGTACTGTGTGTACATCTCCATTCCACCGGAAACTGTGACCAGCTTAAAGTAGAGACGTCTAGCTACAAGATGAGCTATTTCTCATACAAAGCTTCGAACTCTGCTACGAGTTATACTTCGTTGTTCTACCGAAAAATCTTATTTTCTGAGAAACTGTAACTGACCGGAAATTATTGAAATATGTTTACTGAGTAAACTATTATTCACTGAGACATGCGTTTACAGAGAAGATACTGAAGTACGTTTAGTAACGAG
>CM035412.1:168684528-168694528 GCA_020310875.1 Ceratopteris richardii
GTTGCAAAAGGATTGTGGAACATTGTGCAGGGTGTCCAAAAACGTCCTATCACACTTGCAACTGTTACAATTGCAGGTACTAAAGCTAATGCAGAAGGTGTCAAAGATTATGATATTCTGCATATTCCTGTTCGTGCTGTGGTTTTTGCTGCACCTATTGTAGAGCAGATTTGTTGGGATGGCAGAGATGCTTAGGCACATGCATTGATAGCTTTGTCTATCAAACGTACCAATATTCCTCATATTCGCTCTTGCAGAACAGCTAAGGATGCTTGGGATACACTTACCACATTGTACCAAGCTACGAATGAGGCTCGTATTGCTTACCTCTAAAAACAATTGGAGAGTGAGCACATGAATGAAGGTGATTCTATGGACAGTTTCCTAACAAAGATCAAAGACTTGAAGGAACAATTGATTTCTGTTGATGAGGTTATACCAGATAGCTCACTTGTGTAGACCATTCTGAATGGCCTTCTTGATTCATATCAAAGTTTTTCTTCTAGTCTTCGGTTGATGATGAAAGGCAATCCAAATGCCTTGTCATTTGAGGAGTTAGTCTCTGTTCTATTGCAGGAAGATCAATCCAGGCAGAACAGGTCCATTATGTGAGTTGCAAATCAAGCTTTCTTGGCTAGTTAGAAGGGCAAAGGAAAATGGAGCTCTTCAACTAGTAAGCAGAAATCTGCTAATTTTGCACAATCGAAGAGGGAAGACAAATATGAAAAGAAATCAGAAAAGCAAAAATTGTTTTACAAGTAGTGTAAAGGAAATGATCATACCATAAAGAACTGTCCTAAACTGGCTGCAAAAGAGGCAAAGAAAAAGGAGGCAGGAATAGTTGTTGCAGAGGCCTCTACTCCAAAAATAGAGTTTGCTAATCTTGTGCAGGAAGAAGAATGGACGTTTACTACTGTTTGCAGTTTTGACCCATCTTCTCATGAGTAGTGCATGTCTGTAGTAGACTCAGATGTTTAGTACTTTGATAGTGCGGCGACCAAACATATTACCTCGCAACACGGTTTGTTCTCTTCACTCAAGCCTACCCCTACAAGGAATACTATTACATGTGCCAACAACTCCTCTTGTCCTGTTATGGGAGTTGGTAAGATCATTGTGAGTACTGCTAATCATAGTTCTTTCACTTTGTCAAATGCTTTGTTTGTGCCAGGGATCAAGAAAAATCTGTTATCAATTTTTGCATTAGCCAAGATTGGCTTGGTTGTGAAATTTATTGATAACAGATGTACAGTTCATGATCTATCAAATGGCGACATGATTATTGCTTCTCGCATTTTATGTCGTGGGATGTATAAGCTCATAGACTATGAAAGATCTCTAAAGGATTTGGCATGTGTAGTACATGATTCTCAGACTATATCAGATGCAAAGCTTTGGCATGCACGCTTTGCTCATCTGAATTTCGCTAGTTTGCTACACCTGCAGAAATCTGAAATGGTGTCCTCTTTGCCCAAAATTGAGGCACCCGAAAAACATGTTTGTGAAGGCTATTGTGGGCAAAATACCACGTTCCTCCTTTCTAAAAAGATGGTTCAGCTCGGCCTACTCAAAAATAGCAACTTGTACATAGTGATGTATATGGTCCTATGCAGACACCTTCTTTTGGAAATTATCTTTACTTCGTGACTTTCATCGATGATTTTTCCAGGCATGCATGGGTATATCCATTGAAGGAAAAGTCCGAAGTGTTCATGTGCTTCAAACAGTTTTTGGTTTTGGCTAAAAATCTATCAGCATGCAAAATGGGCACCCTCCGTTCTGATCGAGGGGGGGAATATATATCTTTTTATTTTAATGCATTTCTGGTTGAACGTGGGATAAAACACCAGTGTACAGTGTCGTATACATCTCAACATAATGGAGTTGTTGAACGAAAGAACAGGTCATTCATGGAGATGGCGAGGTGTATGGTCAAGAGTCAGGCTTTACCACGTAGTTTTTGGCTTGAGGCTGTCATGTGTGCAGCATATGTACTTATCAAGTGTCCCACTAAAGTGTTGAAGTCTATCACTCCATATGAGGCTTGGCATGATCGCAAGCCATCTATTGCTCATCTGCGTGTTTTTGGTTGTTTGGCATATGCATTAGTGCCTGAACAACATCGCAGAAAATTTGATGATAAAGTAGTAAAATGTATTTTTGTTGGGTACAGTTTTGAAAGTAAAGACTATCATCTGTATCATCCACAGACTAAACACATCCTGGTTAGCCGTGATGTTGTTTTTGTGGAAGATGCTATTCAGCCATTGCTTTCATGTACTAAGGACACATTTGTTAGCTCCAAAGACATGTATGCTACTTTGCTGCCTCTTTTTACAGGTGGACAGTCTAGTGCTGGTCCTAATGAGGCAACTTGTCAGCCTTTGTAGGTTTCATGTGATGATGCAGATCATCCTATTTCTGATGCAGATTTACATGATGCACTTGTTGATGAGAGAGATCACATTGAGGAGGCAAAAACTATGTCAAAATGGCTGGTGCAGACCTTGTGTGACAGCAAATTAGATGCACCTCTGTCATATAGTACTCTTTCAGGCTCTCATAGTGCCTCTTTTGCATCAGATTGCTATGCTATGGCTGCATCTAGTCTCTGTGATGAAACTGAGCCTGTTTCATTTGATGAAGCACAAAGTTCTGAGCATTGGATGGCTGCAATGCAACCTGAATATATTGCTATCATGAAAAATGGTACCTGGTCTTTATGTGACTTGCCTCTTGGCAAGAAGGCTATTGGCACTAAATGGGTATACAAACTGAAGCATAAGCCTGATGGAACAGTTGACAGGTATAAGGCTAGACTTGTTGCAAAGGGTTATGCAGAGGAAAGAGGCATTGATTTTGATGAGACCTTTGCACCTACATGCCATATGACTACTGTTCGGAGCATATGTGCACTTGCAACCCATCATAGTTGGAATGTACATCAGTTGGTCATTAAAACAGCATTTCTGAATGGTGACTTGCATGAAGAAGTGTATATTTTTCAACCCCGTGGCTTTGTGCAGAAAGGGCATGAAAACTAGGTGTGTAGGTTAAAGAAGGCATTATATGGTTTAAAGCAAGCACCACGTGTTTGGTATGAGAAGATACATGCCTATCTGATTGCACATGGCTTTGAGAACAGTCCAACTGAAATCACCTCATATGTTAAGCGTGCTAATGATGTACTTTCTAATCATTGTGGTTTATGTTGATGACATGCTGCTCACTAGTCCTCATGAGAGGCTTATTGCTGATTTTAAGGTTGATTTACATGCCTCATTTGAGATGTCTGATTTGGGGCATTTGCATCACTATTTGGACATTCAATTTATGCGCGTTGATGGTGGAATGGATTTGTGTCAAACGAAATACATTGACACATTATTGCAGCATTTCGGCCTTGAAGACTGTAAACCTATTGCCACTCCTATGGAGACAGGTTTACGATTGAGTCTTCATGATGCTAGAGATGCATTTGATGTTTTTCTCTATTAGCAGGCTATTGGATGCCTGATTTATTTATGCATTACTCGGCAAGATATTCAGTTTTTTGCCTCACAGATGAGCAGGTTTATGCATTGCCCAAGAGTCAAGCATTGGCAGGCGGTTAAGCGCATCTTTCGCTACTTGAGTGGTACTCAGCTACTTGGGTTGTTTTATCCCAAGGGGGGATCACTACCTCCAAATTTGCATGCTTTTTCTTACTCTGATTGGGTTGGTTGCTATGACACTCGTGTGTCCACTTGTGGCTTTTGCTTCATGCTTGGTGGCTCATGTATATCTTGGTTGAGCAAGAAGCAGCCTATTGTGGCCACTTCCAATTGTGAGGCTGAGTATAGGGCAGCTTTCACAGCTATTGTTGAGTGTGTGTGGCTCAGACGCCTTATGGCTAATTTGGGTGTTGGTCAGTCTTTCGCCGCCACCATCTTCACTGACAGTTGGGAGTTGTGAGGAACCCTATGTTCCATGCTCGCACTAAGCACATTGAGGTGCATTATCATTATGTCAGAGAGAGGTTCTCTATTGGGGAGATCAGCTTGGCATATGTGCCCACGCAGGAGAACATTGCAGAGCTTTTCATGAGGGCTCTGCCTAGGGAGAAGTTTGAAGCTTTCCACAAAGCTTTGGGCTTACTTCCTTTTGTGGATTGATTCCACATAGCTTGGCACTTCCTTATACATGAGTGCCAGCTGCTTGTTCACCGCATCACTCTCAGGGGGGATTTGTTGATATATTTAGGTAGTGATGTGTGTGAACACACTAGGACCACTAGGCCACTTTTTTCCCTGTTTAGGAGGTTCCCCCCCCCCCTTTGTATATACACCTATTGCCCTAATGGGCTACTTATCTTTTGTACATTCTCTAGTAATACATTTAGTATTGTGTGTTGTGCTCCAAGCTTCATCTTCTTCCTTGTGTTGTTCATGTGCTTCCACAGACGTCTAACTCCAACATGAGTATACCTCTGAACTACCACCATCTTGAGGATCCTTTGACCATAGCATAGACTTAGTCCCTAGTATTCCTCCTCATAAAGCACCTTATAGACATGGCCCACTACACCAAAAGGAAGTAGAAAACTAAGTAAAAGACCTACTACAGAAAGGACTTATAAGGCCTAGTTCTTCCCCATTTGGAGCACCAGTTCTGTTAGTAGAGAAGAAGAATAAAACTTATTGAATGTGCATTGATTATAGAGCCTTAACAAGATCACAATAAAGAATAGATACCCCATTCCTTGAATAGATGATGTTTTAGATACATTAAGGAGCTCGTGTCTTTAGTAAAATTGATCTAAAATCGGGATACCATTAGATTCGTATGATGCAAAATGATATTTTTAAGACTGCATTTAGAACTCAAACAAGCCATTATGAATTTATAGTAATGCCCTTTGGACTTACTAATGCCCCTGCTACATTTGCATGAATGATGAATAATATTTTTCTTGATTTCCAAGCTTTTGTTCTTGTATTTTTTGACGATATACTTGTTTACAGTAAGAATGATAGTGAGCATGAGAAGCATCTTAAAATAGTTTTTCATTTACTATGAGAGAACACACTCTACGCTAATCCTGAAAAGAGTTACTTCTTTCAACGTAAGCTAGAATATCTAGGACATATTATTTCAATTGAAGGAGTGCATGTGGATCCAAAAAAGATTAAAGTTATAGTAGAATGGCCTTCACCATAATCAATCAATGATGTTCATTCTTTTCTTGGGTTGGCTAGTTTCTATAGGAATTTTGTTTGAAAGTTTTATTATTTAGCATTGCCCCTTACCTTGTTATTGAAAAAGAAAATAAAATTTGCATGGGGACTTACCCAACAACAATCCTTTGAAAAACTCAAACATGCACTTTCACATGCACCTGTTTTACAATTACCTGATTTTTCACAACCCTTTCATGTTGTTACTGATGCTAGTGATTTAGGGATAGGTGTTGTTTTAATGCAGAATGATCATCCCATTGCATTTGAGAGTGGGAAGCTTAAGCCCTCATAAAAGAATTTTAGTACATATGATAAAGAATTGTTAGCAGTTGTGCATGCTTTGCGAATTTGGAAACACTATCTTATGGGCTTTGAGGTCTTAATCAAAACTAATCAATAGGTTATTAAGCATTTATTAAATCAGCCCTTAATCTCTGATCGCCATCTTAAATGGGCATCATTCATTCAAAATTTCCAACCCATGGTCCAATATCAGCCTGGTAAAGCTAATGTTGTCGTTGATGCTCTTAGCCGATTTCCTTCACATTCTGTTGTTTTGCATAATATTTATGCCATCCAAATATATTCTTTTCAAGAAATGGTTCCCACTTATGCATCTGATTTGTATTTTTCACATGCATGGCATGACCTCAATAATGGTGCATCTTTATCTGATGAACATTATACATTTCATAATGGTTTTCTTTATTTTCAACATAGATTATGCATAAATCAAGCTTTTAAAGATTTTTTCATCAAAGAAATGCATGAACCATCTTACATGGGACATAGAGGCATATAAAGCACCATTTCTGCATGCAAATATTTCTTATTTTGGCCACACATGGAAAAAGATATTGCACATTATGTTTCACAATACATTGTCTGTCAACGTATAAAATGTCATCATGGTAAACCATTTGGATTATTAATTCCACTTCCCATTCTAAACAAACCATGGGAACATATTTCTATGGATTTTATCACAGGTCATCCTATCACTTCATCACATAATGATATGATTTGGACAATAGTTGATGGGTTTAGTAAATATGTATATTTCATTCCATGTAGAAAAACTTTGTCTGCACCTTAGGTTGCAAAATTATTTATTAAATGCATTTTACCACATCATGGATTTCCTAAAGTAATGTTATCTGATTGTGATGTTACATTTTGTAATCATTTTTGGGTTGCCTTATTTCAACGTTTTGGTTCTAAAATACGTTTTAGCTCTGCATTTCATCCCGAAAGTAATGGACAAAGTGAAGCTACAAATACTACTATTCTTGATTTATTGCATTGTTATTCATTAGATTGTCCCACTAACTGGGATGAAAAGTTGCCATTGCTTCAATTTGCTTACAATAACACCACACACACCACTACTGGTTGTGCAGCTTTTGGATTTTTTTATGGTAAAAAGCTTCCCACGCCCATGTCACTCATCCAAACCGACATTCCGATGGCTGATTCTATTACTCAAGTTTGCATTTCTGTACTTCACAATGTTCACGAGCACATTAGGAAAAGTCAAGAGCGATACACACGTAATATCAATACTAAACGATTAGCTAAGGAATTCAAGGAAAATGATCTTTTATGGTTGTGTATCATTAAAAGATGTCTCAAAAATATTTTGCAGCATCCTAAAATTAAACTTGCACCATGCTATTATGGACCCTTTCGCATTATATAAAAAATTATTGATAATTCATTTAGATTAGATATACCATATCATTGGAATATACATAACTCTTTTCATATTAGTTTACTTAAACTATTTAAAGGTACTTTACCACTCACTCCACTTCTTGATGACCCTCTTTTGATTGAAGAACAATATGAAATCTTGGTTCCTGAGAAAATAATTGATCATGATGTCACTACTATACGCACAGGTACTCAATACCATCGATATTTAGTTTAAGTACAAAAGTCACTCTATTGAAGAATGTCAATGGATACATAAAACACAATTAGCACCTCATTATGACCACTTAATTTCTGCATATCATACACAAACACATTAATGTAATTCCTCCATGAACATTTCCATGCATGTTTCTTTTAACATGGAACATGCTTATTTTCATTCAGTGATGGAACATGTGACTGGCCATCCATGTTTATTTTATTTTATCAACTGAGGTCAGTTGCTTTTTCAACTGAGGGGCATGTTATACATTATGAAATATGTTGAACAATGCATTGTTGGAGTGTTAATTTATTAATGTATTAATGTGTTTTGGTGCTTTTGATATAGCAAATGAAGGTTCGTGAGGGCGTGAAAGCGTGAAAGGGCAGACATCAATAAATCCGATTTATAATTTAGTTTGTAAATAAATCCACGTAGAAGGTTCTATTATTAGAAATAGTTAGAAAAATAGTGGTTAGAATAAGGGTCATTGTAGACTGCAGTTTCTGATATTAAAAGAAAGGCTTTCTACTAAAGTCACCAACTTTTAGTTTCATGCATGCTTTTTGAACCCGCTCTCATGTAACCACTCTTTTCGACGTAATCAAAAATTCCTATAAATACATGCACTCTATGGGCTGTCGAAACCGAGTGCATGGGGGGAGATTGCACCCAATACTGCGTGCAGTCTCATCTCTTGGCATCTCTATTTTGCATTCGTAACCTCTGTGTGTGTGCGAGCAAGATCTTGATAACATAGACACATGCATCTCTCTCTCTCTCTCTCTCTCTCTCTCTCTCTCTCTCTCTCTCTCTCTCTCTCTCTCTCTCTCTCTCTCTCTCTCTCTCTCTCTCTATATATATATATATATATATATATATATATATATATATATATATATATATATATATATATATATATATATATATATATATATATATATATATATATCCATCTCTCTCTCTCAAGGACGTGCTAAAATCGATGAGCAGATTCAAGCATTCGAAGGGCTTTTAGTACAAACACTCTACAACTAAGTAAGAAACATAAGGAGACTTATAAGTTATAATGCTTATTTCTCTAGCACCTATAAAAAAATTAGAAATTTTCTTTGTATCATGCAAAGAAAAGTTGACCTACTTCAATTCGGAAGACCTTACAACTAGACTATTATGGCTCAAGAACATAATGGTGAAGTCTGCTAGGGTGCATTAGGTAGGAGCTTTTCTCTTCTATTGGGAATTCCTAATGAGCAGCCAGATGGACAAGCAACTTCCTCTTTCTCTCTTCTGTGTCATTCGAAAGCTTTAATCTAGTTTAGCTATGCCAGAATACAACAGCTATTGAATCCATGTGTTTCTTTCTCTAAATATGCATATCACCATTGCTCCCTTCTCTGCAAACCTCTGTCTGCGGTCTCTCTCTCTCTCTCTCTCTCTCTCTCTCTCTCTCTCTCTCTCTCTCTCTCTCTCTCTCTCTCTCTCTCTCTCTCTCTCTCTCTCTCTCTCTCTCCCCCTCTCCCTCTCCCTCTCCCTCTCCCTCTCCCTCTCCCTCTCCCTCTCCCTCTCCTCTCTCTCTCTCTCTCTCTCTCTCTCTCTCTCTCTCTCTCTCTCTCTCTCTCTCTCTCTCTCTCTCTCTCTCTCTCTCTCTCTCTCTCTCTCTCTCTCTCTCTCTCTCTCTCTCTCTCTCTCTCTCTCTCTCTCTCTCTCTCTCTCTCTCTCTCTCTCTCTCCCTCTCTCTCTCTCTCTCACACACATACATATATATACATATGTGCATATGCATGAATTCAGTTAACACACACACAATATGCATACTATAAACTAACTAACTCATATCACTCATGCGCACCTAGAACTAGAATTATACTAACGTCCACTTTAAGCCACATACTTATAATGCATTTGTTTATTTATAGCTTAAAGGTTAATTAATTTTATAATTTTTATTTAATACATAATGTAAATCATACATTGAGTATTTTTTTAGTGTAGGTTAAATATCTTTTAATTTATTTGATTAACACACATATACATATAGTTATATACAAGACTTAGGATAAGTATCTTTTTAGGGTTTTATTCTAAGGTGTCTAGTCACATAAGCTTATAATGGGATAGGATATTTTTGGTGTAATATATATAGGTATACTCATAATTGTAGGCACGTACATAGGGTTGAATCCACATATACACTAGGGATTCCTGAAATTACATGTAGGCAAACACATAGGGTTGAACCTCATAACACTAGGGGTTTCCTATACTCACATGTAAATAAACACATAGGGTTGAACCTCATAACACATAGATAGACACACTTATCCATAATCATAGACACATACATAAACACAAATATGCATGAATACATTTGAGTAGACAAGCATAGGCATACAAGAGTAGGAACTTATTTAGACACACATAGATATATACATATTTTCACATCCACATGAAATCACACATGCATAAACACAAGCAAATAGACCCATAAACATTACAATATATTATTACCCATGCATCTAACATCAATGCACATGCATACATATGGCACATACCCATGCACACACACACACATAAGCATGGTTAAAATATATTATTCATAAGTTTGTTTGTATTCAACTACATCAAAAAGATTTGAGAGAGATAAAAGTTAACTATCCTGAAAACAAAATGTTTTTATTTTTTTTCCATGTTAATTTGAATGTGGAAATCATTCCGACATCTGCCCCCACCAAACCTGCACCGTCCCGATGGGCCAACCTGTAGATCATGGAAAGCAGCATCAAAATCTTTGGAAAAAAACTTATAAATTGACTTTAAATAAGATGATAAAATGCTTCTAAATTCAAATTCAGTTTTTGAT
>CM035412.1:168707028-168722028 GCA_020310875.1 Ceratopteris richardii
CACACACAGCAAGAACAAAGAGAGTAAGACAATGGAATCACTTCTATTGCAACAAAGTTCTCATACAAGCTCAAAACTACAAGAAGCTACCCCAAAAATGAGCTCTCTAGCTCTATTTATAGTTTTTGACTAGCTTTGGCCCTGTCCAGACCTAGTGTCCGGCCTAGTTAAAAATTAGGTTCGAGGGCTTATTTGAGGACTCAAACGAGATTTAAAAATTACGAAAATTGGCAGGCAACTACTTCTAAGGCTCCCCAAGCTCGAGGACTCCTCGGCTTGTACAAAATGGAGCTACAAAAAGGTGAAACAATATTTACAAGGGTTTTTAGTGATGAGAATCACTTTTAACATTGTGTAAGGTTTGGAAAAATTTAATGGGTTGCCTTATTGCTAGATCTGCATGTATGCTTGTACTTGCTTCATCTGCCAACACTCTCCCCCCCCTTGGGTCTGTCGCCTCTGACAGACCTTTGCTCTGCGGTTTGGTCAATGTAGTTCTGGAGAATGTCGGTTGCCAAGTCATGTTCTTTGATCCGTAGCCCTCTGATCAGGTCTCTCTGAAGGGCATCCCACTTGACTGCTCCCGGTATGTTCGGTTGTGGCATTGTGTAGAGCTCTGAATGCATCGTTTGTTCGCACGCGAAGAGCTGTAGCAAATGAGTGGGCCGTGGCGCGAGCACCTCTGAGTGTGCCTCCCAGAACCCCATGGTGAACATATCATCAAAAGTTTGCTTGTAGCAGGCAGGGAGATATCTGATTCGTGCGTGCCATGCATAAGCAACTCGTATGCTCGGGGTTGTGCTCATATCATATAGTAGGTCATAATTACCATTAACGAACCTGGGAATCGGAGGCTGAATGTGACATACATTGCGGAAGGTTTTAAGCACTACCTGCATCATATCCAATATTTTGAGCATCATCTGGGCAGCTACGTCTGGCATGGGGTGGAGGCGTGGAAGCCAATGTCTGATAGTAGCCATCATATATGCTACTGTAGGTGTGCCTGTTGGGGGTGCCATGGAGGGATAATTTAGCCATTGTTTACAATTTGCATTGTTCTGACCTTGATGGCGAATGCTTTCCATGATCTCCTTCTTTGAACTGGCCCAAAGCAAGGGTTATATTTTAAATGCATGGGAGCATGGTCCCATGTCCGTAGCATTTCCGGATATGTTTCCAGTAATTTCTGCCTCCAGATAGGTTGGAATATGGCCCCCTTTTTGGCTTCCTCTGGGATATCCTCTGGTTCGAACTGAGTTGCTAAGGTGGGGTATTTGTTGGTGAGGCGTTTGACTTCAGCATTATAGTCAGCCAGCAGTACAAAATATGGTTTATACTGTAACTCTAAACTAGTTATCAGTCTTCTAGGGGCCAGATGTCTGAAGTATTCTGATTGAAGTATGGTTTCTTCAATGGTCTTCATGGCCAACATCTGGTTGGAGATACATTCTTCATGAGTCCGCCCCATTTCTTCTACCTGTTTCATCCATGCCGATGGGGGTTCCTCATATGTATCCTGTCCCTCTTCAGTGATTCTGCCTCCTGGAAGAGGTTGTGGCTCATAATTATCTTCAAATGTTTCTTCCACCGGAATGACAATGGTCTCCTCTTCGTTTGGCTAATCAGGTGGAGAGGGGGGTCGTTCATAATGTAATAACTTAATCTTTAATTCAGCCACCTGCTGTCGTAGCTCCAGTACCTCATTGGTTATTGATGATTCAAGCTCTGGTGAGGTTGCAGCATTGACCATCTCTTTAGTTGTTGGTGTTTGTGGTGTATGCACTTGGGATCTTTGTAGGTCCTTTACCTGGTCTACTAACTGGTCGTGTGCCTCCAAGAGGGTAGCATATTCTTCTAATGCCTGCTGAATGTGTGCTGAGGGAATAGCCATGAATTTGCCGGGGTCTATAGGTGCTCCAGGGGTATTTTCCATTCTCCTGGTTTTGTTGTTGTTGCCTTCTGTTTTCTTCTTGAGCCGCCGCTAAGTGGCGACAAAGTAGAGTCATGTTTCTTTGTAGTCTAGCATTGCGGCCCAACTGATCTCCGAGTTGTTCCTCCATAGCTTTACTTGTCTCCATATACTTGGCTTCCATCTCTGCATTCGATTGTTGGAGGACAGTCACTTCGTGTTGTAATGATGTATTACTTAGCTCAAAGGCATTGACACGTGCCTGGAGTTGAGCCGAGAGGTTGCATAGCTCTGTGTTGTTTTCTTCCAGTAACTTATATTCTTGCTTAAGTAGAGTGGCTGCTTTGAACATGGTGTCTAGTGCATTACTAAATGATGTGGATGCAGGGGTAGAGGTGGAAAATGCAAAGGGTCGGGAAATGGGGAAGGGAAAAGTGGATGATGTGCCTATGAGTGAAGTGAAATGTGATGATGTTGGAACAACCGTGGTGGTGGGTGCTCCTGTGGGTGGTGAAATGTCGTGATAGTGTGTGAAGTGTGAATTGTGAACACGGGAATGGTAGGTGGTGAACATGGGAATGGTAGGTGGTGTGTGAACACGGGAAGGGACTTTTTATTATAATTCTCAACTTGTTGGAGTATATTTACAAGGTTTGTCCAGAATGAAGGTTGGGTGACTTGGGTTGATTCCGAGGGGGTTAAAAGGGGTACAGTGGATAGGGGTTGGGAGGGAGGAAATGTATTGGTGGATGGAAATGGGTGTGTTAAGGTTTGGCTAGTGGCAAGTGGCTATCTGAGGGCTGGGAGATATGAAGGGTGACCTATTATAATTTGATCGGTGGCCGGATGACCTATATGGGGTTCAGAAAATCGGGTGGAAGTGGTGGATGTAGGTAAAGGGAAGGATAGATGAGTAGTGATGTGTATAATGGTTTCATCATGGGTGGATACTGGTTGTTCAGGAAGACTAGTGGGGAAGGGTTCTGAGGACTGGATGGGAGGTGATGGTGGAGATGGTATCTGTGTATTTACATCTGGTTCCTCACTGGGAGTTGGGCTGGCCATGTGAACATCTTCTGAAGTTGTGGTAGGCAGTGCGGTAGAGACTTCCATTTGAATCATTTTTCCCCATCGTGGTCTTGTATCGATCCTTCGTTGGTCATATGGAGGGGTATTACGATAGACCATGGTCCTCATGGCCTCCCCTATTCCGCATGTTTCCGCCAAGAGATTCAATGATTCTACGAAATGCGGGTCGACATTCTCCGCTTGCAGCATCTGGTTCACTAGTGCTCTATTTGCCTCTTCTGATAACTTGTGTCTTTTCTGTACCTACTTGATTGTCTTGTAGAGCCATTTGAGTTGTGCCGTGTAGGCAGGAGCTTCCTCTTCACTCTCCTCTGGTTCATTTCCCCGTGCTTCTTCCTGATTCTGTGTGCTTTGAGCATGAAGATGTTGTGTCTCATCTTCCCAATGTACCCTTCTTGCCTCACTCTGTGGCTGTTCTCTTTGGGATGATGATCCGGGACCGGCATTGTCAGAAAAACACTCACTATCAGATAAGTGGGCAGTCTGCAGGAAGTTTTCAAAGTCAAAATTTGGATCCTCTGCTAATGTGGCCATGGATGCAAACTCAGCATCGGTGGGTAGTGGAGGGGCAGATGGAGTGGGCTGTACCATATCCCCTAATTGTGTTCCTTGGAGATGGATGGTGAAAGGGTCTACTTGGGCCTCTTCTCTAGGGGAAGCTTCTGTTGTGGCCTCACGAGGGATCAGGACCTGTGAAAGTGATCCACGCATTCTTTTCGCAGGTTGAACCCCTGACTTCCGCCCCTTGAAGAATTCCAGTTGTGAGTATTTAAGGGCCCTTGCGATCGGCACATCATAGGCAAGGCATCTATAGATAATTTTGGTAATCGCACAACAGCCATTCAAGGTATGCTTCCTCACGCCTCGCTTGCCTGCTTCATATAACTGGTCCAGGATCCATACGGGCATTTTAATTGGCAAGCTTCCAGTCTCTGCTAGGTATAATCCATACCATATTTTCTTATGAGGTTGGGTGAAGCAGTCTTGAGCTAGAAATGCGAAGTGTTGAAGCCACATCCGCAGTGGTATGGCGATGTTGGGGGTGAGGGCACACATTTCTTTCAACTTCTTGATTTTGTTGTTCTTCATCGACTCTGGTATCAAGGGGTCTCGATCGGAGGGTACATGGGTGCCATACATCTGAAGGGCTTCCCTGATTAAAGTAATATTCAATTCAAACCTCTTCATTTCTTCCTGGTTTGATAGAGAGGGCACCAGGAATGTGCCTGAATGATCTTTATCTCCTGTCGACTTCAGTGTGGCAATCAAGTAGTAGCACCTGAGAAAATCCGGTCTAGGCAAAGCTGCACTAAAGTAATCTTGCAATCCCGCTTTCTACCAGATATCCTGAAGAGGAGCTGCATTCTGTAATGTTTCAAATTCTCTTGAGAAGAATTGGAATGTCCACCATACTCCTCCGATTCCAACTTGGATTCCCAGATATGATCTGCGTCTCCCAAGTCTCCTAGCATCTCATTGAACCAATGAGAATGCCCCTTTACTCTTTCTATTAGGCCACTTGGTGGATCCGGAATGGGAATTCTTCTCACGTTCAAAAACTCTTCAGGCCTAGCTGTCGGTGGAGCCTCCACAGGCATGGTATCCCAATTGCTTTGAGTGCTAGTGCCCGCCTGAGAGCTCGTGCCTGCTGCTGCTGCCATGGGAATCGGGTGCTTATCTGCTAGAAGAAGAAAGGCACATTAGTGTTGCATAGGAAACAGGATGTAATGGTGTTCCCTTCACAATACTAACATGACAATCCCGAAGGTTAGTGGTTAGAGGTGAAGTGTTTGTGATAGATGTGAGTGGTGATTAGAGGTCAGTGTCATCCTAGATGCATACTTTGGTTATGCAATGGACTCAGAATGCACCTATGTCAGAGTGGATGGATTTACAAAATTGGGTTAGGGGGTTTGATACATGGTTTAAGTCTCCAAAACTTTGATAGAGGATTCGTAGCTCTTAGAGCTAAAGACAGGTAGAGATTTATGAACTAGAGTGTGATGGAGTTGGGACCTTTTGGGCACCCATTTCCAGACATTCCTTGGTTTGACTGAGTGTGGGTCAGGGTGGTATTTAGGTAGAGTTCCTGCGTTGTTAGTCGAGAGGACTTGTGAGTGTTGAATTATGCCAGTAACTAGAGTTGGAGCTATTTGGGCTCGTAAACAGGCCTTGGGCACCCATATGTGTCTAGCATTGGGGCTAGCCTTCATTAACCGCTTAGGGACCCAAATAGACGTGGTGCGCCTAGGAGGTTGCCTAGGGTACTCCTTCAATTTTGTCCTTGATGGTGTGGCTTGTTTTTTGGCTCCTCAAGAACCTGCTATTAGAGTTGTGGGTTTTCCATCCTTGCGTATCCAGATCTGCTTCGCGCGACGAGGTACTCCGTGTTGCACTGGTTGGCGCTCTTGCCTCTTGATCAGCGGCCTCCTTCGTGTCGAGTGATGTTCGGTCTGCCTGTTTAGAATCTTCTTTGGATCAGCTGGGAACCCCTTATTGGCTCCTGTACCTTCGGGAAGATGGACACTCCTCTGCACCATAGAACTCTGGACAAGAACAGCATTGTTACCTTCATGTGGATTCCTGGAGAGACCAGGAGTTGGTGCCCTTCCTACTGGTTTGAGTGCTTGATTTTCTAATTCAATCGTAAGATAGCTTTCGCCTGCCCAAGCCTGAAGAATTCCACTTCTTAGGTTGAGGTTGACTGCGTGATCATAGATCCAGTCTTGGCCCAAGACAAGAGGTTCGGTAAGATCCTCGTCTTCACACACTAGCACTTTTGCTGGCATGAGGACCTCTTGAATGTAGAGGGGAAGTTCCACCTCTCCCATGCAAGGGGTTTCAACACCTCCTAATCCTATCAGATATGCTTCTAGGGGTTTTACCTCCAATTGCATCTGCTGGCAGTAAGAAAGCCGAACTGCACTAGTTGCTACACCTGAATCAATTAAAGCTCTTACGGTCCTTGTACTGTCTCCTTGTCCAACTTCTAGGGTCACAAAAGGTCGTCGATCCACTATCATGTGGGTACGTTCACCTGAAGCCTCACACATGGCCATGTGATAGCCTAGAGACTCTTGAGTGTCAATCATAGGCTGATCTCTCCCTTGCCTCCTCAATTTCATTCGTCGGATGCGCTCTAAGGCCTCTGCTTGTGCTTCCTCTCGAATTCGTTTTTCCTCCTCTTTACGTTTCTTGGCAGTGTTGAGCCGATTTAACATCTCTTCAGTCAGGGGTTCTTGGTATAACTTGACTCTACATCCGCTTATGTAGCTAGGGAGAATATCGCCTTCCAAAGTGGCTAGTTGTACTACCCCACTAGTTGAAATCCTATTTATGATCATAGGTCCATAGCCTCTTTTCTCTAATTTTCGTGCATGGTGCTTCAATGTGTAGACTAGGACTAGGTCTCCTGCTTTCAAGCCTTTATCCTTCACATGTGTATCAAAATATGCCTTTTGCCTCTTCTTCGCTGCATAGATTCCTGCTGCAGCTCTCAATCGTGTCTCGCCTAGACATTCAAGATCAAAGATTCGAGAGGAGAGTTCATGGCCTGTCCAGTCATGCTCTTGTGCTACCTTCAATGTAGGTATCAAAAAGTCCAAGGGTAGCACCGCATTCTGACCGAACACCATCTGAAAGGGTGTGGCTTGGATTACCATTTTATAGGCCACTCGGTATGCCCAAACAGCATGGTGTAGCTGTTTGTCCCAATCAGAGCGTTTATTGTTCACTAATTTCGTCAGTACATTGCATAAGATCTTATTTGTACTCTCAGCCTGGCCATTAGCTTGGGGGTGATAGGGGGCAGACTTCTTATGTACTACCAAGAATTCTTGGAGCATATTTTCAATAACTTCATTCAAGAAGTGAGTCCCTCTATCACTGACTAGCTCTATAGGTAATCCATACCTGGTGAACACATTCTCAAACAAGAACTTAGCTGTTGTTTGTGCATCGTTCTTTGTTGTGGCTTTTACCTCTACCCACTTAGTTAGATAGTCAGTGGCCACAATGATATACTCAGCATGTGAACCCTTAGCTGGGGGATTAATAGGGCCTACAAAGTCTATTCCCCACTTAGAGAATGCACGTCCACCCATCATAGGTTTCAGTGGCATCTCATCTTTGCGTATAGGATACTGAGTTCTCTGACACACATCACACCGTTTCACATAGGTATGTGCATCCATGTGAAGGGTCGGCCACCAGAAGCCCGCAAATAGTATTGCCTTGATCACTCAATCTGGTCCAAAGTGTCCTCCTGCTACACCTTGGTGAGCAGTTTCCAAGATCTTTAGATATTCACTCTCATGAACACAAAGTCTTAGGTAACCATCTTTTCCATGCTTGTATAGATTATCACCAATGAGTGAGTAATCTGGGGCTTCTTGTTCTAGACTTCTTTGCCTCGTCATAGTCATGTCTGGAGGGAATGTTTTTGTCTTCAGGAAGGATACTAGGGGTTCACTCCAATCCGGCACTATGGACACTTGATAAAGAGTGGCATGTTCCACAGGTGGTTTAGTGCAGCAAATTGGGCATTCCTTGCACAACTTCTGGACATCAGCTTCCATAGTTGGCCAATGCACTCCTAGTCTCCTCAGGGTTTGTAGGGTTCGTTGTTTTGAGTAGTGTTGCTCTAATGCACCTACATGTGCTAATTGCAACCACTTAGTGTACTCGTCCTCTTCTACACAACAAGCCAAGATCCCTTGATCTGTGTGCTTGTAGATACTTCCAGCCATGATGTGGTACTTTTGGGCTTTTACTACCTCTCTATCCTGTGTGGCTATTACTGGGTGGTTAGGCCCGTATGTCAATACTGGCACTAATGGCTTAGCCCACTGCGGCACCACTTCCAAATTAAACACGTAAGCATCAGGTAAGTCATCTGATACTCCTTGTGGGGCCTCTCCAGATGTGAGCCTAGAGAGATGGTCTGCTCTCAAATGAGTCCTGCCTTTCCTCACTACTACCTCAAAGTCATATTCCATTAGTAAGAGAAACCATCTTACTAATCTGCCTGTATTACACGGCTTGTTTACCAGGTACAGTAGAGCTTGGTGATCAGTAAAAAATTTGAACCTATTTGCAAGCAAATAGTGTCTAAACTTTTTAACCACGTACACCATGCCTAATCCTTCTCGTTCGGTGGTTGTATAGTTCCGTTCAGCAGCATTCAATTGTCTACTGGCATAGGCAATAGGGAGATCCATATTACCTTCACCCGTAGGTTGTGCAAGTACACATCCAATAGCATAATTGGAGGCATCCACATGAACATGGAATGGCTTGTTCCAACCTGGTGTGGTCAAGATTGGTGCTGAACATAATCTTCGTTTAAGCTCCTAGAAGGAATTCTCACATTCATCAGTCCACTCAAAGTTAGTCAGAAGTCCGTACATGGGCTTTGCAATGACAGCATACATGTGGATGAACCAGCAGTAGTAACCACAATGCCCCATGAAAGCCTATACTTCCTTGACATTCTTTGGCCTAGGTAGTTCTGCGATGGCTCTCACTTTCTCTTCGTCAGTGGATATGCCGTTCTTAGACACTATGTGTCCTAGAATTTTGCCTTGCCTGACCATGAAAACACACTTTTCTGGGTTTAGGCACACTTGATATTCTCTGCATTTATCAAAGATTTGTCTGAGTTCAGGTATATGGGTCTGTCTAATGCTGGAATGAGCGCACAGATCATCAACATAGACTTCCAAATTCTTCCTCAAGAACTCTTTAAACACGTGACACATCAATCTTTGAAAGGTAACAGGTGCATTAGTAAGCCCGAATGGCATTACCCGAAAGGCAAATATGCCCCACTCCGTGGCAAAAGCCGTCTTATGTTGATCCTCTGGAGCAATGGCTACTTGATTGTAGCCCGAAAACCCATCTAGGAAGTTGTACACTTCCTTGCCTGCTACCCTTTCTAATAGATGCTCAGGGATAGGAAGCGGATAATTATCTCTGATAGTGGCTGCGTTAACCTTCTTCAAGTTAATGCACACTCGTAATTTGCCGTTCTTCTTGGGCACCACTACAATGGGGGATACCCATTCAGTGTGCTCAATTTCATAGATAAACCCGGCTTCCACCAAGCGGTCTATCTCCTCTTTAATCTTGGCGGTGTAGTTGTCATTGTATGTGTAGGGCTTCTGCTTAGAGGGTCTGGCATCTGAGGTCATGGGGATTGTGTGTGAGCATATGTCTGGGTCAACACCCTTTAGATCCTTGTAGCTCCAAGCAAATACATCTCTGTGTTCTCTTAGCAAGGCTATCAATTCATGCTCTTCGTCTTCCGTCAGGTCATGGCCTATGTACGTGCATCTCTCCTCTCCTTCTTCCATAGCTACCACAATTTTCTTGGTGGTTTCTTTGTTATCATAGGCCTCCCCTGATTGCGCCTCTCGTTTAGGCATTCTGATCATGACTCTCCTGTCATCTATCTCATACTTCTTAAAATTTTTCGAAACCTCAAACAAAGATTCTTCCTCTTCTGGTGTGACTTCTCTCTTCTTTCTTTTCTTTCCTTCCTCCTTCAGGGTCACATGTGTGGCTAGCCTTACATCATTTGTAAGCTCTCCATGCCTCTGGGGTTGAAATTCTACTTCATAGAAGTATTCTTCATCTGATGCAAAGGGTGGGTCCATAATGATTGACTCTAGATTGGAGTCACTTGCATCCTCAAATGCGTCAGGGCTAGGTTCACACTCTTCTAACACTGCCTCTCCCATGATTGGCTCTATGGAGAAGACTGAAATGTCATAGCCATCTTCATCATAGTGAGGTGTCCATTGTTCTTCATTGATGGCTACATCCATTGTTGCTAGGATTTCTGCCCAGCCGTGGGGTTCAAATTCCTCATCAGGAAAGACTACAGGTGCATAGGCTGGGTCTTGAATTGATCTATGTGTTTCTTTTGCACCTACCTCTCTAGCTTTTTCTCTTTTCTCTTCTTCTACTGCCACTTTGCACATCCATAAGTGGGTGTATTCATGCATCCATGAGGATCCTGATCCTATGGAATGCACAGATTCCGTATCATCTTTGGCTCTATGGATGGGATTCCATTGGATAGGAGGGACATCTCTATGAGAGTAATCTTTGAGATTCACTTTGGTTGTAACACCTAAGTGTTGCAGGTACAAGGAGTTGGTTCCCTAGTCCTGTACCACTTGCAACTGTCGCATAAATGGTCTTCCCAAGATCATTTCATATGATGATTTTTGCTAAAATCACATATAGCAAATGTATGCTCAAACTCAACACCACATGTAGTGAGAGTTATGCCTTCTAGCAATCCCAAGGGCCTCTCAATATGGCCATCGGCCATCTGCAATTTCATTCTCGTCGGTCGGAGTGCTGGCTTGCCCCAATGCTTCCAGAGGGAAGTTGTAGCAATTGCAACTCCTGCACCTGAGTCCAAAATTGCCTTGGTTGTGTATCCCTGATGGGTAACTGGGAGATAGGTATTTCCTTCTTCTCCTTCACTCATGTCTCCTATCTTATCCAATGGTATTTCAGGCACTGTTCTATGAGATCCTACCTGGGAACGCAATTTCGCTATGTCTGGCACTTGCTTGGCTACGTGTTTCCACACTTCTAGCTTAACTTTGAGTAGCTCTTCTAAAGTGAGATTGCACTGCACCTTAGTGTTCTTTACTACCTCTGTATTCCTAGGTATGATTGAATCTTCGTTTCTTATCATGACTGTGGGTGCTCTCAGGCAAGTAGACTTGGTTTCCCATGGGCCCGTGAAATGTGGTAACTCTTGCAAGGAATTAGACTCAAAGTCTAACCTCTCATGAGAGTGGACACTTTCCTGTTCTTCATAAATAGAAGGGATGTCCTGTGGGAACTGATCATGTGTGTCATCCACGAGTTCAATTGGAGGAGGGGCTTCACTTTCATTAGCCCATTTGTCTTCTTGAATCTCTCGTAGGAATTCTGGAGTGAACCTATTCATAGAAGAGGAGGTGTCTGGTTCAGTGGAATTAGGCACATAAGCTTCCTGTGGGGGATGGCTTATGTTTTTGCTTGCCTCATCTCTTTCTCGATTTTTTTCTTCCTTGGCAGATCTTGCAATTATGCTCTCTAACTTCTCTAGGAGTCCATCCATCCAATTGTGTCTTAGTTGAGCGTGAGTGGTTGAAAAGGCGACTTCAAACATGGTCTGAGCCAATGCGACCATTTTCGCACACAGCTTGGTTCTCTCTATCTCTAGGTCAGCTCTAGGGTAGCACTTGTCATGATCCACCACATTTGGCCCTTCTTGAATTCTGGCCTGATATGCTTTAAGCATCATATCTAGATCTTCAGGAGTGGGATCGACTAGGACTGATCCTACTCTGGGTGGTGGGTGGGTCAAGGGTGGTGTATTGAAAGGTTGGGGAATGGAAGAAGATGGATTGGCGGGTAAAGGGAAAGGTGGTGGATGGGTGGTGTGAGAGTGGTTTTGAGATGCGAGTTCACTTATCTTTGCTTTGGTTTCTCTCAAGCTTGCTTCAAGTTCACTCATTTTCTGTGACTATTGTCTTTTCATTCTCTCCCGGCTATCTCTCCATGCTCTTGTCCTTTTCTTGGTTATACTCTCTGTCTCACTAACCTCAGCACTCTTTTCCTGCCCTACTCCTTGAGTTTGCTGCAAGGCTTGGGCTCTAGTGACCACATGCACTGGGGCTGTGGCAGTTATACTTCCCGTAGAGTCTACCACTAACCCAATGACGTTGATAGGAGTGATTTTAGGCATGTTATTAGGGTTCTTTGGGCAATCTCGTAGGAGATGCTCTTTTCCGCAGTCTTGACAGAAACCCTGAATTGTCACTGGTTGGGGTTGTGTAGAGGCAGGCAGTGGACAATCACGTATAAGGTGATCTCCCTGACATCTGAAGCATGGTCCTCTAGGGAATGGGGGTCGTACCTGCCTAGGTTGAGTTCTAGAGTTGGGGTTTGTGTACATGACATTAGCATACTCAAGCTCCCCACTATTTTCACTTGGATCCTCATAATAGTATGACTCGTTATGCTCGGGTGACTGCATGTAGTAAGCCTATGGGCTATCAATATGTGTGGAGTCAAAACTATGGTCACTTCGATCACTGTCTGCTAGCATTGGGGTGACTGGAACTATGGCTCTATTCGGATTTTCTTCAGCAGATGCATATTTCACTGGGATCACATTGGTTGGAGCATGGGGTTGCTACACTAGGACTGGTTGAGGTCTCTGCTGCCCTTGATAAGGTGGCTGATAAGGTTGCTGTGGTCTGTTGTATTGTTGTGGAGGGTACTGATTCTGGTATCTACCCTGTTCTGGATATGGTTGAGGGTAATTTTGCCTAACAGTTTGTTTGCTATATGGGCAGTCCTGTGCAGTGTGGTTGGTGTACCTTTGCTCTATGGTGCAGTACTGGCTACTAGGATTCACCTGGGGTTGGGCCATAATGGGACATACATTTTCCATATGGTCACCTCCACAAGTGTAGCACCACTTAACTGGGGCAAATCTTGGAATTTGTTTGCTAGAGACACCTAGTTTTTGAGCTACCTTCTCGGCAAGTTCCTCAATGGATGTGGACTGACCAGATGTGAGACTACTAGAGCTATCTGAATCCTTATAGATTTTTGATAGCTCTAACTCCTCGCCTAGATTATCCTCAATGTCTATGCACATGCGCACGCATTCTTCTATAGTTCTGGGGTCCTTTAAATACACATATGACCTAAGCTTGGTGCTCAACAAGCCATCTAAGAACAAAGCCACTTGCTTGGCTGGTGTGGGTAACTCAGGCATCGGGCACCTCTCTAGGTATTGCCTAAACCGTCTTCCTGCTAGTTTGACCGTCTCTTGAGGTGTTTGCTTGAAGCTATGAATTAGTGAGGAAGTGTTGTGCCTTATACCACTCTTGGAAAACTCAATGATAAATGCTTCTAGGAGCTGGTCTATGTTTTTGAAATGCCTCTCGTTCAGTGGTTGAAACCACGTAAGGGCAGTGTTCCTAAGGGTTAGACGAAAAGCATTATATTGTGTGAATAGATCCTCTACCTGTTCAGCTTTCAAGACTTGCCTAAATTCTGCCACATGGTCATAAGGGTCTCCAGTGCCATCGAAGTAATTCTTCATGGACTTCACCAGTTGAGTTGGCCTCAGAGTCCTAGTGTGTTCTCTCGGCCTTGGCAAAGGAAAATCATCAGCATTTCTTTGGTTCCTTGGGTCTCTAAATCTCTCGGTTTCTTCTCTATCTGTCCTCGTTCTCCTTCTTTCTCTTCCCTGGGGGTTGGCAAAGCTTACTTCAGGTCTATCTCTACTTCTATCTCCTTGAGCTCCATGAGACTGGGAGGTCCCGGCTCCTTGGTGACCATAGGACACATTAGACCATGGTTGGGGAAAAACAAATTCACTCTTCCATGTGTAGGCATGTCTGCCATGCTCGGTGACCATGAAGATTCTCTCTGATGTATTGTCTAGGTATGTTACTTTGCCTGGGCTGTCAGGGTCTTTAAACTCATAGATTGTGAGAGCACTCACTTCTTGAGGGTGAGCAAGATTATATCTCCAAAAGGCCTCATTGGTTTCTCGGTTGAAAAGCAAATCTATGCTTTTATTATCATGTGGAATCCACTCTGGAGTCATGATTCTGGTCAAGACAGATTTACCACGGGGAGTTCTTGGCTCTCTCTCTAAATTCCCTTGCTCTATATCACCCATGTCGGTCTCCGCAATCACATTTCCAAACTCATCAGTTCTATCAGGAAGAGTGGTGACTACATATATAGTCCCCTCTTTATCTAGGTATGCTCCATTCTCAAACTTGACTACCGGGTGTTCTAGTCCATGGGGTTGATCGGGGTTCTTAATCTGGACCACAAATCTTCTCAGTCCGTCTTCGTAGATGCGAGCACCTAGACGATTAGTCCTGATGTATTCCAATTGAGTCTTGTAAGGTCCCTCTGGCTTTTCTAGATAAGCCACCCCTGAACTACCTACTGGTCTCTCCATGTGATAGGACATTTCAGAATCACTTGTTTCTGATCGTGGAGTGTATGGGTAATCACTCAACTGTTGGGCCCAAGACCTAGCAGTGTGATTGACACTAGCTTCAGAAGATCTGAGGCTTTGTCTGTCTCGGCCTAAGTGTCTGCCTGACCTAAGGTTCATATGCCTGGTTTATCTACCCCCTTTGGTCCCAAGTACACTCTCGTTGCAGGTTATTCTGCACCAATCACTTTGTTCTTTTTAGTTGATTATTATGTTTATGAACTTGTCTGATATCTCGACATCCGAAATACTTAAGTGAATTTCGCACTTGATAATTGATCGATTCAAGTTTACTTTTTTTCCTTAGGGTTTTCGCACTTAAGTCCTACTTTATGCTTGCACTTTGTTGATTAGTTCTCTTAGACTTATTTTGTACCTGACGCTGACCTAATTAATTACCACACCTAAGTCGTACTTAGCCTAGGCTAGGAATTGACAAAGGAGGGTTGAGAGAACTCCCAACCTCAATACTCTGGTTGCTCAGACTTCTACACCAGCCCAGGAAGCCTTCTCCCAAGCTTGGTACTCACCCTTGCTAGCCTGCCTTGTAATACCTTGAGTGCACGCAATGTTCCTGCAAAATTTCACAAGTTAATATAGCTCATTTACCACAATGAATTGAAAGACACACATCAGCAATTATGGACCCCCCTTGGAGTAACTCACTGATCCCCCAAAATCTTATGACCACCTAGTTCCACCTAATGGTCAACTTAAAAATACATGTTCTAAAACTCATCAATCAGAGTTCGTATGGTGAAGTTATGACCAATCAGGCACTTAGGGGTCAAAACAGGCTCTCAGGGTTCAGGAGATCCCTCTATGGTTTCTAGGTCTTTTGCCCACTCCTAAGGCTCTAATGTCATCCCAATGTGTCTAGAATTAAGCCCAAATATACCTCAATTCACTCAAAAATTCACTCTAAAATTTTCATGCGTTAAGGCTGTGTATCGCGATA
>CM035412.1:168737028-168854528 GCA_020310875.1 Ceratopteris richardii
CATTTGTGATCTGTTCACCTCTCACATTAACAACCCCACTAGAATTTAGTCCACATACACACTTATTCTCTCCTGAAAGAGCACATATTGCATGCCTTCATTCTTTTAAGCCAGTTAAATATAATCTACAAAGTAGTTGTACGAGAATAATTGAAGGGGCTATATTAATTTATTAGGTAGGGATTTTGAAGTCTTATAACACACTCAATTCTACGAACTCATTATCTTTGGAGGACTCGTTATTTTTGTACTCCACCATGTATTTGGAGTAACTCAAGTTACTTGGAATTTGGTCCATTCTCTCTCCATAAAAACCTTAATATTTGCATCATTTTATGGAAACTTCTCTTGGCACTCCTACTCACTATTGTACTCCATCACTAAGAGATTTTTTTGTACTATTCCTAGGGTATCAACCCTCCATTTTGGGCATATTTTTTCTCAAGTCTTGTATTGAAGGCCTTAATTTGTATTTTGACACACTTTGGCACTAAGTGACCTAATTTTGTAAAATCAAGCAATATAAGGAATTATTGTGTGTGTGGTTTGAGTGGCTACTAAGCCCCCCCTCAACTCCCTTCCCTATCTTTGAAGTTGATTCCTATTTTTTCCAAGTGTGATGATTCAATTCTGAGGTTTTATCTACTCTAAGGGCTACAACGTCTACCATTTCAAATGCAACTTCATCAACTATGTTGTACTTTCCATCGTCCATGCCTATGTTCATGCCAAAAGATGAAAGATTGAATGGCACAAATTACACTTTGTGGAAGGACACTATTAAGACTTACTTGTGCAAAAACTTATTGTATGAAGTTGTAGATGCTACAGAACCCAATCTTGACAAGGATAGTCATCCTACTACATGGGACGTTTGGAATGTAAAAGATAAATTAGCCCTCGGACAACTATTCCCACTTAGTGCCAATGTCCTTCTTTCCAGAAGGCAAGTCACATAAAGACCAAGTACCATTTTTCTTGATAGCATCATATTCTAATTGCATAACAACCATCCAATTTTCAGAATTTTGTGCTTCATCAAAGGAAAGAGGCTTGTTAGCTCATGAACTGGTTGATTTTTTATGCACTAAAATGCCCCATTTTGGAGAGTATTTGTTTGAACATAGGTGTTTGGCAATGAGAATAGATGGCCGGTGATGATAAGATCTACTCGAATGTGGACACAAGGATCAAGAGCAGTATGCGGGCCATTTTGGGATGTGGCTGCTGTATTTGGATCATTAAAAGAGAGATCGGGAGGCAGGAGGAAGAACTGGATATGCACTCTTTTGGGGATTCATGAAGAGAAAGGGGGCAGATATGCCAGTTGCTGTCTAGAAAATATGGAAGACTATACATAGTAGGCTCACTTGATTCCTTTGAAGGATTAGTGCCATGACAACCCACACTTTCAAGGTTAAATTTATATGAGCTGCTCAAAGGATAAGGGATGTCGCTCCAATGTTTCAACTACTTTCCTTATCTAATGTTCCCTCGATATGTGTGGCAAGGGGTAAAAGGCGGGAGGAGGATGAACTGGTGAAGGAGGATATCTGTCGACCTCTATGTACCGGGGGGGCATCATATATTTTTCTCTCTCATGGAGGAGGTGACGAAGGATTGCAGTAGTGATTCAAAGAGAGGGAAGTGAGACATTCAATGCTCATGAGCAGGGTTACTTTTTCTGTGAGATCCAGCAGGTCGAGGGGGAGTTTTTTGGAGTGTGTAGGCGTGCACGTACATCCACAGCAGGAGGGATCTTCGGGTTTTTTTCTGTGGGGGTTTTTGGGGGAATTGTACAGGTGTCGACAGGGACAAAAGAGAGAAGAGGGTGACTGGGGGAGGGCCATTGAGAGCTCGACAACCGGAATTAGACTCCCTCTCGAGCACTTCCACAGGGGAGTATTATGTTGTGTTTTCTTTTCGTGCAGGTGCAGAAGATGGAGAAACGAGGGAAGATGCTTGCTGTGGATGTGGGTGCTGGAGAGGATGCCATATTGAAAAGGGGAGTTGTCTCTGCGCGACTGTCCGGAGTGTGCGGGTACACATACTACAAAAGGAAGTAGAGCTTCTTCCTTAACCCGGGAGGCAAAACTTTTTGGCTTTTTACATACTGAAGTCGGAGGGTATCACGAGAGAGCTAAGGGGAAACGTGCTGGAGATTGATAGAAGTCATCTTCTGACATATGTTCATGGAGGAGATTCTGCCACATAAAGGGGAAGCCGCAGGTTGAGAGGAGATGGGCATCTGTGTTGTCAAGGATCGCTGCATGGAAGGGCGCTACAACTGCCTCATCGATCCATTTGCAAGAGTAGGAAGGCTGGATGAAGGTGAGTATCTTCTCAATCACATGCCGTATGAACCCACAACTTTATCATGGATGTCTTTCTTCAGTGGATGCAAATTGCATAATGATATGTGGCGTGCAAATTGAGCGACATCTTGTCGGTCTGCAATTGAGCTGCATCTTCTCCATTGATTCCGAAATGTGATACTTCTGGATATATGCTGTATTATCTCAACTGCTGTGATTAATTGCCAGCAATTATTTTTTTCAGTACAAGATGACTGTATTTGTATTGGGCAATTAATATTGCTGGAAGAATTTATGCCATGCAATACAAGTGCTTTTTGGGTATCCAACATGTTTCTTCTTGCCAGGAGATGAAGCAAGATGATCACCTTGCTGCTGTCCTCGTCGAAGATTATATCATCTATGACTCATGAGTAGTAGTGAGAACACGTTTATCACAATTGTCCATCAGACCTTGCTTTTGTTGAGGCTGTGAAGAAACAAGTTGAACCAGTAGGATATTGTATGGTTTGGTAACTTTACCGAATCAGTGAATAGTTACGAAGTCAAAGAGGAGTGTGTGTGGGACATAGAGAGGAGATGTAAGAGAGAGAGAGAGAGAGGGAAAGGAATCAAGGGGCTGTTGTAATTTTGAGTATTGAGGCTAAATGCATGTAGGTGTGCTCGCGTGTGAGTGGTGTATGTGAATGTGTGAATTGGCTTGCGTGAGTATTTCACTTGTGAAATGTGAGTGGAGTAAGTGAGTGAGTGGCAGGAAGAGGGAAATAAAAAGAGGACGAGAGTAAGGTTGAAGAGAAGGAGAAGAAAAGGGTGTAACGGTGTGTGTGAGAAGGAGGGGGTTTATATGGAGCAACGATAGGGAAGAAATGTGAGTGAGAGATGGAAGAAATATGAGCGAGAGATGTATGAGCTGGTGTACGAGCAAGAGTAAGAGGAGGGAGAGGAACCAAGAAATAAGTGGAACTAAGAGAGCAAGAGGAAGGGGGGAGTGCAATCACGATAGTCAATCAGTATAGTTGGTACTTATTTGCATTCGGGTAATCCAAGTAGACCGATTGCAAAGGGGTTTGAGCAAAATAAGGGCTTTCACAATCATCTTTTCCTTGGGCTGAGGAGCTTATCATTTTGGTGCGTCTGCCAGGAATTTAGCTTGGTACGTCTCTGTAAGAGAGTGCCATAGGTTCGCCTAGCGCCACAGGTTGGCCGAGCTTGCGGACCCCAAGATCTAGTACATGAGCGAGGGGAGCTCATCGTCAGGAGCTACACAAACGCAAAGAGAGGAACGCGCTCAGAGAAGAGCCCTTGAAAGAGAAAGGAGAAGGTGGGAACCGCCAGGTGAGTGGACCTCGATTGGTTCGAAGAAATCGGCCAAAAACGTGTACTCCCGTAGGAGGGTCGCGAATCAAGTGCGGAAGTTTGAAGGAGGGATCTTGAGGCCACGTGCATTAAATTTCTGGGATCGAAGTGATATCGACATCACACCTCTGTTCGAAATGGCTCAGCGCATTTCAGTTCACTTGGGGGACTTCACCAAGTTTTCAGGTACTTGGGACGAAGATCCGGATAGTTTTATCCAGTTGTTTGAGGTTACCTGTGAGGCCAATGATGTAGTTGACCAGGATCAAAGGTTGAGAATTTTTCCGGCTATTCTCCATGATGAGGCAGCCAATTGGTATGGGAATCTGACACCACAAGAGCGTGGAACTTATCAAATGCTCAAGGAAGCCTTCTTGGCAAAGTTTCGACGACAAGGTTTCCAAGATAGACTGGCCCAACAAATGGATTATTTGTGACAAGGAGTCAATGAGAGCATCGATAACTACATTCAGAGAATGGAAACGTTGGTAAGAAAGATGGGTGCGAATGCCCCGAACGATGAGACATTGAAAAGAAGATTCATTTCGGGATTGAGAGATCCTACGGCACAGCAGCATATCAGCCTGACAAGACCTTCAACTTTAATGGATGCTAAAGAATAAGCAAGGCTTTGGAAGGAAGTCCAATTATGCCAACAAAGGAAGATGGAACTCTTATACGAGCCAATGGGAGGCCCAGGAAACATACCAATGAAAGATCCGAGCCAAGGAAGTCCCGCATTGACGACACCAGCTTTTGTAGCTGCCACTAGCACGCCAGGCGAGACAAAGCCTGTGCTAACCGAAGAACGAATATTAGAGTTGGTCACACAAGCTATAAAAGCTGCCACAATGACTCAGGAGACATACACAGTAAAACCAGAAGTAACTACAAACCCGAATCAAGTGTTTAGATCGAACACATGGTGCGGAAAGTGTCATGGTTACGGCCATTTGGCTTCAGAATGCCCTACAGTCTCGAGAGTATTCACAGATAGATCACCACCTAGGATGCGTTGCACTTTTTGCGGAAGAACAAATCACATAGAGGACCGATGTTACAACAAGAGAGCCTATGAAGAGAGGACCATGAAATCAGGAGATACAAGAGAGAGACCTTACACGGGATTTCCCGCTCAAAGTGTCTCACCTACATCTCGTTGGGAAAACAGACCGACTTATGGATATGGTGCTCAGGGTCAAGGAGGAGACTATCCAAGAGGAGCCGCGCGTGATCAAAGAAGAGATGGTCCAATCCAGTGTTGGAGATGTCATGGCTTTGGCCATACTCAATCTAGATGTCCAAACGAAAAGAAACCAATTGACTATACCCCACTATGTAGGTACTGTAGTGGAGAGGGCCACTTTGATGAAGATTGTCCAAAACGAAGAGCTTCCGTCGGCAAGGAAAAAGGACCAGTAGGGTCCTTATGTTGATACTCAGATGCATTCCACATTGAGAGCTCAAGAGCATGTTCCTACAATCGGAGTAGTGTTCAAGACACCGAACCCTCAAGAAGGCTCTAGCTCGTCAATGCACTTTGTGGATGCTTACGAGGCCAAGAAACCACACAAAGATCCAACTGTGGCAGTAGTCACAAGGACTCAAGAGTATTCGAAGAAGAATCCAGGAGGCGAAGGTGAAGAAGGGAGTCAAGAGAAGATCGTTGAGCATGAAGAGGTAGAAAACCAAGTTGGAGGATTTGTTGAGCAGCAAGAGTTTGAGGATGGGGAAGAGATTGAGATTCTTCCACCAGTGACCAAGGAGTTTGTGCCGGGCATAGCACCATTCCGTGAAAGATTGAAAGCTCCTAAGAGTAGAAAGGAAAGACAAAGTTCGGAAGAAGTAGATATTGTAAAGTTGCTTGCTGACACTGAAGTCACGCTGGATATTGGCACATTGCTAAAATGTTCACCTGCTTATAGGAATCAATTCTACAATGAATATATTAAGAAACCGAGGAAAGCTCGAGATAAAAAGAGACAAGATAAGGATGTCCAAGGAATCATTCAAAGTATTACGACGCAAATCGATTCGAATGCTCCAGCTGTGACGGTCGAGATTAAAGGGTATGCAGTCCCCGGTGCTCAGCTAGATAGTGGAGCCACAGTCAACTTAATGACTGAGTTCATGATGAAAGCTTTGGGCCTCAACCACATGGAAGAAACTCCGATGTCCTTGAGAATGGCAGATCAAACACAAGTGAAGCCTGCGGGTCTTTTGAAGAATGTAAGCACAGTTGTGGGCGGTTTAGAGTTTAAAGTTGATTATCTGATAGTAAGACCAAGGACCTCAGAGGCTACCTTCTCGATCTTACTTGGACGGCCATGGCTTGTGCAAGCCGAATGTGTGCATGACTGGCGCACAGGTTTTATTTCAATAGGGCCAAAGTCTGATCGGATTCAGTTGCAAGTATCCCCACCCTCGAGCAACAAGAAGAAAACAATAATAGTCGATGAGATGGAAAAGAAAGAAAAGGAGAAAGCAAGGCACGAGATTGCACGAGCTAGGTTTTCCTTGAACACGGACACCTACAAGAATCTGCTTCAAGACGGGTTCAACTTGCAGCTCTTTAAGAATCAAGACACGAAGATGGGAGAGTATCAAAATCCATTGCTCTATAACGACGATTCCGATCAGGAGTTGCTAGGATGGTTGACACATAAAAGTGAATTTGAGTGCTACATGTTGAGTATAGATGCAAAGGGAAATAAAGCTACTCAATCTTTGGAGAAGGGAACTTCAAAAGAAGAGTTGAAACTGGAGTTAGCTCTGACAATGGAAGTGCAACAGTTGAGAGAAAGAGTTAGAATGCTAGAAGCAGAGATTCTAAAGAGAAGTCGAGAATCGGAAAAAGAAGCGAAGAGTAAAACTAAAGCGTCGGAAGCCATTGCAAAAGCTGAATTAAAGAAATTAGCTTCAATCGAAACAGAACAAAACAATGATTTATTGGCCAACCATGCACGCGTGATCGGAGAGCATGTTCCAATCACAGTGTCATCAAGGAATAAGGAATATTCGCGAGAAGCTCAGTTGGAAAAATGGGAAGTTTTTCCAGAAAAGTTCTTGAGCGTGGGGTCAGAGCTACCAGATGGAGTACGAGATTGCATTAAAATGACACTCAAAAATTTCAGCAAGGCCTTTGCATGGTCATACAGTGATTTGAGAGGAATTGATCCTCGAATCTGCCAACATTATATAGACTTGGAAGAAGGTACCCGACCAATATGTCAACGACTTAGGCGGACAAATCCAGTCTACTCGGAATTGATCAAGTTGGAATTGACTAAATTATTAGAAGCAGGATTCATATATCCCATCGCATCCAGTGAATGGGTATCACCAATTGTAGTTGTTCCGAAGAAAAATAAGAAAATCCGTATTTGCATAGATTATCGAAAGTTGAACGAGCACACGAAGAAGGATCATTTCCCCTTGCCCTTTACTGATCAAATCTTGGACAGAGTGGCTGGCCATAAATTGTACTCATTTTTGGATGGTTTCAGTGGGTACAACCAGATCCAAATCCATGAAGAGGATCAATCAAAAACTACTTTCACCACAGAATGGGGTACGTATGCATATCGTGTGATGCCATTTGGATTATGCAATGCACCGGCCACATTCCAGAGGGCAATGATAGCTGCATATCAAGACTACTTGCAGGATTGGATGGAGATATTTCTCGATGACTTCGAGATCAGAGGCGACGATGAAAATATGATGGAGAGGATCGAAGCTGTTTTAAGAAGAAGCATTGAAAAAGGCATCGCATTAAATCCTGAAAAGTGTACATTTGGAGTACGAAGAGGATTGCTTCTGGGACATGTTATTTCCGAAAACGGAATCGCGGTTGACGAGGATAAAGTAGAAAAAATTGGACAACTTCCACCTCCTCAAAACTTGCGGCAACTCAGAGGATTCTTGGGGCATGCGAATTATTATCGACGTTTTATATTAAATTTTGCATCAATAGCGGCACCATTGACGAATCTTTTGAGGAAAGACCAACAATACCAATGGACTCGAGAGTGTCAAGTTGCATTCGACTCGATCAAAGAGAGATTGATAAATGCACCAACCTTGGTAGCACCCGACTGGACGAAAGAATTCCATGTGCATACCGACGCTTCTCATACTGCGGTTGGAGCAGTACTATGCCAAGCCGATGAAAAGAAGTTGGACCACCCTATTTATTACTCAAGTCGCAACTTGAATAGCACCGTGAGAAACTACACGACTATAGAAAAGGAATGTCTCTCGATGATCTTTGCAGTGAACAAGTATCGACATTACCTAATGGGAAAGCATTTCACGTTTTATGTGGATCATGAAGCCCTTAAGTATATCATTAATAAACCCAAGCTGTCAGGGCGACTGATGAGGTGGATGCTACTTCTCCAAGAATTTCAGTTCACAGTAGTAACCAGGCCAGGCAAAGCGCATATATTGGCCGACCATTTATCTCGAATTGTTAATGAGGATCCAATCTCTGGTGTGCCCGACGATGCTCCTGATGGGCATCTATTCCAGGTTGAAGCTAAAGTACCTTGGTATGCCGACTTGGTGAACTTCTTATGCACCACTAAATATCCGCCAGGAGCAAGCAAGAGAGAGAAGCAAAAACTGTTAGCATTGGCGAAGTACCATAGCATCATTGGTGGGCAACTCTATCGATATTTTGTTCATGAGAGCATTTATCGGAGGTGTCTCGAGGAAGAAGAAGCAAACCTAGTGTTGAGGGCTTTGCATGACGAACCTTGCGGTGGGCATTTTGCTGGTGAATTGACGGTAAGAAAGATTTTATTAGCTGGGTATTGGTGGCCAACGCTGTTCAAAGACTCGCACACATACTGTAAGAAATGCGACAAATGCCAACGAATGGGCAAACCCACATTAGCACATGCTGCTCCTCTCACGCCGGTGCTCGCTCTTAAGCCCTTTGAGAAGTGGGGAATTGATTTTGTGGGGCCTATTGATCCTCCCTCACGACGAAGATCCAATAGGTATATCTTGGTCTGTACTGACTATGTTACCAAGTGGGTGGAAGCCAAAGCTCTGAAGACTGACCGAGCTGTTGATGTTGCTAAATTTTTGTACGAACAAATTATCACTCGATTCGGATGCCCGTTGGAGATAGTGAGTGATAGAGGAACACATTTTGTCAATGAATTGATCGAAGAATTAATGGAATTATATAAGATCAAACATAGAAAAATCACTCCATATTATCCGAGGGCAAATGGACAAGTGGAGGTCACCAACAAAATTCTTGAACAGATTCTAACAAAGACAGTAGTTGTGCATAGGAGAGACTGGGATGAGAGACTTTTGGAAGCCTTGTGGGCATATCGAACATCCTACCGAGTGACGACTAAGAGCACTCCGTTTTCCCTAGTATATGGTGAGGAAGCCATCTTTCCCATCAAAAAAGAAGTTCCGACATTAAGAGTGGCAATCGAGGCAAGGCTGGGAGAGGAAGAGTCATTGAAGGAAAGGTACATACAACTGGTCAAGCTGGAAGAAAAGAGACTCATCGCACAGCAAAGTTTGGAAGCTATTCAGAAGAGACGTAAAGATAGGCATGATAAGAATCTCAAGACCTATGTGATTCAAGAAGGGGATTTGGTGCTAGTTTATGATAGTAAATATTATAAATTCCCGGGGAAGTTATAGACAAGATGGGCAGGACCGTTTAAGGTGGTGGAACTCAACTCAAATGGTTCCATGCAAATTCAAGATTTAGGAGAAGAATATGCTCCCGTGAAGGTTAACGCGCTTCGAGTTAAACCATATTTCACGTGACATTAGGACGGGAGAAGCCAGACGAGATCCAAGCAGAAGGACGTAGTAGAATCCTTGTACATACATGTATAGTTATATATATATATATGCGCATATGTTAGTTATTATTTTTGTTGTCATAAATATTATCCTGTGCTAGCTCAAGAATTTTGGACTTCTAATATTTTTTTGTGTTATGTAGAGACTGTTAGGAGCTAAGTAACAAAATGGCAGACCAAATAATGCAACTCTACTTGTACGAGCTAAGGATATATTTCTCAGACCAAACATTCGCCCGCATGCATAGATGTCGACGACTTTGAGACGGAATACGATGTTGAGGAAGCGCATTGGCTGGTATGCTTTATAAACCAGGGTTTGGGTGTTGCATTTTACATTGAGTGTTTTGAGGAATACCTGACTCGACATGTAGGATGGGCGGGAGATCGATATTACTATTTTGATCCTTCTAGGGAAATGCCTAACGAGGAAAACGATATCACGTGGGCTTGGGCAGATGTGCTAACGATAGGAAGTGATGACGGAGCTCCTGAAGTTGAGCCTGACTCACCCTAGGGAAGTTGTCAGGATGCGAGTACGATGTGAGGCTACATGAGATATCCCGGAGACTCACATTCTAGGACACCTAAGGATAGGTACAGGAGGGACTAAGGCGTAGCCGGCTGTAGTTACCTAGTGAAAAGTCAAATCAACGAATACATATGTAGTGTCTGTAATTGAGAGAATGGAGTGAAGAGGTGGTTGATCTGTCAAAGGCTAGAGTGTATATGTTTGCATGCATGTGTGGGAAAAGTGGGAAAGTCCCTTTCTTCCTCTCCCTAATTCTCAGGACTTGGGTGAACTAATTAACTAGAAAAAAAAAAACGAAAAGAAAGAAAAAATGTGTGTTGTTGTGATCATACCAATGCGCTATGGTGGGCTAGTAGGTGGGTGGATTTATCCTCGCCGGGTGGTTAGGACCACGAGCCACAGCTAGTTTCGCCATAGGCTTGGGAGGTATATGTTTGTGTCTTAGCTACGCGCCATAACGGGTTGGTAGGTAGGTGGAGCCATCGTGGTTGGGTAGTCACGACCATGAGCCGCATCCAGCTTCGTTATGGGCTAGCTGATATATGTTATGTGTTATCATTGTGTGTTTGTGTGTTGTGCGCTGCATTGCATTGGTAGATGGGTGGAATCAACCTGATCGGGTGGTCAGGTCCACGAATCGCATCCAGTGACAATGTAGGCCAACGTGTGAATATAAATAAAATTTTCATATGAAGTTATTCCCCACTCCTGAGGGGGAGAGAGAGAGAGAGGAGAGGGCGATGATCGCCTGGAAGGGAACGTTATTTGCTTGTGTGATTGGTATGTGTTGGCTTGCGACAGATCAGCTCACTTTGAATCAACATTCTTGAAGGCACAGATATTCTATATGTACTTATGGATGAGGCTTTAGCGAGGTAATGCAACGGGTTTACTTTATAACTTGTGTGCTCTATCCGAGGGTTTTCTAGTATGTGTGACACTCTAGGGTTCTGATGTATGTCTTCACTTGCACTCGAGTTTCCATGACTTTTGTAGGACGACGATGGGGATTCTTCGGGAACGTCTAGTCATGGAATAATTGTACATAGCGAATAGTAGGTGCAATAATGGGGTATGCATTTTGGGTATTTTTGCATGTCCTGTTGGATTCATTTCAGTTGTTGTTGTTATTTCGGTATTTCCGTTTCTGTTTTCCGCAATGACAGTGTATGTGTAATTCATGGAAAGGTGTGCATGTGTTATTTTGGTTGAGACCATTTTTCATAATGGAGTGTATGAGCAAATTGATGCATGGCTGAAATGGAATTGCATATATGTGCATGCTCTTGGATCATTTGGTAAGTGAATGATTTGTATATATTCATGAGTGATTTTTTATCACTAATGGCTTCAATGAGTGCAGGTCCACTTGGAATGATGGCTCGATGGAAAGGTATGCAACCTTGTTGTACACTGATATTTTCATGGCTGTTTTGATTATATTGCAGCGAGAGTGGCTCGTCGAGGACGACTTCGCAAATAAGAAAAGGGGGGTATGTTAGCTCATGAACTGGTTGATTTTTTATGCACTAAAATGCCCCATTTTGGAGAGTATTTGTTTGAACATAGGTGTTTGGCAATGAGAATAGATGGCCGGTGATGATAAGATCTACTCGAATGTGGACACAAGGATCAAGAGCAGTATGCGGGCCATTTTGGGATGTGGCTGCTGTATTTGGATCATTAAAAGAGAGATCGGGAGGCAGGAGGAAGAACTGGATATGCACTCTTTTGGGGATTCATGAAGAGAAAGGGGGCAGATATGCCAGTTGCTGTCTAGAAAATATGGAAGACTATACATAGTAGGCTCACTTGATTCCTTTGAAGGATTAGTGCCATGACAACCCACACTTTCAAGGTTAAATTTATATGAGCTGCTCAAAGGATAAGGGATGTCGCTCCAATGTTTCAACTACTTTCCTTATCTAATGTTCCCTCGATATGTGTGGCAAGGGGTAAAAGGCGGGAGGAGGATGAACTGGTGAAAGAGGATATCTGTCGACCTCTATGTACCGGGGGGGCGTCATATATTTTTCTCTCTCATGGAGGAGGTGACGAAGGATTGCAGTAGTGATTCAAAGAGAGGGAAGTGAGACATTCAATGCTCATGAGCAGGGTTACTTTTTTTGTGAGATCCAGCAGGTCGAGGAGGAGTTTTTTGGAGTGTGTAGGCGTGCACGTACATCCACAGCAGGAGGGATCTTCGGGTTTTTTTCTGTGGGGGTTTTTGGGGGAATTGTGCAGGTGTCGACAGGGACAAAAGAGAGAAGAGGGTGACTGGGGGAGGGCCATTGAGAGCTCGACAACCAGAATTAGACTCCCTCTCGAGCACTTCCACAGGGGAGTATTATGTTGTGTTTTCTTTTCGTGCAGGTGCAGAAGATGGAGAAATGAGGGAAGATGCTTGCTGTGGATGTGGGTGCTGGAGAGGATGCCATATTGAAAAGGGGAGTTGTCTCTGCGCGACTGTCCGGAGTGTGCGGGTACACATACAACAAAAGGAAGTAGAGCTTCTTCCTTAACCCGGGAGGCAAAACTTTTTGGCTTTTTACATACTGAAGTCGGAGGGTATCACGAGAGAGCTAAGGGGAAACGTGCTGGAGATTGATAGAAGTCATCTTCTGACATATGTTCATGGAGGAGATTCTGCCACATACAGGGGAAGCCGCAGGTTGAGAGGAGATGGGCATCTGTGTTGTCAAGGATCGCTGCATGGAAGGGAGCTACAACTGCCTCATCAATCTGTTTGCAAGAGTAGGAAGGCTGGATGAAGGTGACTATCTTCTCAATCACATGCCGTATGAACCCACAACTTTATCATGGATGTCTTTCTTCAGTGGATGCAAATTGCATAATGATATGTGGTGTGCAAATTGAGCGACATCTTGTCGGTCTGCAATTGAGCTGCATCTTCTCCATTGATTCCGAAATGTGATACTTCTGGATATATGCTGTATTATCTCAACTACTGTGATTAATTGCCAGCAATTATTTTTTTTCAGTACAAGATGACTGTATTTGTATTGGGCAATTAATATTGCTGGAAGAATTTATGCCATGCAATACAAGTGCTTTTTGGGTATCCAACATGTTTCTTCTTGCCAGGAGATGAAGCAAGATGATCACCTTGTTGCTGTCCTCGTCGAAGATTATATCATCTATGACTCATGAGTAGTAGTGAGAACACGTTTATCACAATTGTCCATCAGACCTTGCTTTTGTTGAGGCTGTGAAGAAACAAGTTGAACCAGTAGGATATTGTATGGTTTGGTAACTTTACCGAATCAGTGAATAGTTACGAAGTCAAAGAGGAGTGTGTGTGGGACATAGAGAGGAGATGTAAGAGAGAGAGAGAGAGGGAAAGGAATCAAGGGGCTGTTGTAATTTTGAGTATTGAGGCTAAATGCATGTAGGTGTGCTCGCGTGTGAGTGGTGTATGTGAATGTGTGAATTGGCTTGCGTGAGTATTTCACTTGTGAAATGTGAGTGGAGTAAGTGAGTGAGTGGCAGGAAGAGGGAAATAAAAAGAGGACGAGAGTAAGGTTGAAGAGAAGGAGAAGAAAAGGGTGTAACGGTGTGTGTGAGAAGGAGGGGGTTTATATGGAGCAACGATAGGGAAGAAATGTGAGTGAGAGGTGGAAGAAATATGAGCGAGAGATGTATGAGCTGGTGTACAAGCAAGAGTAAGAGGAGGGAGAGGAACCAAGAAATAAGTGGAACTAAGAGAGCAAGAGGAAGGGGGGAGTGCAATCACGATAGTCAATCAGTATAGTTGGTACTTATTTGCATTCGGGTAATCCAAGTAGACCGATTGCAAAGGGGTTTGAGCAAAATAAGGGCTTTCACAATCATCTTTTCCTTGGGCTGAGGAGCTTATCAAGGCTCATTCTCATGAGAGACTAGAAGCAACCATAGCATTAGGCATAGTTTTTGCCTCCTCAATATCAACTCTCTCATCAATAAGTACATCATGTAAATCTGCATGAGAAATGGAATGATCTGCATCATTCAGATGAAACCTACAAAGGTTGAGAAGTTGCCTCATTAGAACTAGCACTAGACAATCCACCTGTAAAAAGAGGCAGCAAAGTATATACATGTCTTTGGAGCTAACAGATGTCTCCTTAGTACATGAAAGTAGTGGTTGAATAGCATCTTCCACAAAAACAACATCACGTGTAATTAGAATGTGTTTAGTCTATGGGTGATACAGACAATAGCCTTTGCTTTCAAAAGTATACCCAACAGAAATACATTTCACTGTTTTATCATCCAATTTTCTACGATGTTGTTCAGGCACTAATGCATATACCAGACAACCAAAAACACGTAGATGAGCAGCAGATGGTTGCGGCCATGCAAAGCCTCATATGGAGTGATAGACTACAACGCTTTAGTGGGATACCTGTTAAGTACATATGCTACACACATAATAGCCTCAAGCCAAAAAGTATGTGGTAAAGCCTGACTCTTAACCATACACCTTGCCATCTCCATGAGTGACTTGTTCTTCCGTTCAACAACTCCATTCTGTTGAGGTGTATACAGAACTGTACACTGATGTTTTATCCCACATTCAACCAAAAATGCATTAACATTAGAAGACATATATTCCCCCCTCGATCAGAATGGAGGGTGCCCATTTTACATGCTGACAGATTTTCAACCAAAACAAAAAATTGTTTGAAGCACATAAACACTTCGGGCTTTGCTTTCAATGGATATACCCATGCATGCCTGGAAAAATCATCGATGAAAATCACGAAGTAAAGATAGTTTCCAAGTGAGGATGTTTGCATAGGACCACTGACATTGCTGTGAACAAGCTACAATTTCTGAGTAGCTCAAAGTGAACCATCTTTTGTAAAGGAGGAAAACTGTATTTTGCCCAAAATACAGCCTTCACATACATGTTTACCAGGTGTCTCAAGTTTGGGGAAAGAGGACATCATGAAATCTTGCTTGACAGTTCACTTGTCCAGATAGTTCTAAATAATCTTCTAGATTCATATTAGAGTTTTACTTCTACTCTTGGATTGATGATGAAAGGCAATCCAAATGCCTAAACATTCAAGGAGTTAGTCTCTATTCTGTTCCACGCATATAAGTCTAGAAAGAACGGGTCCATTATGTGTGTTGTAGATCAAGCTTTCTTGGCTAGTTAGAAGGGCAAAAGTAAATCGAGCTCATCTACTAGTAATGTCTGTAGTAGACTCAGATGTTTGGTACTTTGATAGTGGGGCAACCAAACATATTACCTCGTAGCATAGTTTCTTCACTTCGCTTGAGCTTGCCCCTACAGGGAACACTATCACATGCACCAACAACTCCTTGTATCCTATTATGGGAGTTGGTAAGATCATTCTGATTACTATTGATGGCAATTCTTTTACATTGTCAAATGCTTTATTTGTGCTAGGGATCAAGAAAAATTTGTTATCAGTTTCAACATTAGCCAAGAGCAGCTTGGTTGTGAAATTTGTTGATGACAAATGTACAGTTCATGATTTTTCAAATAGGGACATCATTATTGCTTCTAGCATTTTATATTGTGGGTTGTATAAGCTCATAGATTATGCAAAATCTATTAATGATTCAGCATGTGTAATTCAAAATTCTCACACTATGTCAGATGCAAAGCTTTGGCATGCACACTTTGGTCATCTAAATTTTGCTAGTTTGTTACACCTCTAGAAATTTGAAATCATGTCCTCTCTACCCAAACTTGAGGCACATCGTAAACATGTCTGTGAAGGTTGTATTTTGGGCAAAATGTAGTGTTCATCCTTCCCAAAAGATTGTTTAGTTCAAGCTACTTAGAAATTGCAGCTTGTTCACAATGATGTATGTCGTCCTATGCAGACACCTTCTTTTGGGAATTATGTTTACTTCGTGAATTTCATTGATGATTTTTCTAGGCATGCATGGGTGTATACACTGAAAGCAAAGTCCAAAGTATTTATGTGCTTCAAATAGTTTTTGGTTTTGGTTGAAGGTCTCGCAACATTTAAAATGGATACCCTCCATTCTAATCAAGGGGGGCATATATGTCTTCTAACTTTAATGCATTTCTGGCTGAATGTGGGATAAAACATCAGTGTACAGTGTTGTATACACCTCAACATAATGGAGTTGCTGAAAGGAAGAACATGTCACTCATGGAGATGGCAAGGTGTATGTTCAACAGTTAGGATTTACCACATAGTTTCTAGCATGAGGCTATTATGTGTGTAGCATATGTCTTAATAGGTGTCCCACTAAAGCATTGTAGTCTATCACTCCATGAGGCTTTGCATGGTTGCAAGCCATCTCTTGCTCACTTGCATGTTTTTGCTTGTCTAGCACATGCATTAGTGCCTGAACAACAACATAAGAAATTAGATGATAAAGCAGTGAAATGTATATTTGTTGGGTACAATTCTAGAAGCAAAGGCTATCATCTGTATCATCCACATACTAAATGCATTTTGGTTAGCCCTGATGTTGTTTTTGTGGAACATGCTACTCAGCCATTATTTTCATGTACTAAGGGGACATCAATTAGCTCCAAAGATATGTATAACACTTTGCTGCCTCTTTTTACTGGTGGACATTCTAGTGCTGGTCCAAATGAGGCGATTTCTCCACCTTTATAGGCTTCATGTGTCGATGTAGATCATTCCATTTTTTATGCAGATCTACATGATGCACTTGTTGAGAAAGTTAATATTGAAGAGGCAAAAAGTATGCCAAAATGGCTAGTGCAAATTTTGTGAGATAGCAAATTGGATGCACCTCTATCATATCATACTTGATTAGGCTCTCATAGTGCTTCTTTTGTATCACATTGCTATGCTATGGCTGCCTCTAGTCTTTATGATGAGAACGAGCCTATTTCATTTGATAAATCACAAAATTATGAAAATCGGATGGTTGCTATGCAATCAAAATATGATGCTATCATGAAAATTGGTACCTGGCCTTTATGTGACTTACCTCCTGGCAAGAAGGCCATTGGTACTAAGTGGGTGTATAAGTTAAAGTGTAAAGCCTGATGGAACAGTTGAGAGGTATAAGGCTAGGCTTATTGCAAAGGGTTATGCTCAAGAAAGAGGCATTTCGATGAGACCTTTGCTCCTACATGCTGGATGACTACTGTTTGTAGCATGTGTGCATTTGCAGCTCATCATGGTTGAAATGTACATCAGTTGGACATTAAAACTACATTTTTGGATGGCGACTTGCATGAAGAAGTGTATGTTTCTTAACGCTTTGGTTTTGTGCAGAAAGGGCATGAAAACAAAGTGTGCAGGTTGAAAAAAGCATTATATGGTTTGGAGCAAGTACCATGTGCTTGTGGAGAATGTGTTCTCTTATGCGCAACGAAAATGTGTAGTGAACCCTTGTATGTCTAGCACTTGGACAAATAGCTACACCTTAGATAGCTTGCTGCTCTCAATAGAAAACTCAAATTATGCCTTTAGACAATCAAAGTAAACAAAGAGAGATTTCTAACAAGCTATAAATAACTTAATTTGGACAAGTTTTGATTAGGAAATGCAACTGACAAAGATGAACTACTTGTCCACACAAGAATGCTGAAGAATTGAACTTCACTCTCGGACTGATAACTCCCTGAATATATATCCTTTGAGGAAGATATTTGAGAAAAAGAAATGTCAGTTCTGTACCGTCCTGAGGACTCTCTCATTTTGAGGAGGCTATCGCACAAACTACAAGGTCCTTCTCTCTCTCAGAGATGTATGCGCGTGCCGTCTGTGACACGGGAACCGAGAACTATGACTATCCGCCTAGCCGAGTAGCCTTCTTTTAATTCTCTCTTCATAGAATCACTAAGTGGCATCCCACATGAGTGCCACTTGGCACTCATGTGTATGCCCTTCTTATTAAATCTAAGGGATGGTTCACACCATCCCTTCTCTAGTGATTCTCCACCTGACATTTCCTTCCCCTTAAGTCCATTTTTGTCCTCAAAAATGGTATTGGAAGATCTAGTTAAGAGAGAATTAATAGAATGACTACTCCCACTATATCCCCATGTATAACAATACATGGTCCTATTCCCGTGTTGTTCCCCCATATCCTTCCCCTTAAAAAGACTCTTAGGAAGGTAATGTAAAATTGGGAAACCGTCTCTGAAGGGTGCTAATCCGCTCCCATGTGGCACTATCTTCTGAACTATCTTTCCACTTTACTAGACACTCTTTATACAAGTGACTTCTCATCCGTTTCTCTCAAGTGCGTAGTATGCTCTCAGGCTCATGTGGAATAGATTGGACAGAAATAGGCTCTACTACCTCACTATCTGGAATGAGGTTGTCAGATTCACTCAGCCTTTTCTTAAGCCGGCTAACATGAAAAACTGGATGGATTTGACTACTCTCTGGAAGTTGGAGCTGGTAAGCCATCTTTCCTTCTGTGTCTTAGGTAATGCGACTATAAAGTCCATGGAGATACTTTCCCACTTCCCATTAGGAATATCCAATGGGTGGAGTAGTCCTCCAATCCTCAACCTCTTAGCTTTGTTGACCTGGCATTTGTTGCACTTAAGCACATACTCTAGGACGTCCTTATGAAGTCCATGCCAATAAAACTGCCTCTTAACAAGATCATAATTCCTGTTAATTCCTGGGTGTCCTGCACTAGGTGTGTCATGACACTCATATAAAATATGTCGTCTCATCTCAATATCTCTAGGGACACACACCTTTCCTTTATATAACAGATATCCATCATGGACACTATAATTCTTCCACTTGAATCCTTCTTGAGTACCCGTCGATACTCCATCCTCACTGGAAACCCGTATATCACGATCCCCATTCTCTATGGCTTCCCAAATCTCAGAATATGCAAGATCAAGCCTACATTTTCCTCTAATGGACTCAAGTAGCTCACTAGTGATATGAGTAAAACTCAGTCCATTGAGCATAGGCATGCGGCTAAGTGAATCAGCCACCACATTAAACTTTCCCTTCCTATACCTAAGCTCATAATCAAACTCCTGAAGTGTCTCTGCCCATCGGGCCTTATGACCTTTAAGGTCTGTTTGATTAGAGAGCCACTTAATGCTCTCTTGATCAAACACTATCGTGACTTTGGCACCATATAAATAATGACACCACTTCTTCAAAGCATGGACAATTTCATACAACTCCTTCTCATAGATGGAGTAATTCTTCTGAGCCGGTTCTAGTTTCTTGCTCTCAAAAGCTACTGGTCGACCATCCTGTACTAAAACCGCTCCTATAGCAAAGTCACTCGCGTCAGTCTCCACCACAAATGGTTTGTTGGGAACTTCTATATGTAAAAGTGGAGCCGTAGCAATTGCTACTTTCAACTTCTCCATACTTTGCTTCTGTTCGTCTCCCCAATGAAAGGCTTTCCCTTTCCCTTTAAGCTGTTCCGTCATCGGGATAGCAATTTTGGAATCTTCGATAGAAACCTGATAAACCTAGGAAGATCTGCAACTCTTCTAGGTTCCTTGGATGTGGCCATTCCATAATAGCCCTTACTTTTTCAGGATCCATCTGGATTCCATCCCAGGAGACTATATGCCCAAGGTATCTAACCTCTGTCTTGAAAAATTCACACTTTGACTGCTTAGCAAAGAGTGAATTTTCCCTTAGCACTTGAAATACTTTCCTCAAGTGTTCCAAGTGCTCCTCTTCTGATGCACTATAGATCAGAATGTCATCCAAAAAGTCTACCACAAAGTGTCCTAGATAAGGCCGTAAAACACTATTCATGAGTTTCATGAAAGTGGCAGGAGCATTGGTGAGACCAAAAGGCATCACCAAAAACTCATAGTGCCCATATCTAGTCCTAAATGCGGTCTTAGGGACATCCTCTGCCCTAATCCTGATCTGATGATATCTTGATCTAAGGTCAAGCTTGGTAAAATACCTAGCTTGATGTAAGTGATCAAATAGATCTTCCAATCTAGGCATTGGAAATCTATTTTTGATAGTTACCTTATTAAGTGCTCTATAGTCTATACATAATCTCATAGAGCCATCTTTCTTTCTAACTAGGAGCATTGGCGATGCCCAAGGTGAGTTACTAGGTTTAATGAAGCCTTTATCTAAATAATCCTGCAACTGCTTCTCAACCTCCTCATGCTGAGAAACACTAAGCCTATAAGGTGGTCTGCAAATAGGGTTAGTGTTAGTAACAACCTCTATGGCATGGTCAATGTCCCCTCTCTCAGGTGGTCGCCCTCTAGGTAAGTCAATGGGAAAAACATCTCTATACTCAAACATAAGATCCTTAAAACTTTTAACCACACACTCTTGCAAAAAAGAATAGTAGAAAGTCCTCTTCATATTTACAAAGATCACAAGGGCCTCTATACTCAAACATAAGATCCTTAAAACTTTTTTGCCCTTTTCAGGGGGCCGTACTAGACTCTGGTCCCTTCTTCTTTTCCCTTCTTGAGTGGACAGTTCCACTGTGAATGGCTAGGAGATAGGCACCTAAAACACAAGTTCTCTCTTTTGGCCCTCTCAAACTGGTCTGTGGATAACCTAGGCCCTTGTGATCTTTGTTTTTTGTACTAAGTGGCTTGAGGGATTGATCCGTCTCCATAGGAGTATACTGAGGACGGTTATGGTCCTCATATATTTGTACATACTTGATTGCCTCCTCAAACATCTTAGGTGCATTCCTTCTGACTTCCCTCTTTATGGCTTTATCTAAGCCCCTAACAAACCCTCTAGTCTTTTGAAAATCATATAAGCCCTTAAGTTTCAAAATGATCTCTCTATAGTGGGATAGGTGGACCGAAAGGGGCCTACCTCTCTATGTAATCCTATCCCACTCATCCCAATTCCTCTCCTCCTTGTTCTCAGGAGAAACTCTTTTAGAAAAGAAACACAAACTGAGTCCAATCAGTAGGGATAGAGTTTGCCTCCTTAAGACTCATCCACCATTTGTAAGCATGCAGGCTGAGGGAAAGACTCGCCTCTAGCACACGGTACTCAGGTGGGGTGCCCTTCACTTGATGCAAATCATGCCACTTTTGTAAAAAAGTGTAGATTGTATCCTTGTTCCTGTCTCGGTCATCCCCCGTAAAGGTAGGTGGCTTCAAGTCTTTAAGGAGGGGAGCTTCCCTAGAGCTCTCTCCTTTGTGTTTACGAGGAAGAGAAGTATATTTCCTAGTAATCTCTAGAGGAATAGGAGGAGTCTCTCTTTCCTTCCTAGCTAGGAAAGAGGTGGCACTAGTCTCAAGTGAGATCATTTGAGACTTAAGCTGTTGTATAAGAGATGTGATGCTACCAAGATCTTTCTCTAATTTAATGGTTTGCTCTTTCAAGTCTATGAATTGGTCACGAGTGACAAATTCATCTAAAAGTTCCTCATATGTATATTCTTCCTGTGAAGGCTCTTTTTCTTCTAGGTTCTCTTCTATTTCTTGCCCTAATTCTACTTCTTCCATTCTAGAATCAGGATCCTCTAGTTGCTCTTTAGATGGAGAAGTGTTTTCAACTACTTGTTTGCCTTTCCATGTTTTACTACCCTTCCCCGGTTTGCTAACTAGAGTGTATGAAAATGAATGGAAGTAAAGCTCAAATATGCAAGAAGAAGAGAAATATATCACAAGAGTGCTTCCTTGTTACAAAGTAAAGCGGCGAAAGCAAAATACAAGTGGTCCTTGAAGCTTTAGGTCACTCATTTTGAATCCTTGCCAGGCCCAAACAAAAATTGGAAATGTCCGGTTGGTCCGGGGAGGTTCTAAACACCATAAACCATCCAAAACAATGCCCGAAGCACATGGGAATAGCCTTGACTGGGCAAACTAAGTGAAAATGAGTAACTTCAGAGATTTGACAATCCTCACCAGTCCAAGAAATGTAGGCCAGCACCTGTACTTCAAGAATTTGAGACTATCCCAAGTGAAAAAAAGTGAATTTGGACTCCAGATGACGAAAAACTAGGCTCGGGAGTGGTCGCCTAGTTCTTTCTGACCAACTGCAGAGAGATTTTGGTGGGGGAAATCTCATCCAAATCCAACCTGATGGTTTTCAAACGAAGCTTAGGAATGTAGCTTCGAAACGTGACCAAGATTTTTAAAATCCGATATCGTATGAGGAAGCTATGGTGCGGAGAAGCCGAGTACGTCAAGAGTAGGAAGTGAAAATGCTAATATTATTGGAGGAGTGACTTCGAGAAGCTCAAAACTGAGTGACTGAAGCTTTTTTGAATCAACCCAAAGCCCATATCCCATCTCCACAGCCCATGATACATGTATACATCCTCATTTGGCCAACATCTTGATCCATAGCATGAAAATTTGTCCTTCAAATTTCAAGAAAAATGGCAAACTTTCCTACCTTCAGCTTGGCTTAGCATAGTTTCGAAGAAAAAACTGAGAACCGCCATCGATGGTCCTTTTTATCCCATATGTGTGGTTGCATCCCATATCCACGAGGAGGGGAGGAGGGACTGGGCCTCTCGACGGCTGCGCTCAGGCGCTCCAATCGTCTAGCCTGTTGACCGCTGTCGGAATTGTCTGCTATCGACTTTGTCTGGTCACGTACTGATCGCTCTCACCTTAGCGCTCCGATACCAATGTCAGTTATGTACCGTCCTGAGGACTCCCCTCATTTTGAGGAGGCTATCGCACAGACTATGAGGTCCTTCTCTCTCTCTGGGATGTATGCACGCGCCGTCTATGACACGGGAACCGAGAACTATGACTATCCACCCAACCGCGTAGCCTTCTTTTAATTCTCTCTTCATAGAACCACTAAGTGGCATCCCACATGAGTGCCACTTGGCACTCATGTGTATGCCTTCTTTTAATTCTCTCTCCATAGAACCACTAAGTGGCATCCCACATGAGTGCCACTTGGCACTCATGTGTATGCCCTTCTTATTAAATCTAAGGAATGGTTCACACCATCCCTTCTCTAGTGATTCTCGACCTGACAAGAAATTATACACAAATAGATTTCCAAGAAGCTAAAAATCAAGTAATTTGGATGAGTTTTGTTCACAAAACTAATAGACCACTTGCACACACAAGTATACTGAAAAACTAGACTTCACTCTCTAATGGATATCTTTCAGAATATAAATCCTTTGAATGAGATATTTGGGATAGAGAAAGTACATGCAAAGAAATTTCCAGCAAGCTAAGAATCAAGCAATTTGGATATTTTTGGTCAGGAAACTTAACCAAGAAAAATAGACTACCTATCTACACAGGTATGCTGAAAAAATGGACTTCACTCTTTGATTGATATCTCACAGAATATATAAGTTTTGAAGGGGATATTTGAGATAGAGAAAATTTTTCCAATGAGTCTTCAAACACAAGAAATGGTTACATATATACTGAGATATGAGCTTCACAACAGAGCTATGTACAAAATGATGTGCAACTAGAAGGAGTCTATGGGAAGACAAAATGCCAAAATGACAAAATGACAAAATGACAAAATGATCAAATCTGACTATCAGGAGCTTTTGCCTCTTGCTCTCTTTGTTTAGAACGTGCTCCCACTCCACTTTTATAACCAATGATCATGTGAGAAATTTTGTGCCTCCTTCTTAACTCACCACTTTGCCCACTACATGCCACTTACTACAAGGCAGATAGTGTATCTTTTACTCATCATGAATTTTGACTAGATTTTTTTTTTCTTTTTTTCTTTTCTCTTCTTTTCATTTATCTTTATATTTGGTAAATTTATCCAAGCATAGATCATGTGAAAATGAGCTTGTACATTTATCTTCAACACTCCTCCTCAAGCTCATTTGGGAGTTATCTTCGACCATGTCCTGCAAATTTATCACATCCTTGAAAGCTTTGAGTTTAGAAGCATCCAAGAACTTTGTAAACATATCTGCAACCTGTTCTTTGGTTCTGATGAACTTTATCTCCACATGTTTGCTCAATACCTTCTCCCTTACATAATGGTAGTGAACCTCTATGTGCTTGTTCCTTGCATGAAACATAGGATTGTTTTAATACCATATATAGGGATGGTTCCAACTTACACCTCAAGATCAGCCAAAATATTTTTAATCCACATTGCTTCACATGTGGCAAATGCTAATCCTCTATATTCAACCTCCATGGATGAAAGTGCAACAGTAGGTTGTTTCTTTGAGCTCCATGTGATAGGTTTGCTTCCTATCATGAACACATAACCTGAGGGTGATCTCCTATCTTCCTTTGAACCTTCCCATCAGCATTGCTAAAGCACTTGACCTGTAATTCTTCATCAAACTTGTAAAACAAAGCATGATTAACTGTATGCTTTATGCATCTCAACACTCTGGGTTGAATTTAAATATTCACTTGTCGAGGCTTGCATAAGTACACCAACAACATAAGATAAATCAAGTCTTGTGATGTTTGCATAGATTATGATCCTACAATGCTTCTGTATGTCGTTACATGTTCCAATAGTTCTCCATCATTTGAGCAAATCTTTGTATTTGTGTCCATGGGTTGAGTGAGTGGTTTGCATTCACTCATTCCAAATCTGAAAAGAACATCCAACAAGTACTTCCTTTGCATCAAGTAGATGCCACTTTTTCCATAAACAACTTCAATTCCTAAAAAATATTTTAGCTCTCCAAGATCTAAAATTTTAAACTCCTTACGAAGCTTCCTTTTGATATCTTTAATCCCTATAACATCATTTCTTGTTATGATTAGATCATTGACGTATATGCAAATATATACCTCTCTATTTTCTTCCTTCTTCATGTACAATGAAGGATCTACACTACTTGGGTTGTATCCACACTTAGTTAGATATTCTACCAATCTCTGATTCCATGCTCTTGGTGCTTGCTTCAAGCCATAAAGTGCCTTTTTCAACGTGCAAACAAAGTCTGGATGTTTTTCATCTTCAAATCTAATCAGTTGACTCATGTATACCTCTTCTTGTCGTTCTCCATTAAGAAAAGCATTTTTGATGTCGAGTTGATATGATGGCCATCTCCTTGAAGCACCAATTGTTATTAGTAATCTAATTGTTTCCATCTTTGCAACAGGGCTGAAAAATTCATCATAATCTATGCCTTGTGTTTGTTTAAATCCTTTGGCAACTAATCTAGCTAGTGAACCATCAGCATTCCTCTTTACTTTAAACACCTATTTGTTTGGAACAATCTTCATACCTTCTTTCTTTGGCACTAGCTCCCATGTGTGATTATCTTTGAGAGTTTTGATCTCCTCTTTCATAGCTCGCTTCCATTCCTTTTGTGTGCAAGCTTCTTCATATGTCTCAAGCTCTTTGTCTTCGATAACCTGTATCATGTATGCAAAATGTTTTGTCATGAAACTATCATAACTCAACCTTTGACTTGGATACCTTCTCCTTGAAGATCTTCTTTCATTGCCTTTATAAATTTGCTTCTTTAACCTATTCAGCTTTACCTTCGGAGTGATTACCTCTTCATATTCTTCTTCACTTGCATCTATCTCAATGTTTGGAGTAGCACTTGCTTCTTCGACTCTACTTTGAGTTGAATTTGGCGACAAAGAACGACTCCCCCTCCATGTTGAACATTCTTGATTTGATGTAGATGCCTCTGGACATGAAACCTTTGTGCTTGATTGTTGGACTTCTCTTTGATTTGTTCCTGCATAATCATCACAATCTTCTTCAAGAATCTTTTCCTTCCCTTTTCTCTAGGGTTGTAACACTTGTATCCTTTTTTCTCCATCGAGTAGCCAATGAAAATGCATTTTTCTGACCTTGGTTCCATCATTGTTTTAACTTCTTGTGGAATGTGAACAAAGCAAACACATCCAAACACTTTGAGGTGTGTAAGATCAGGTTTCTTATCGGAGTATACCTCCTCTAGAGTCAAGTGATGTATTCTTGATGTTGTGCACCTATTCATCAAGTAAATGGTGATTGTGGTAGCTTCAGCCCAATAGTACAATGGTACCTTCATCTCGTTGAGCATGCATCTTGCAATTTCAGCAATTTGCCTATTTTTCCTCTTAGCTACTCCATTTTGTTATGGTGTATACCTACAAGTAAACTACCTTTTGATCCCATTTGTGTACCTGAGCCACGAAGACTCAAGGACTTGTGCCAATGAGACTATACCTCAATTGCCACACAAGTGCGTATAGTGGGTTCTTTAACACACATTTAAATGTCAATCCTAAGGAGCGACTAACCAAGTATATGATGACGTGTGCACACGTGATGGAAAATGAAGTGGTTCAGCTATTCACGCATGAGAAAAGACTACTACCTCTCACACCTACTGAAACACTGGAAGTGTTGCCGCAAGCCTCTTTTCAGCAGTTTTGGTATTTTGAGGTTTTCTCCCAGCCCAGAACTCCGAATATAGGCAATAGGGTACTCGTTTCGAAGCTCTCGACGAGACGAATCCAACGGTGGTGGTTTCACTCAATTCTGACCACTCTGCTTCAAGTTATGGCAAAAACAGTGAATTACGGGGGTCACCAACACCCGCGCCACAGCTTCTCCTAGCTTACGCACGCACTACAGCAGCTCAAAACAAAGGGGAAGGGGTAGACAACAGTCCTACACATGCAATTCAAGCATAACACACACATTCAAGAGCAAAATGAAGATCAAAATCAGCAAGAAAGAGGCAAACTCGAAAATTCAGAAGTGCTCCTTCTTCGCAATGACAAGAAGTCCTTTACAATGAGTCACTTTTGACTTATATACTAGTGCCCTAAGTTTGGTCCTTTCACACAAGAGACCGGCACTTTATTCACTAAGAGACTAACTTCCTACTATTGTACATGGGTAAATCACTAATCTTCTGTGGGGATGCATCTAGAGGACTCCTCTAGTGCATTTACAACGGGAAATATATACAAGAGTGGTTATGATACAAAAGTTGTGTGTCCAAATCGGAAAAATTTTGGGGCCCGTCTTTTTCTCTGCTTTGTGCGCTCTTTGGCTCTGCAACACTCTCCCCCTCTTCGTCTCTATCGTCCCTTGACAGACTTTGCTTCGCGAACGCGTCCCGTGGTTAGTGTTTCCTGATTCTTGATCTTGCATTACGTTTTAGAGGTGCTCAGCTTTTCTCCGCACGCTCCCCTTGGTCAGTATTGTCTGCAGTTAAACAGACATGCAAATTCGATGGCCTTCTTGATTCAAGCTCTACAACTCGAGAGCCTGATGCAGTTGTCTTGCCTGTTGACTTGGGTTGCCACGCACGCCACCAGTGACTAGGAATGTGCTGTTCTTAGTCACCCTCTTAAACTTTTCAGCCTCTACCCCTTTGTAACTTTTGGTCCTCTGATTTGTCCTGGTTGCACACATCTGACCCTGTTGTATTGCGTTGAGGCTGTTTACTTCTTTTCCACCGTGCATAACCTGGATGATTTCTCTTTTTGCCTGATGCGTGCCCCTGCGGGGCTCTGTGCAGAGATGGGTAATGCGCCCCTGCGGGGCTTCCTGCAGAGATGTGTATTTATTGTACTGTCTTAGACTTCGATTTTCTTCTTCTTTTCTTTTTGCTTGATTGTCCCTCTACACGTCCCTCCTCCTGAACTCTGTCGTCCTCGACAGGCTTTCTGTGGCGACGTGTGTATGTTTGAATGGCGGTTTGCTCTCGTTGGTTCAGTAGATTTGCATGACATAGCATGAATTCCTTCCATTGCTTTGACTTTACTCCGTCTTTTGGCGCCTGTCTATGATCAGCAAAGAAACTTGTTTCATAGGCCACCAGCCGTGCATTTAAATTGGAAGTCATTTTCACGAAAATTTCTGAATCCATTTCAAAGAAGCCGGTAAAGAATGCTTCTTCGAATGTTTGCATATATGTCGATGGCAAAAACATAAGGCGAGAATAATACGCCATAATGGTGAGTCGGCTCGGAATGGTTGATAAATCAAAAATAAGAGCCTCCGACCCTTGCGTAATGCCGATGAAATTCAAAAATGTATATTTAGCATGCTGGAACACCTTCAACACTGTAATGAGCATGCTAAATATTTTGTTGGTCATCTTGACGGCTAAGTCCGGAACTGTAGCATACCTTGCAATCCAAAATTCCATTGTCTTCACCATATATTCTTCTGTAGGTAAGTAATTATGTGGCGGACTAGGTAGTAACGGATAGTTAAGCCACTGATTATTGATATTGCCTTGACGCTGTCCTTCCCAAAATTGCGTACAAGAGCGTCTGCGGGGTACAGGACAAAAAGATGGATTTACCTGAAGTGCATATGGTGATGCTTCCCACTGTACCCGCAATGTAGGATTCTTCTCCAAAATTTTTCTTCGCCATATCGGATCCGCCTTCTCAAATTCCTCTTGAGTATACTTGAAAGTGTCATGCTGGAATTGAAGGTTGTGGTCCAGATCTTTGTTCGTTGCAGACTTTATATACATCCGCGTCTGTTCTTTAAGTAGACCATATGGTACAGTGAATGGCTTCAAAATTTGATCTAATTGTTTGTTTTCTATTCGAGCTTCTTTCATTATCTGTATAATTTGATCTTCAAAATCAGCAGTGAGCTGGGACACCAGTAGTGCCCTTTCTGGTCTGCTCAGTTCTACAATTTCTCGTGTGTTAGGTTCTAATGGAACCTCCTTTTCCGCCCTTATTGGTGAATGATACAAGGGGGGAGAGAGAGGACGTACCTCTTCCTCCACAGTAGCCGTGGTCTCTGGTGGAACTACTGGTGTCCCTTGCTTTCCTGTTAGCTCTATCTGCTCCTGAAGCCGTTTGATGATTTCATCCTTATTCTTAAGTTCTTCTTCAGCCTTTGTAAGCTTTTCTTGATGTTTGATTAATTCCTGTGCGACTATGTGCATGTGATCTGTGTCTTCTTTGCACTGCCGGAAATAATCTTTCTCTACTTTTTTCCATTTCTTGCGTAGAGCTGCAGTGTCATTCATATATCTTTGTTCCCATTCTGCAATTGTCTCTTGCTCCTGTTTGAGCTGATCTACCATCTTGGTCAACTTTTCTTCCATGTCTTTTATGTCCTCGTTTGATTTGTCAGTATCTGTCGGTGGTTGATCACTGAGGAGAGCTGTCATGAGCTCCTTGTTCCTGTCCCTTAAGTGGTCGGCTTCCTCCATGCTCACCTTGAGCTGTGATTCGAGTACCTTGCTACGAGCATGGATCCTTGTTTTCTCTTTTTCAGTCATGTCTAGTTTCTTTGTGAGCTCCAAAACTTGCTCTTTTAGTCTGGCATTTTCCGTTTCTAATATTCTGTACTGTGTTTTGGTTGTTTTTATTTCCTCGTGTTTCTTCAAAACTTGAGCTTCTGCTTTGGATAATTTCTTAGCCAGATTCATACCTTCTTTTTGAAGCTGCTGCTTTTCAAGCATGGCTTGGTCGTAATCTTCATCAGCATCAAGCATCAATTGTTGAGTGTCTAGTGCAGTGCGAATCATGTCCTGCACCACAGGCTTGAGCTGAGCTATATCCACATTCAACCATGTCTTTGGTATGTCTGGGGTCTCTCCTGTATGTACATCTTGTCCCTTCGCAACGTGGATCATTTCCTTATGCGGTTGTCGGACCTGTAGTTGTACTTGTAATTCTGCGTCATTTTCCATTACCTTATGAACCTTCGTGGCACTCTCTTGAAATGTGACATCCATTGGGGACGGTTCTGCCACAACCCTTAGTGGGGTGAAGGGTTCTTCGTCTTCTTTTCCTTCTTCCTGAGGCTTATCCTCTGATATCATTAAATGCTCCTCATCATCAGATTTGCCCTCCTTGGTGTGGGTAGTGGAGGCATCTTTTGGTTGAATGGGGTGCTTCCTTTCTTCTCGTGCCTTCTCTTTGGTTGTATTTTGGTCTACCAGTGGTGATTGAGCTTTTTCCTTGTGGTCTGCTTGGTCTTCGCCATAGTCTACTTCATTTAATTCGGCCCACTGGCCATCATCCTTCGATTCACTTTGAATATCTACATCCAATAATGATGTATTGGGCTTTTCTTGGCCGTCAGATCCAGAACTAGAGTTGTCTAGCCCAATTTCCCGATATCTATGTACCTTGGTGAGTTTGCCTTTTGGTTCCTGAGCTTTTGCGGACTGTTGATAATGATGACCCTGCACTGGCAGATTAATTTGTCCTTCTGTATATTTGTGAGTCTCCTCCAGTGCTTGGGTTAATTCTTCTTCCGTGATCTTTCTGGTTCCTTGAGTAGTGGTTGTAGGCAGTACATGTACTCTCTTTGTTTTTGGTACTTCCTCTTCTGCTTGTTGGACTTCTCGAGGTCGTTTTGTGCCTCTCATTGTGCCTCTCATTCGGGGTTGCGAACTTGTTTCTGCTTCTTCTACTTGTTTGCTTCCTTTCTTCTGTTTCGGTACAGTAGCTGCTTTGACAAATTGAGCCAACTCCATTGAAGATGGCATCTCCTGTAAGTATTTGTGCATGCCCAATGCTTGGTAAATCATAATTGTTAGGGCAGTGGTCCCATTGAGGAATTTTTTATTTTCCCATTTCTTCTTCGCCTCGAACAATCTTTCTTGCACATATGGTGTAAGGTTTACCTGGTTGCCGATCTGTTTTATGGCATGAGACAATAATTGCACAATGATCTTTTGAGGGGCCGTGTATCTGTTCATACTCGGGAAGCAGAAGTGTTGGTGAATCAATCTAACTTCTTCTTCGATGTCCACCCTATTGATGTCGACGAAAGTTCTTGTTTTTGCTCCACGACTCTCTTCCTTGACCGTGTTGACACCGTCCTTTTCCCATCCAAATGCTTCTTTGATTAAGTCGTGGGAGAATTGAATGACTACCCATTCTCCATTTTTATCCATCACATTGACTTCTGGTACCAATGGATCATGTAGTGCTGGTCGTAGAGTGTTCATGACCTGTGTACAGCGTTGGAAATCCGGTTTGTAGATAGGTAGCTCAAAATATTTATGAATTCCTGCTTTCTTCATGATATCGATTGTGGATGGCAGTCCATGTAAAACTTTGAAGTCCTGGGACATGATCGGAAAGTGGTGCTCTGTGTCCATGATCTTTATGTTGGCCAAGAAGAGATATTCCTCAACTGGCTGTTCATCTCTGAACCAATGGCCTTTTGCTTTCGTAAGACATTGGGGAGGAAATTCTTGGACCTCCTCTTGGATTGTAGCTTCAGAGTCTTCAGAAGCCATCTGCACTTACAAGGAAAAGTGCATTAGCTTGAAAGGCTTTCATGAGACCATACAGTGTATTGTTGTGATTATGGTAGCTCGTCACTCCGTTCCCCATTATTGCAAGAGTGGGATTTCTTACCGCCTCCTTTTATATTTTTTTTTTCTGAAAGAAGACAATCATTAGTATAGCCGAAGCATAGTTTATGTACATAGTATGTCCATTCCTATCAGGTTAAAGCTAAGATCTAGTCTCACTTGGAGATCGTGCACCACTAGTTTGATAATGTACATCCTGTGCCGAATGCTTGGCCCTGTATTGCGGCCCTATCATGCTTACTTGAGGTGCATCAGACACTACATGAGTGCAATTGGGTGCTTTATCTCCTCGATCATCCGCTCCTCGTGGTAGCTTTGGTTTCCAGATCCATTTTGAGAACACTGAGAGAGGTCGCTGGGTTTTCTCGATTCGTGTAGCTGCTCGTGTTCCATTTGCTTCATCCATTGTCCGAGTGAATTTAGCATTGTTTTGCGATTTTCTCTGATGACTCTTATGTGTTGTTGACTTGTTCCTTGTCTGATGTGGTATTTTCTCCTTTGTCCTTACGTTCTGTTTAGCTGCTTGTCTGACCTTTTTGGGAATCCATATCTGATGTCGCGATCTTTGAGCTTCAAGCAAGGGCTTGGCAATCCATACTAGCACTGGTTCGTTTTGTCTGTAGTTCCTTGCAGCTGGTTTCGTGATGCCTGTTTCCTTCTTCAGAGCGCTTGTGGACGTTTCTTGACTCTGTATTTGATCCTTGCGTACCCACATATATTTAGGTGGTTCTCGATTCGAGTATCTGCTTGTTGGTTTCCAATAGTGCGATCTTTGGATGTTTTGAGCCTGTTTAGGAGAGCGCGTCTCGTCATTGGTTGGCTTTTCCACAATTGCATTGGATAACTTCGACCCTATAGTGGATGTCGTTAAGTTTGAAGTTTCAGCTCCTATGCATTTGCTTCCTGATTGGTGAGCATAGTTGATACTTTCTTCAGTCGTTTTTTTAACTTCCTCCGATCTTGGTATTGACATGGTTTGGATACATGGTTTCTCTTCAAGCAAGCTGAAAATCTCTTTATGCCCTATCGTAGCTGAAATATAACCTTGAGCTAGATGGATACACGCTTCTGTCTCAATGATCCAATCGTGTCCTACAATGAAGTCTTCTATCAAATCGTCATCCTCACACACTAGGACTCTTTGTTCCATGGAGGAATTTCCTAGGTGGAGGGATACATTCGTAGTTCCAATGCATTCTATGGTGTGGCCTCCAATTCCTATTAATTGGGCTTTTGTGGGGTTCAATTCTAATTGCAGCTCGTCTGCTATTCTCTTTCGCATGCAGCTAAGGCCTGCTCCTGAGTCTATCAATGCATCTATCAATTTATACTCTGTCTTGCCAATCCCTAGGTTTAGGTAAGGTTGCGTTTTATACATACCCGTTGAATCCTTATTTTTGACCTGATAGTTTGCCATAGGGATGGGCTCTTCTCCTTGGAGATAACGTTCATCTCTTTGCCTGATCCACTCTTTCCGTTTCCTAATGCGTTCTAGTGCTTCCTGTCGGGCTTCCTCTCGAATTCGTTCTTCTTCCTTTTTCCTATTTTGAGCTCCTAACAGCCGTGCTAGCATTTGATCAGTCAAAGGCTCCATGAATCGTCTCACTCTGCATCCACTGATGTAGTTGGGAAGAATGTCTCCGTCTAGTGTAGCGAGATTGACTGCACCACTAGTAGAGATTCGATTTATAATCAAAGGTCTATATCCGCGTTTTTGTAGCTTCTTTGCATGTTGTTTTAGGGTGTATACTAGGACTAAGTCGCCTTCTTTTAGTCCCTTGTCTTTTATATGTGAATCATAATATGCCTTTTGTCTCCGTTTAGCGGCGTAAATGCCTGCTACAGCTTGCAATCTAGTCTCGTGCAACTTTTCAATTTGATCTAGTTGCTGGGACAGTTCATGACCGTTCCACTCATATTGCTGGGCCACTTTCAATGTAGGTACTAAGAAGTCAATTGGCAAAATTGCATTCTGCCCATACACTAGGTTGAAAGGTGTGGTTCCAATGGCCGTTTTATATGCCACTCGGAAGGCCCAAATTTGCGTGATGCAATTGTTTGTCCCAATCCGATCTCCCATTATTGACAATCTTTGTCAATACAGTGCATAGTACCTTGTTGGAACTTTCAGCTTGTCCGTTAGCTTGAGGATGGTATGGGGCTGATTTTTTATGAATCACTAGAAAGTCATTCATTAGCGACTCAATGACTTCGTTTAGGAAATGCGTTCCTCGATCACTCACTATCTCGATCGGTAGTCCAAAGCGTGTGAAAATGTGCTCAAAGAGAAATTTTGTTGTGGTTTGAGCATCATTTTTTCTAGTGGCTTTTGCTTCTACCCACTTGGTTAGGTAGTCGGTGGCTACTATAATGTACTCCGCATGTGATCCTTTAGCCGGTGGATTGATAGGTCCTATGAAATCTATACCCCACTTGGTAAATGCTCTCGCACAAACCATGGGTCTTAAAGGCATGTCGTCTCTTCGAATGGGATATTTCGCTCTCTGGCATGTTTCGCAGCTTCTCACATATGTCTCCGCATCCATATGTAGAGTTGGCCACCACAAGCTTGCAAAGAGAATCATCTTGACCGTTCTGTCTGCTGAAAAATGTCCTCCAGCCGCTCCTGCGTGTGCCATCTCCAATATGGGGAGATACTCTCCTTCATGCACGCACAATCTGAGTTGATTGTCTTTTCCTCTTCTAAACAATTGTTTCTTCATTATCACATAATCCTTGCTCATTTCTTCTAGGGTTCGCTTTCTTGCTAAGCTAGCTCCTATCTCGTGCTCTTTCGTTTTGAGGAATTGTACTAATGTTTTACTCCAATTAGGCGCTATGGTCGAAAAAGGTAAGGACACGTGATCCTCTGGGATAGTCTCTTTGCATTCCACACAATTACTTACATAATCGTGAACACCTTTTGACATGTCAGGCCAATATACGCCTAACCTTTTTAATTCTCGAATTGTTCCATGCATCCCTTGATGGGTTTTCCACTTGTTTACATGTGCCTGTTGAATTAGTTGCTTCTGTTCGTCCTCCTCGACACATCTCAATAAGACTCCGTTAGGTTCCTTATAATACATGCTTCCAGCAACAATGTGTAAATTTCTTGTTTGGAGAATCTCTTTTTTGCTATTCTTATTTATTGAGTGTTGAGGGCCATGGGTGAGTATGGGAATTAGTCGTTCCGCCCACTTCGGACATACTTCAAGATTAAACAAATACGTATCTGGTAAATCATCCGGTACTCCGCTAGGTGGTTCTCCATGCGTTAGCCTTGAAAGGTGATCCGCTCTTACGTGTGTGTTTCCTTTTTTGACTATTACCTCAAAGTCGAACTCCATTAATAGTAAGAACCATCGTACCAATCTTCCTGTGTTGCAAGGCTTATTGACTAAATACAACAAAGCCTGATGGTCTATAAAGAACTTGAATTTGTTGGCTAAGAGGTAGTGTCTAAACTTCTTCACTGCATAAACCATTCCTAAGCCTTCCCTTTCAGTAGTCGTATAATTTCTTTCTGCTTGGTTTAATTGTCTACTCGCATAAGCGATTGGATGGTCAAGCTTCCCTTCATCAGCCGGTTGAGCTAGGATACATCCAATGGCATAGTTCGAAGCATCAACATGAATATGAAAAGGCTTGCTCCAGTTGGGTGATTTTAGAATTGGGGCTGTACTCAGCCGCTTCTTAAGCTCGTTGAAGGCCTTCTCACACTCGTCTGTCCATGTGAACTGAGTCAATAGACCATATAAAGGCTTAGCTATTATGGCATACATGTGAATAAACCTACGGTAATATCCATAGTGTCCCATAAAGGCTTGTACTTCCTTCGCGTTCCTGGGTCTTGGTAGCTCTAAGATAACTTTAATCTTTTCTTCGTCTGTGGATATTCCATTCCTTGAAACGATGTGTCCTAGAATTTTTCCTTGTCGTACCATGAAGACACATTTCTCAGGGTTCAAACAAACTATATACTGTCTACATTTATTGAATATTTTTCTCAGTTCCGGTATATGGTCTGGTCGTTGATTTGAGTATGTACACAGATCATCTACGTATACTTCCATACTTTTTCTCAGAAATTCTTTGAATATATGACACATCAATCGTTGCAAGGTGGCTCGCGCATTAGTGAGCCCGAAGGGCATTACTCTAAATGCATAGATTCCCCATTCAGTCGCGAATGCGGTTTTATGCTGGTCCTCAGTTGCAATAGCTACTTGGTTGTAACCCGAGAATCCATCCAAGAAGCTATAGACCTCCTTGCCGGCAACTCTTTCCAAAAGATGGTCTGTGATAGGTAAAGGGAAACTATCACGTATGGTTGCTGCATTTACTTTTTTCAAGTTGATACACACCCTTAGTTTTCCGTTTTTCTTGGGCACTACCACTAGTGGCGATACCCATTTTGTGTGTTCAATCTCATAAATGAATCTTGCCGCTAGTAATTTGTCAATTTCTTCCTTTATTTTTGCTGCATAAACTTCATTATACGTTACGGTATAAGGGCGTTGTTTAGAAGGTTTTGCATCCGATGTCATAGGGATTCAATGAGCGCATATGCTGGGTTCTACACCCTTGAGGTCTTTGTACGTCCAAGCAAACACGTCTCGATACTCTCGGATGAGTCGTATGAGATCCTCTTCTTCTTCTTCCGATACATCTTTCCCAATATATGTGCACCTCTCTTCTCCGTCTTCTACCGTTACGACAACTTTCTTGGTTTGTTCCTTGTTGTCATAGGCTTCTCCATCCCGGGCCTCTCGTTTAGGCATTTGAGTAGCTATCTTTCTTTCTTCCACTTCGTATCTTTTAAAATGTTCTGGAACTTCGAAATGGTCGGGTTCCGGTTCCACTTTACTCGTGTCCTCTCTAGGCTCGTGGATTATTGGGATGGTTTCGATTGCTAAGACTTTTGTTGGTCTTTCTTTTGATTCTTTTTGCATGGTTTCTAAATATTGTTCCTCAGAGTCAAACTCTGGTTCCATTTCTATGCTTTCGTACTCTTCTTTCCACTCTTTCTCTTCAATTTCCCCTTCTTCTACTTCTTGGAGGATAACCATGTAGAGGTTCACGTCATATCCTTCCTCGTCTATACAGTCGTTCATTGTCAATACTTCCTCATTCACACACACGTCTAATGTGGCTAGGATTTCCATCCAGCCATGTGGTTCGAAGAGTTCACCTGAAAAAATTTGAGGCATATAATCGGGGTCTTCTATCGATCGATAGTTAGGGTGCCCTATTGGCCACATTTGTTTTTTACACTCCTCCTTCTTTGCTTCTTTGCACACCCACAACTGGGCATCCTCGTGCATCCAAGATTGGTCACTTGATCCAGCACTGTGAATGGATAGGTCATCTTCTTCTTTGTGGACTGGATTCCATTGTAATGGAGGGACATCCCGATAAGCGAATGTGTGCAAATTTATCTTGGTAGTGTTCCCTTGATGTTGGAGATATAACGAATCTCTGCCCCAATCTTGTACTACTCGCATCTGTCTCATGAAGGGTCGTCCTAATATCATCTCATAATTGTTTGCTTTTTCGAACTTACATATGGCTAGTGTGTGTTCAAATTCCACTCCACACGTGGTTAACTTAATTCCTTCCAATATTCCTAGGGGTTTCTCCACATGACCGTCTGCTAACTGGAGTTTCATGCGAGTGGGTCGTAAGGCTGGTTTTCCCCACTTTTCCCAAATCTCCTTCGTTGCAATTCCTACCCCTGCTCCTGTGTCTAAGATAGCTTTGGTCATGTACCCATTGTAGATGACAGGTAAACAGGTATTCCCTTCATCCCCTTCACTGAACTCTCCTACTTTATCGACTGGAGCCTGTATTGTGGACTTATTTTCCATTTCCTTTTCGTTTGATCCTCCATTCTTTGGCAGTGGTTTCAATTGATCTGCCATTTGCTTCCATAACTGGGGTTTAAGTCGAAGCAATTCTTCCACCGTTAATTGGCATTGTACTTTTGTTTTCTTTAACTCTGTTAAGTTATGCGAACTCTCCTTTCCTTTTCCTGTTCCTTTTCCATGCACCGTGGGTGCTCGTATTACCACTGACTCTCTTTCGTACTCTCCCATATAGTTAGGCAATGTTGAAATGCTTATGGTATCCTCTCTACCTCTCTCGAGTCTTGAAATCTCCTCGTAGGCCTCCTCAAGGTTAGGATGGGGTTGACAGTCTTCCACATCTATTTCCTCAAATGGTGGTGGATCGACACCATTCTTCTTCCATTGTTCTTCTCTGATTCTATCCCACAAGTCCTTGGGCCATTCTGCTTCTAAATCTGGTATGGCTGATACAGGGCCATCTTGTGCTGCCTCTTGTTCACCTTGGGGATCTTCTTTCCTAAGTTCTTTATCCTTTGGTTTGATGCATTCTTCATAAGGCTCCTGTGCAATCCTTGTCTCTGGTAGAGTTGGGATAGTCTTTTCTAGGGTTGTTTGTGCTACTTCTATGAGTTTTCTGCATATGGCTAGTCGTTCCTTTTCTAATTCCCCTCTAGGGTAAATTTTTTCGTGTTGCTCCATGTTCGGTCCCATTTTGATTCTAGCTTGGTACGCTTTTAGCCACATATCCAAGTCGTCTGGCTTTGGGTCTGCTAGAATTGATCCAGGCTTCTCCCTATCTGAGCTAGGTTCGATTAGCTCAGGAGTCTCCTTAGACTTCCCTTGTTCTTTGTGTTTACTTGATTTTTCAATTTGCTTTTTACTGTTTGTACTCTTGTTCTTTGCCCATTTATCCTTGAGTTTCTCTCGTCGTTCTTTCCATTTCTGAGCTTTTGTGTTGCGGGAATCTTCACATGGATCCTCGGAATCTTCCACTATCTGAGTTGAAGGGCTTATTTTCGTGTTGTTTTTTTGTTCCTCTTCTGATTGCTGTTCTTTTTGTTGTTTTGTTTGGGCTCTAGTGATGGCCTTTAGTGGCACTGTGTACTCCTTATCACTTCCCGATTCTTCTATGACCTCTATTACATTGATTGGTGCAGAACCTTGGTTTTTTACAGGGTTCTTAGGGCAATCCCTAAAAAGATGTTCTTTTTCGCAATCACTGCAATATCCTTCCCAGATTCTAGGTGGTGGAGGGTTGTAGGGTCGAGGGCACTCTCTAATGAAATGGTCTCCTCCACATCTATAGCATGGTCCTCTCTGTACTGGTGGTCTACTGGGTGGTCTCATGGGTTGTGGTGCCTTAGGAGCTGCATACATTAGAGTGGAAGTCTCTGCTCCATAAGTCTGATCATAGCCTTCATACCCATAGCATGTAGTCTCATATGCCGGTTCGTATTCCATCATGTAGGCCTCATACGGATAGTACTCACTTGGTAGGGTTTCGTATCCAAGGTTTGTTGATTCTATCTGGGTCATTGTCGTGGCTGGTACTATAGCTCTTTCTAGATTTTCGTCTGGTTGCGCATACTTTACTGGTACTACTTGTTGAGGTTGCGACGGTTGGGGTCCTAGCACAGGTTGTGGTGGTGGGTATGGTGTCTGTTCATTTGGTCTAGGTACTCCCGTCTGTGCTGGATAAGGGTTGTATCTTGGGATCTCTCTGTTCGGTTCTCTAGGTGGATATTCATACGGTCGATACTGAGGTGGTTGGAAAGGGCGTGTTTGCCTATTAAATGGGCAGTTCTCGGTAGTGTGATTAGTGTATTTCTGTTCTATGTGACAATACCAAGAAGCCCCTTGTTGTTGCTGCCTGTTGTATGGATAAGCTGGTTGTGCACCGCCCCCTCCTCGAACACACAGGTGAGTGGGGTGATCTCCTCCACATAAGCTACATCTCCGTAGCATAGGCAATCTTTGAGCTGGGGGTTGATAAGCTCTTTGCCCCTGTGCCCCTAATTTCTTGGCTAGTAGCTCTGCTAATTCTTCCACGTGACTGGAGTTGGAAGAAATGACACTCCTTGAATCGTCCGATTTAGCGTGGCTGGACTTGCTGTTGAGGTCCTCAGCCAAGTTATCTTCCAAATCAATACACTCCTGAAGACACTCACTCAAAGTTTGTAGTCTTTTCACGTACACTAGCGTTCTCAAGGTTCCATTAGTGAGACCATCCAAAAATAATGAAATCATTTTTTGTTGAGTCGGTCTCTCTGTTACTGGGCATCTATCCACGTGCTGGTTGAACCTTCTGGCGGCATTCTTCACCGTTTCATTAGGATTTTGTTTGAAGCTGTGAATTAGCGAAGCTGAATTGTGTTTGATTCCCCTCTTAGTGAATTCTCCTATGAATTCTTGAAAAAATTGTTCCATGTTTCCAAACTGATTGGGATCTAAGGGTTGGAACCAGGTCAGAGCGGTTCCTATGAGGGTGAGTCCAAACGCCTCATACTGTACAAAGAAGTCGTCCACTTGTTCCGCTCTTAGGACTTGTTTGAATTCAGCAATGTGATCATATGGTTCTCCTGATCCATCATAAGGGTTTCTTACACACTTAGCCACTTGAATAGGCCTCAGCCTTCTAACCGGTTCAGGTGGTATGGGCATCACAGGAAGAATAGGGACAGCTGGTCGTATTGGTGGCATTCCAGGCTGTCTTCCTATCGGTGTTTGTGGTCTTACTGGTGGTCTGTACTGGTTTCCTATCCCTGGTTGGGTCTGATAGTGTGCTTGTACTCCTGGCGTGGCAAATTGTACATGAGCATGATTAGGTACGCTCCTATGGCTGGTCTGTCCTGATGCAGTATTTTCTGTTTCTTCTTGATTTCCAAATGGATTTTGTGAGGTTGTTGCCTGCTCTCTCTGAGGAAACACAGGTGTACCCATATATCTTAATCGCGACCTGTCTAAGATACTCACAGGCCAATACCTTCTTTGATCTTTATCTAGGTATGTGAGTCTAGTCTCATCATCTGGGTCTTTCAATTCATAGAATGTCATGGGGTTCTCTTCTCTCCCTAGGACAGGTGAATCGGTTTGCAACAATAAGTTTGATCCGTGAATCATATAGACTTCTAACAAATAGTCGTCTTGAGGTATCAAGTCACCTCTCAAGACACGTGACACTCAGGATCTGCCTCTAGGGGTGGTCACAAACTCTTCTGGTTGTGTCCTTCCTAGGTTTTCAGGGTCTAAGAGTTCCCCTCTTTCATTGATCCTTTCCGGGAATTCGGTTACAATGTAGATGTGGCCAACTTTGTCAACATATGCACCTCCTTCGTATTTGGCAGCTGGTCGGGGTACAATTGTGGCATTTTGGGAAGTTACCATCCTGGCCACAGACCTATTTAAGCCGTCCAGGTAGATTGGAATCTCCTGGGCATTGGTGGACACGTACTGCAGGGTAGTACGGTAGTCCCCCTCCGCCGTAGTCATGAAGCTTCTAGTTGGTGCGGGACCTTACACGTCTTCCGAAGCCATAGGTACTTCTTCCTCTTCCGAGTCACTAGAGGTCTCAGCGTAGATAGAGTGATGGCTAGCTTGGGCTGCACTTCCTACTGAAGATACGACACTCCTTCGACTACTTAGAACTCTTCATGACCTCAAGTTCATTCACTCTCTTAAGCCTCTCTTTATGCTTCTTAGATTCCCCTTGGGTAGCTCACTCAATGACTCAATTAGTATGTCAAAAGAAGGGGTCAACCTGGGCGATACCACTTCCTGACGATACTGCTCTCGGCGACACTGCACTGACCGCGATATGATACCAGACACCCAGACGATACGATATCAATCTGGTGTCGCGATACTATCCCAGAAAACAAACGATGCGACACCTCAACTATGCACGATACGATACCTGAAAATCTCGGCGATACGACACCAGAGATCACAGGTGATACCTGAAAATCTCGGCGATACGACACTAATGACAGTGTCGCGATACTGTCCTAATGAACAGACGATACGATACCACAGCGGTGTCGTGATACCAGAATTCTCGAGACACGATACGATCTCAAAAGACCGCCGATACGATACCAGATATAGTGTCGCGATACCTCACTAGGAAACACCACGATACGATACTGGCAAAATCGACGATACGATACCAGAGGTCACAGGCGATACGATCTCACCGTGATGAGTGCGATCGCGATACCAATCTTGGCGACACGATACCACTACGGTGTCGCGATACCAAGATAAGCAATCGACGATACGACACTTGGGGAAGGCCCGATCGCGATACCAAAGTAGTGTCGCGATACCAATGTATCAAGCGATACGATACCACCCGGTAAAGTGAGGTCGCGATACTAAAAACTTAGGCGACACGATACCACAAGGGTGTCGCGATACCAAGTGTTAGTACCCGACGATACGATACCATGGACCGGTAACGATCGCGATACCAACTCAGTGTCGCGATACCGAAATAGTGTCGCGATACCAAGGTTGGTATCCAACGATACGACACCTCTGGCGAGTGTCGCGATACAAGGGAATTTTGGTATCGCGATACCAAAACTCAACCGATCGCGATACTCAAGCCAAAAGGTCTCCAAACTTGAAAATTTTTATACCCCCTTGCACCTCTCACCCTTGTCCTCACTTCTAAGCCTTTGTCTCTCACCAAATATGCAATTAATCAAAAATTTTCCCCTCCGCGATACTGCGCATTCCTTTTAATCATTTGTTTGTGCAAGTTTAGAGAGTTTTAGGTATTAAATCTTGATGGGGACTCACCTTGGGTCTATCTAGTTTGCTTCTTGATCTTCTGCACAAGCTTTGAAGCTCTCTTTTGCACGATACCAACCTGACGATACCAGTCGCTGCTCGCCACGATACCAGTGAGCAGTGAAGTGTCAAATGAACAATTTTTTTTGGTTTTTATACTTTTTGGACAGAACTTGAAATTTTGGAATTTTTTTTGGTGATTTTCTGGGGATTTTGGTCTACTCCTACTCTTCTTCTCCTCACTTCTCCTCTCCTTCTAACCTAAACCTAACTCCTTCTTCTCTTCCCTCCTCCTACACCTAAACCTAAAACTTATCACCCACACCTCGAAGATGAGAAGTGACAAGTGCTGAAATGATGAACTACTTGCCAAAGGATGAATTTGCGTCTACAAGTACGATTCGATCACACTCGGTCTATAACCATCACGAAGGCACCTTGGTAGAGTGACTCCCCGGCAACGGTGCCAAAAACGTGTGTACCTGAGCCACGAAGACTCAAGGACTTGTGCCAATGAGACTATACCTCAATTGCCACACAAGTGCGTATAGTGGGTTCTTTAACACACATTTAAATGTCAATCCTAAGGAGCGACTAACCAAGTATATGATGACGTGTGCACACGTGATGGAAAATGAAGTGGTTCAGCTATTCACGCATGAGAAAAGACTACTACCTCTCACACCTACTGAAACACTGGAAGTGTTGCCGCAAGCCTCTTTTCAGCAGTTTTGGTATTTTGAGGTTTTCTCCCAGCCCAGAACTCCGAATATAGGCAATAGGGTATCGTTTCGAAGCTCTCGACAAGACGAATCCAACGGTGGTGGTTTCACTCAATTCTGACCACTCTGATTCAAGTTATGGCAAAAACAATGAATTACGGGGGTCACCAACACCCGCGCCACAGCTTCTCCTAGCTTACGCACGCACTACAGCAGCTCAAAACAAAGGGGAAGGGGTAGACAACAGTCCTACACATGCAATTCAAGCATAACACACACATTCAAGAGCAAAATGAAGATCAAAATCAGCAAGAAAGAGGCAAACTCGAAAATTCAGAAGTGCTCCTTCTTCGCAATGACAAGAAGTCCTTTACAATGAGTCACTTTTGACTTATATACTAGTGCCCTAAGTTTGATCCTTTCACACAAGAGACCGGCACTTTATTCACTAAAAGACTAACTTCCTACTATTGTACATGGGTAAATCACTAATCTTCTGTGGGGATGCATCTAGAGGACTCCTCTAGTGCATTTACAACGGGAAATATATACAAGAGTGGTTATGATACAAAAGTTGTGTGTCCAAATCGGAAAAATTTTGGGGCCCGTCTTTTTCTCTGCTTTGTGCGCTCTTTGGCTCTGCAACACCATTCTCTTGTAGAAAATCTAAAAATTCTTTGGAGAAGTATTCTCCTCCACCATCAGACCTTAAGGTTTTGATAGACCTTCATGTTTCTTTTCCAACTTCAACTTTGAATCTTTTAAATATAGAAAACACCTCTGATTTTTGTTTCAAGTTTTGAAAGAGATATTTGAGATGGAGAAAGCAAACAAGATAAGCTTTCCAATGAGTTTTTAAACACAAGAAATGATTACATATACACTGAGATATGAGCTTCACAACAGAGTTGTGTACAAAATGACGTGCGGCTAGAAGGAGTCTATGGGAAGACAAAATGACAAAATGACCAAATCCGACTACTGGGAGCTCTTGCCTCTTTCTCTCCTTGTTTAGAACATGCTACCACTCCACTTTTATAACAAATGAGCATGTTAGAAATTTTGTGCCTCCTTCTTAACTCACCACTTTGCCCACTACATGCCACTTACTACAAGGTAGATATTGTATCTTTTACTCATGAATTTTGACTAGAATTTTTTTTTCTTTTCTCTTTTTTTCCTTTATCTTTATTTTTGGTAAATTTATCCAAGCATAGCTCATGTGAAAATGATCTTGTACATTTATCTTCAACATTGCTTGGTTTGAAAAGATACATGACTGCCTGATTGCACATGGTTTTTAAAACAGTCCAACTGAGAGCACCTTATATGTTAAGCATGCAAATGATGTGCTTCTGATCATTGTTGTCTGTGTTGATGACATGTTGCTCACTGGTCCTCATGAGAAGTATATTACTGACTTTAAGGCTGATTTGCATGCCTCATTTTGAGATGTTAGATTTGGGGCATTTGCATCATTATTTGGGCATTCAGTTTATCCAAGTTGATGGTTGAATTGCTTTGTGTCAAACAAAATATATTGACACATTATTACAGCATTTTGGACTTGAAGACTGTAAACCCATTGCCACTCCTATGGAAACAAGTTTATGGTTGAGTCTTCATGGTGTTGGGGATGCATTTGATGTTGTTTTCTATCATCAGGCTGTTGTTGGATGCTTGATTTACTTATGCATTGCTCGGCCAGATATTCAGTTTGCTATCTCACAAATGAGCAGGTTTATGCATTGCCCATGTGTCAAGCATTGGCAAGCGATTAAGCGCATCTTTTGCTACTTGAGTGGTACCTGACTACTTGGATTTTTTTATCCCAAGGGGGATCACTACTACCAAATTTACATGCTTTTTTTGACTCTGATTAGGCTAGTTGCTATGACATTCGTGTGTCCACCGGTGGTCTTTGCTTCATTCTTGGTAGCCCATCCATATTTTGGTTGAGCAAGAAGCAACCTACTATGGCCACTTCTAGTTGTGAGACTCGGTATAGGGTAGCTTTCATAGCAATTGTTGAGTGTGTGTGGCTCAGACACCTTATGGTTGATTTGGGTATTGGTCAAACTTCTTCCACCACCATCTTCACTAATAGTTAGAGCACATTGGCAATTGGGAGGAACCCTCTGTTCCATGCTTGCACTAAGCACATTGAGGCGCACTATCATTACGTCAGGGAGAGGCTTTTTGTTGGAGAGATCATTTTGGCATACGTGCCCACACAGGAGAACATTGCAGACATTTTCACAAAGGCTTTGCCTAGGGAGAAGTTTGAAGCTTTTCGTAAAGCTTTGGGTGCTTACTTCCTTTTGTGGATTAATTCCACATAGCTTGGCATTTCCTTATACATGAGTGCAAGCTCCTTGTTCACTGGATCACTCCCAAGGGGGGATTTGTTGCTATATTTAGGTAGTGATGTGTGTGAACATGCTAGGACCGTCAGGGGCACTTTTTTCCCTCTTTAGGAGGTTTTCTCCCCAACTTGAATATATGCCCATAACCCTAACATGTCACTTATCTTTGTATTTTTTCCTCTTGGTAATACATTCAGTATTGTTTGTCATGCTCCAAGATTCTTCTTCTTCCTTGTGCTGATCACATGCTTCCAAATACCTCTAACTCCAACAAACTGCATGGAAAGGATTCATCATGCCAGATTATAATAAAATGTGAACAGTTTATGTAGAAAAAGTGAAGAAAAGTATTGAAGTTATTTTAAAGTGAACCGTGCTTGATTATGTATCCATATATGGATGCATAATAGCATTGGATGGATGGACAAGTTGTTAGAAGAAGCCATTGATTAATTTCATGGTTATATGTCCAAAGGGAAGTATGTTTTTGGAAGCTATTGATACTTCTCTTAAAGATAAAAGTTCAACTTTTCTTGTAAAGATATATGAACATGCTATATCACACGTGGGTGGCCCGAAGAATGTGACTATGATAGTGACTGATAATGCATCTAATTTTCAAAGAGCTATGAGAGTGCTTTCATTAACAACTTCAAGTGGTAGTTGTGAACATAATTGGAGTGCATATGATTTTCTTCATTCAAAATGAAGAAATTGCTTAAGTGTATCACGTGCCAATGATTTGTTATATGTTTTTTGTAATATGCATTTGTTACATGCTCCAACCTAGATAGCTTCTACAGAAGAACAACAAAATTTTGGAGAATTTCAAACTCATGAAAGTTTAACAAATGATTCACGGAGTGTTGATATGTTTAGGTAGTGATATATGTGAACACACTAGGACTTCCGGGGCACTTTTTTCCCTCTTTACGAGATTTTTTTTCCCCTGGCTTGTATATATGCCTATTGCCCTAACATTCTACTTATCTTTGTACATTCTAGTGGTAATACATTCAGTATTGTGTGTTGTGATCCAAGCTTCTTCTTCTTCCTTGTGTTGTTCGCATGCTTTCGTAAACATCTAACACCAACAATTGGTATCAGAGCAGGTCATCGCTTCATCTAGGGTGTTGTCAACACCTCTCTTGTTGTAGTCTTAGATTCGCACGAATTTTGGTGAGCATACTCAGGGTGGTGCTGAAATCACAATGTGAGCTCGTTTCGACCTCCGAATGCACTATCGCAGTGCTTATGCATGCTATTTCATCTTTTTGTGCCAAAGGTATATACCAGTTTCAGTTCGCTAGTATAAACATCTCAAAGTCTGCTACAGGTTTAGTAGAATTTTTTTGGGCAGTTCTGTTCAACTTTTTGAGATACAATCAATTTTTTGCATCAAGGTATTTTAGTCACCGGCCAAGGTTGAAAGCAATGATGTATTCCGTATATTGGTTGTTGAGGATAAGTTGGATGGTACAAACTACCCGTTATGGGCTTATATGATGCGACATGTATTGGTTGCAAAAGGACTATGATACATTGTGCAAGGGGCTGAAAAATGTCATATCACACCTGCAACTGTTACAACTGCAGGTACTGAAGTTGATGCAGAAGGTCTCAAAGATGATGATATTCCGCAAATTCCTGTTCGTGTTGTTGCTTTTGTTGCACCTACTATAGAGAAAATTCGTTGGGATGGCAGAGATGCTCAAGCACATGCATTGATAGCTTTTTCTGTCAAACGTGCCATTATTCCTCACATTCTCTCTTGCAAAATAGCTAAGGATGCTTGGGATACACTTACCACATTGTACCAAGCTAGGAATGAGGCTCGTGTTGCTTATCTCCGAAAAGAGTTGGAGAGTGAGCACATGAATGAAGGTGATTCTATGGACAATTTTCTAACAAATATCAAAGACTTGAAGGAACAATTGATTTTTGTTGATGAGGTTATATCAGATAGCTCACTTGTGCAGACCATTCTGAATGGTCTTCCTTATTCATATTAGAGTTTTGCTTGTACTCTTCGTTTGATGATGAAAAGAAATCCAAATGCCTTGTCATTTGAGGAGTTAGTCTCTATTATGTTGCAGGAAGATCAGTCTAGGTAGAACAGGTACATTATGCATGTTGCAGATCAAGCTTTCTTGGCTAGTCAGAAGGGCAAACGAAAATGGAGCTCTTCAACTAGTAAGCAGAAATCTGCTAAATTAAATTCTACACAATCGAATAGGGAAGACAAAGATGAAAAGAAATCAGATAGGCAAAAATTGTTTTGCAAGTACTATAAAGGAAATGATCATATCATAAAGAACTATCCAAAACTCGTTGCTATAGAGGCACAGAAGAAAGAGGCTGGAATGGTTGTTGTAGAGTCCTCTACACCAAAAACAGGGTATGCTAATCTTGTGCAGGAAGACGAATGGGCGTTTACTACTTTTTGCAGTTTTGACCCATCTTCTCATGAGCAGTGCATGTCTGCAGTAGACTCAAATGTTTGGTACTTTGATAGTGGGGCGACCAAACATATCACCTCGTAGTTCAGTTTCTTCACTTCTCTCGAGCCTGCCCCTACAATTTGTCAGATGCTTTATTTGTGTCAGGGATCAAGAAGAATCTGTTATTAGTTTTAGCTTTAGCCAAGATTGGCTTGGTTATGAAATTTGTTGATGACAGGTGTATAGTTCATGATCTGTCAAGTGGCGACATGATTATTACTTCTGGCATTTTATGTCGTGGGCTGTATAAGCTCATAGACTATGAAAGATTTGTGAATGATTCAGCATGTGCAGTACACGATTCTCAGGCTATGTCAGATGCAAAGCTTTGGCATGCATGTTTTGGTCAGCTAAATTTTGCTAGTTTGTTATACCTACAGAAATCTGAAATGGTGTCCTCTTTGCCCAAACTTGAGGTACCTAGAAAACATATTTGTGAAGGCTGTATTTTGGGCAAAATGCAGCGTTCTTCCTTTCCAAAAAATGGTTGAGTTTGGGCTACTCACAAATTGCAGCTTGTACATAGTGATGTATGTGGTCCTAGAAGACACCTTCTTTTGGGAACTATCTTTACTTCGTGACTTTCATCGATGATTTTTCCAGGCATGCATGGGTATATCCATTGAAGGTAAAGTTCGAAGTGTTTATGTGCTTCAAATAGTTCCTAGTTTTGGCTGAAAATTTGTCAGCATATAAAATGGGCACGCTCCATTCTGATCGAGGGGGGGAATATATGTCTTCTGACTTTAATGCATTTCTGGCTAAACATGGGATAAAATATCAATGTACAGTGCCGTATACACCTCAACAGAATGGAGTTGCTAAACGAAAGAACATGTCACTCATGGAGATGTACATATTACAAATGAATCCACATAGTCGAAATGATACCACTTCATTTAATCCACATAAGTCAAATGAATCCACATCATTTAATCCACATATTACAAATGAATCCACTTAATTTAATCCACATAACTCAAATGATACCACTTCATTTAGTCCACTTAACTCAAATGATACCACTTCATTTAATCCACATAGTTCAAATGAATCCACAATATTTATTCCACTTAATTCAAATGAATCTACATCATTTAATCCACATAGTTCAAATGAATACAGATCATTTTCAATATGGTCTTAATCCATCTGTAATGGATATCTTTAAACCATACCAAGCTAGATTCGAGAATACTCTACGTAGTTCATGTGTGTCTACTCTTTTTGATACATCTTTGTCACAAGGTAGTTCTAAAGCATACTTGAACTTATAAATCCCATTTCTATCAATGGGATAACTATTTAAATCTATGTATTTCAAAAGTTACAATAGGAGTATCAAAATCATAAAGGTCTCCTAACTTTTATTAAAAGGTGGAGGGCTAGTGGATATACATTCTGGTACAATCCACTAGCACTTTTGAGTCCACTTGTTTCTAGTCGACATTTCCAAATCATGTAACTTAAAAAAAAAAATTTTTGTTGGTAAATATGTTGCTCTACCAAAATCACATAGTCCAATATAAGCATGCTCAGCTTCAAAATGCAAGAGAATGTTGTTTGGATGAAGATCAATTGTGGAAAATATTACAAGTGTGTAAAAGTGATATTGTTTGCAACAATCCATTGATCAACTTCCAAATGTTTGTCTTCATAGTTGCTATATCTCCTTTTGTGTCTTTAATACCTCTACCTTGTGGTATATTTAAGTACTCTTTTTTTCATTTTCTCCAACCACATGTCTAATGTACCACCTTTCCACAATATGAAAATGAGACATGGGCTTTTGCTATGATGCTTACCTAATCCAAGTGGATTGATAATTCCATTGTTTGTAACAGGTAAAAATTTTGGCTTCATTCATGGCTTCGCTCTCTCATATCTGTATGTTAGCACCATGTAATTGGAATAAATTTACGACAAAGATTTTGTTGATGAATCTCAGGTGGGTTATTTTGACTTTATGGATCATTCCATATTGTCTTTCCCCATGAGGGCTGCATCTTTGAAATGGATAGATGAATATGGGAGCAAGCAAAGATTATTCGATGTTTGATCTCCCATATTCACATGCATATCTCTTGTATTTGGATCTATTGTTGGTCTCTCTCCCTATTCGATCGTGTCAGGTCTCACTCGCTTTCCTCTCTTCATTGTTTGATAATGTAAATTGACAAATTTGATTTTGTCGATGAGTCCAGGCATTGTGGTGGTATCCAATGTCAATTACTCTGCTACTTTGGTGATCTATCCAAAGATATGAGTGAGCTCTTTGGACATTTTCTCATCTAATACTTGTGCTCCTCCTAACACAGTGCCAAATTTATATTTTCAATATCGATATATGCTATTCTAGATAGTTGTTCAATGAAATCTTTGTAATTGGATATTTCCATTGATAGAGTGATTTGATCTTCTCTCATTTCGTACATGTATGAGCATACAAATTCTTCCAAAAACTTTCACTCATACTTATTTATTTTACTTGTCATCTATGCAAATATAAGAAAATAGACTATCAGATAAAATTGAATCAGAATTGATATTAAAACTTTAAACATTAATCTAATTCATAAAAGCAATAATAAAAAATAAGTCATAAATAAAATGATAGATACTTAAATACATTTTAAGTACACATATAAATAGCTACATCAATAAGTGTATGGATAGATAAATCAATATTATGTGTAGAGAAATGATAGAAATATGGATAGGTAGTTAGATGAGTAGATTTATAATTGAATAGAAAGTACAATTATCATTTTGAAGTGAATCTATGTAATTATTAAGAATGTAAGAGTCAAAGAATCAAACATTCATAATCATTCATATACACTCACTATACTATGTATGAGTTGAGTGTATATAACTATTGTGATAGTAAGAGTCAAAGAATCAGATAATCACAATAGTTTCTATATACCTTGTGACCTACATTGTCATTATTCTCATAGAAATCTAAGTGACAATTGTGAGTAAGAGTAAAAAAAAATCAGACAATCACAATAGTCCCTATACATTCTCTATACTATTGAGAGAGTAGGAATCAAAGTGGTGATTCAAACAATCTCAATAGATCTATTGCTCAATCCTATACTATTGTGAGAGTAAGAATCAATGTAGCAAGTTAGACAATCATAGTAGTGGTTTATTTTAAATTTTATTCATCAATGTATACAAGTAAGAAACGCTTTTGCCAGTTGAACACGTATACTATTGATGATTAAAAAACATAAAACTAATTATATAAATACAAATCATACACATGTGACAAATGCATATGTGAATCATACAATACACATGACACAATAAACATAACAATAAAATAGACAATAAATAAAAAATGGATCAATACATGAATGGTATGATGAGGAAAGGGCTCTATGAATGGTATGGTAGTAGTAGAGCTCTATGAACTTGTGAACAAGCATGTGTGTGTGGAATAAGCTTTTCGATCAAATGAAACAATATATATATATTTTTTGCTTAGAAACACATTTCCGATCAAAAAGCTTTCGATAAAAAAAACTTTTCGTTTGAAAGCGTGCCTAATTTCTTTTTGTCATTTATTTGGAAATCCATGAATAAAACAAACATATTGGGTATTTTTCCATTATTCAGTCAAATAAATGCAACCTAGCAAATGATAGATGTCAATTCGCATTCTTGAACGATCCTCTTGTAGCTTGTATTCAGCCCATGTATGTAACAATACACATGATCAATATTCAACCTTTCAAAAATCCTCCAACCAATGTCAATAGAGCTTAAATTACCTCTAGTTCAGGCATCTTGTCATTTGCATTCAATTCAACCCCTAACAACCCCAAATTAACAGTATATATTTGGATTTGCATCTCCGACTCAATCTTCCTGTTAGGAACCATTCCCACATCACATTTCAATTCCTTTAGAGATTCTTGTAACTTTTTTCTCATCTCAATGACTATTGTACTCACTTTAGACTCTGTTAGGAACCATTCCCACATCACATTTCAATTCCTTTAGAGATTCTTGTAACTTTTTTCTCATCTCAATGACTATTGTACTCACTTTAGACTCATCTGCCTTTGATATCTTGGCTTGATCCAAATCAAACTTGATTATATCCAACTTAACCTTTTCGTTATCAACTAACAGGTCTAATGTACATATAAACTTAGCACCCTCCACTTGCCTAATGGCAGCAAGTGCCATACCTTGTGGAACATGTAACTCAACTACATCTTGTTTTCGTTCTTGCAAGTTGGCATCCACCACAGGCTCTAAAACTAAGGAAGCATCATCGTTCAAAAAAAATTTAAACCTTTGCATTGCAATGTACCCATCTCCCTACATCTCTCAATAGATGCTTTTGTAGCTACAACCCATGCCACATGATGCATAGTTGGATTTGTTGATGTATGTGTAGTAGTGTAGTTCTTAAATGCAAAGGCTCTCGCAAAGTGTACAGACAATTTATAGTTTATTGGTATCTCTTGATACACCTTTTGATGGAACACCATCACTGCATCATATAACTCAAGGCTGACATGTTTCACCTTCATTTTCCCTTGACTTGAGTTACTTTGAACATAGATGAAAAATCTTCCAAGGCACAAGTGCATGAGTGAGAAGCACACCAACATGCACACACATACACACACACGCGCACACAAGGCAAGACAAAGAGGAAGACAATGGAGTTCTTTTAGATTACTTCCAAAATGCTCCTACAAGTTCAAATCTATTACAAGCTAACCTCAAAAATGAGCTCTCTAGCTCTATTTATAGTTTTTAACTAGCTTTTGGCCCGGTCCAGACCTAGTGTCTGGCCTAGTTAAAAATTAGGTTCTAGGGCCTATTTAGAGGCTCAAACGGAGTCTAAAAATCATGAAAATTAATACAATGCTACTTCTAATACTCCTCAAGCTCGAGGACTCCTCGGCTTGCACAAAATGGAGTTACAAAAAGGTGAAATGGTATTTACAATGATTTGTAGTGATGAGAATCACTGTTATGAAGATGTTGTTTTGGAAAAATTTGAATGGCCTACTTGCCAGATCTTCGTTGACTGCTTAGTCTGCTTGTGCCTTCTCTCCGCTCTGACTCCCTTCTTTGGCTTCCTTGTCTTGTGAGTCCTTCGGTACCTTGACTGCTGCCAACACCCCCCCCCTCTCTCGCGTCTGTCGTCTCTGACAGAACCTTGTCTAGCTGAGCGTTGGACATAATATTGAACCACATCGAAAGCAAGGTGGTGTTCTTCTAATCGTAGCCCCCGTGCTAGGTCTGTTAACAATGCATCCCAATCCACTGGACCTGGGACGTCTGGATGGGGCACCCGCAATTGATCTGAGTGGATGGTCCTTTCCACAGCGAATAGTTGGAGGAGATGTGAGGGCTTGGGTACAAATATTTCTGAGTGATATTCCCAGAACCCTGTGATGAACATCTCTTCGAAGGTCTGCTTGAAGCATGCTGGGAGGTATTTTATTCTTGCGTGCCAGGCATATACTACCTTTATTGAGGGGGTAGTGCTCATGTCATATACCAGGTCGTGGTTGCCTACAGTGAAGCCAAATCTTGAGAAGTGGGGGTCCTTGATGTTCTTGAATGTCCTGAATGTGATCGCATTAATTCGAAGATCTTCATGCACATCTGTGTCATCACATCAGGGGTGTTCCGTAGTCGAATGCTCCAATGAAGGATTGTAGAAATCATGTAAGCAACAGTGGGAGGTCCTTGTGGAGGTGCTAGATAGACATAATTTAACCACTTTGCACAACCTTTGACATTCTTTACAGCAATGGTAAATTCGGGCCAGGTGCGTCTGCGGAAGACTGGAACATAACAGGGGTTGTATTTGATAAAGAGTGGCATGTTAGTCCAAGTATGAACCATCTCGGGATAGGTCTCAAGAAGACGGATCCTCCAGGTGGGTTGATGAATGGATCCTTTTTTAGCACTCTCAGGGATATCATCGGGCCCAAATTGTGTGGCAAAGGTTGGAGCCTTGCCACATCGTCATTGAATCTCTGCGTTGTAATCTGCCAGGAGTACACAATAAGGCACATACTGATCATCGTTGGTGCCTATCCATCTGTGATGAGACATACTTCGGAAATATTCTGACTTTATGATAGTGTCTTCCAATTTAGCCATTGATTGGATTTGGACTGCTACTCGATCTTCATGGGTCTTAGCTCTCTTTTCGAGTGGCTGAAGCCATTCGGGTACTTCGACTTCCAAGGTGTCCATTCCTTATGAGGTTTGCTGACCTCCTCGCATCGGCATAGTAACATATGGTTCCTCATACGATTCATCCACCTCAATGGGTACCAATTCATCTGGCTCTGGTTCTACAACTGGAGAGGGTTGTCTTTCATATTCCAGTAACTTCTTCTGCAATTCTGCCACCTGCTCTGTTAATGCCTTTACTTCTTCTGAAGTCGTGGTTGTCTCTATGATCTTGGGTTGTGCCTCCTGTTCCCTGAGCTAGCGGCGTAGCGCATCCCGTTCCTTTTCCAAATCATCATGTGCTTCTAATAGATCGGCATAGCTTTCCAAGATTGTCTTCATTGTTTCTGAGGGGACTGCTTTGAATTGTTCTGGGTCGATCTCGTGGGGAGAGCCTTCCATGGCAGCTTCCAGGTTTTCTTCGTTTTGCTTCTGCAGACGCTTGTTTTCTTCAAGGGCGGTAGCCATGTGTTTTCAGAGTAGAGTCAAATTACCCCGGACTCTTAGATTATCTGTTTGGTAGACTTCCAGTAAAGCTTCGAGTTGTTTGACACATGGCACTTGTGATGGTTGGGATGCCTCCAGGAGGGTTTCATGGGCCTGCTCGAGTGTGGTATAGCATTGATTGAGGTCCACCTTTTCATCTTCTATGGTTATAAGCCATCTCTGTAGTTGTTGGTGATTCGTAGTCAGTTGACGATGATGGTCTTTGAGAGCCTGATACTCACTCTGAAGTTGATACACACACTGATGTAATGTTGAAAACATATTATTTACATTAAAGAATGCAGGGAAAGGGGAGGATGCAGGGGGAATGGGGAGGGGAAAGGGAGTCGTGAATGCTGTGGAGTCAAGTGGTGAGGTGGGTGGAGGGGGTATGGGAGATTGAGGCTACGTGGGGGGAGGGAGTGGTGTTGTGGCTGGTGATGTTTCCATTGTGTTGAACGTGTGTGTGACTGTGTAGATGGGGACAGTGGGTGGGGTGGATGTGATGTTTGTGAAGAGTGTTGTGAAAGTGGGCATGGTAGCTCCTCCGAATTGGATGCCGGGGGAGAGAGGAATTCCCATGACATATGTGGTAATGGCAGAAATAGGGGTGGTAGTGCCATGTGGTGAGGTGAGTTGTGTAGTGAGAGGTGAGGTGTGTGGTGAGAGTGGTTCCGCCTGATGTTCTTCTGTTTGTGTGTTATCTCCTGGTTCTAATACATTGATGTGAATTTGCTTGCCAGATCACATGGGGTGGGTAGGCACTCGTATCTCAAATCGATGAATATAAGCCATGGCTGCATGAACGGCTTCATCTAAGCCTACCACGTCTACGTGCAGGTTCATTGATTCAATAAACATGTCATCCACACCTTCCTCGACTAACATTTGGCTCATGAGCACCTTTCCTGTTTTGAGCGACAGTTTGTGTTGTTCTTGGACTCGCTTCATGGTTTCATACAATCTTTTTATTTGGGCCGAGTAGGTTGGGGCACTTGCTAGTTCTGAAAGTTCTTCATATTCTTGATCATACTCCTCGTTTGCTTCTTATTCTTCTGTCTCCTCTTCATCCTCTTCTACTTCTACTACTTCCGGTTGGGTCGGGGCTGAAGTTGTAGTAGTGGGTTGTGGTTCTTGGATCCACTCTGCGTCTGTCTCCAGGTTAGACTCATTGATCATGCGGGCAATTTCTTCATCTGTCAAATCGGCTAGGGTGTAGCCTTGTGGGAACTCCAAGTCTGATGGAATCGGAGGGAACACCAGATTGGGTCCTTTTCTACACTTGGTCTGGGTAGGCGAATGGTAAATGGTTGGACACATTGCATTTGTGGAGGGGTCACCTCTGGTGTGGTGGTGGCTCCCCTTACTTGGGCACATGGTAATTGAACTCCCCCTCTCATCTTCTTCGATGGAGGACCTGCCGTTGACAGCCGTCTTTGGAATTCTTGGGCCCTGGACCATACTAGTGCTCTTTGAATGGGCACGTTGTACGCTAAGCACCTGTAAATTATTTTTGTCAGAGCACAGCATCCATGAAGCACATTCTTCTTTTTCTTATTCCATCGTTGATGGGCTAGGTGGATTTGATCGATGATCCAGTGTGGCATATTGATGGTGAGATTATCTCTCTCTGCCAAGTACAAGCTTAACCAGATCTTTTCTGGTGCCAAGTACATGATCGTCCGTAGGTGGAGAGCAATGGTTGGTGTCATTGCTACCATGTCCTTCAATTTGTTGAGATCCTTGTGCTTCATCTTGCCTGGGATCATTGTTTCCTTCTCAGTGGGGATATGCATACCTTGCATGTTCAATGCTTCTCGTACTAGGTTGAGGGTCAGTTTGAATCTTTTGAGCTCGTGGCCTGGTGTTAATGAGGGTAGCATGAAGGTACTATCGCCTCCTTTAGCCCTGCTAGGGGTGATGGTACTGATAAAGTAGGAACAGCGCAAGAAATCTGGCTTAGGTAAATGTCCCCGGAAATAGCCATCCAAGCCCGCTTTGGTCCATACTGATCGCATCACTTCTGCATTCTGATATTTCTCAAATTCACGGGTGAAGAAATGATATCGTCCCCACTTGCCATTAAACTCAAGTTCTACCTCCCAAAAGTAGGTGTCGTCTCCCAATGGCCCTGCGACATCACTGAACCAATGTGCATGCTTCCCCACTTGAGAAGTGTGCCCCTGAGGCGGGTCCTGAATAGGAAGCACATGCACAGCTCTAAGTTCTTGAGGTCTCTCAGTGAGTTGTGGTTCCAGAAGGAGGGTTTCGATGTCCACTATCTGGGTGCTAGACCCTACCTGGGAGCTGGTGCCTCCGGTTTCTGCCATGTTACAGCTTGCTTGCTAGTTCTGTGAGAATATAGAAGCATGTGTTAACATTGTAAAGGACAAGGTAGAACAATTTTTGTCCCCATTACAACATTAACATGAGGTGAATGATGAGTTAGTCGATCAGTAAGTGCTTGATGATTGTGTGTGTTGTTAATCCTATGAGCTACGTGAACAGATGCAGTTAGTAGGTGGAGAGGAATGTACAAATGGGATCGGGGGGTTTATTACAAGCTTTTGGCTGCCAAACGCAGTGCATGACTTTATGTTTTGGTTTCGTGAAGACTCTGGAGGGCTTTATGAGGGTGTCTACTTGGAAATGAGGCTTTATAGGGGCCCATTTGCAAGTGATTCCACTCGTGCTCATGTGTGAATATGTGTTTGTGTGTATTGACTGAGAGCGGGCATCGGCTCTTTGAGTGAGTGAACCCTGTTGTACATGGTGCGATTTGTGTGTGACTAGTTGAGCCCGCAAGCAAGCCTTAGGCACCCAAATTTGTCTTGATTGTGGGCCAGCCTTCATCGACTTCTTGGGTACCCAGATAGATTTCACTTTCACAAAAGGATTTTTGGAGGACTTCTTATTAGTGTCGTGTTGTTGATCACTAATAGGAAGTTGAGCCAGTTGTTGTGGCTGGACCGCAATAGGATGCTCGCTCTTCCGTACCCACACTTGTTTTGGTGGTTGAGACACCGTGCGTCATATTTTCTTTGTGCCTCGAGCACAAGTCGTCTGCTTCTGCGGCGTTTGATCCGCCTTTGGTTGCTGCATCCCTGTGGCTTTTGGAAAAGAAGGGAGTTCTGTTGTACCCTTAACTTCTTTGTTGAGACAATCATCCCTCTGCATCACATAGTTGTGGACAAGAATAGCATTGTCAACTTCATGTGTACCCCTGGAAGGACCAGGAGCTTGTGCCTTTCCTAGTTCCTTGAGTGCGCCGTTGTCTATTTTAATTGTAATTCGACTCTGATTTTCCCATACCTGAAGAAGTCCACTTCTTAGGTTTAGGTTGACTGTATGATCATAGATCCAGTCTTGACCCAAGACAAGAGGTTCAGTGAGATCCTCATCTTGACACACTAGTACTTTAACTGTCATTAGAACATCTTGAATGTAGAGGGGGAGTTCCACCTCGCCCATGCAAGGGGTTTCCACACCTCCCAATCCTATGAGATATGCTTCTATAGGATTGACATTTAATTTCAACTCTCGACAGTAAGAAAGTTTAACGGCACTAGTGGCTGCACCTGAGTCAATCAAGGCGCATGCAGTCCTTGCACTCTTTCCTTGTCCTATCTCCAATGTTACAAAAGGACGTCGGTCAACTATTCTATGGGGGCTTACACTTGAGACTTCACACATAGCCATATGATATCCTGGGTTCGCATAGTCATCTGTCCTTGGCTGATCTCGTCCTTGTCTTCTCATCTTCATTTTTCGGATGCGTTCCAAGGCTTCTGCCTGTGCTTCTTCTCGAACTCGTTTTTCCTCTTCTTTATGTTTCTTGGCAGTGTTGAGTCGATTGAGCATTTCCTCAGTGAGAGGTTCCTGATATAACTTGACTCTGCATCCGCTTATGTAGCTAGGGAGAATATCGCCTTCGAGTGTGGCTAATTGGACTTCTCCACTAGTCGAGATCCTATTTATGATCATAGGTCCATAGCCTCTCTTCTCTAATTTTCTCGCATGTTGCTTCAAAGTGTAGACTAACACTAGGTCCCCTGCTTTCAATCCTTTATCCTTCACATGGGCATCAAAGTACGCCTTCTACCTTTTCTTAGCTGCATATATTCCTGCTACAGCTCTTAGTCTTGTTTCACCTAATCTTTCGAGGTCAAAAATTCTCGAAGAGAGTTCATGACCCGTCCACTCATGCTCCTGTGCTACTCTCAATGTGGGAATCAAGAAGTCCAAAGGTAGCACCGCATTTTGGCCAAATACCATCTGAAAGGGTGTGGCTTGGAGTACCATTTTATAGGCAACTCTGTATGCCCAAACAGCATGGTGTAGTTGTTTGTCCCAATCAGAGCGTTTATTATTTACCAATTTAGTCAACACATTGCAGAGGATCTTATTTGTGCTCTCAGCCTGGCCATTAGCTTGTGGGTGATAGGGGGCAGACTTCTTATGTACTACCAAGAATTCTTGGAGAAGATTTTCAATAACTTCATTCAAGAAGTGAGTCCCCCTATCACTGACTAGCTCTATAGGTAGCCCATATCTCGTGAATACATTCTCAAATAAGAACTTAGCTGTCGTTTGAGCATCGTTCTTTGTGGTAGCTTTCACTTCTACCCACTTGGTTAAATAGTCTGTGGCCACAATGATATATTTAGCATGTGAACCCTTGGCTGGGGGATTAATAGGACCTACAAAGTCTATTCCCCACTTAGAGAATGCACGTCCACCCATCATAGGTTTTAAAGGCATCTCATCTTTGCGTATAGGATACTGAGTTCGCTGACAGACATCACACCTCTTCACATAGGTATGTGCATCCATGTGAAGGGTCAACCACCACAAGCCTGCAAAAAGGATTGCTTTGATCACCCGATCTGGTCCAAAATTTCCTCTTGCTACACCTTGGTGAGCAGTTTCCAAGATCTTAAGATATTCACTCTCATGGACACATAATCTGAGGTAACCATCTTTACCACGCTTGTATAGATTATCACCAATGAGTGAGTAATTAGGGCTTCTTGTTCTAGACTTCTTTGTCTGGCCAATGTCATATCTTGAGGGAATGTTTTCGTCCTCAGAAAGGCTACTAGTGGTTCACTCCAATCCGGCACTATGGACACGATAGAGAGTGGCATGTTCCACGGGTGGTTTAGTGCAGCAGATCGGGCATTCCTTGCACAACTTATGGACATTAGCTTCCATAGTAGGCCAATGCACTCCGAATCTCCTAAGTGTCTGTAAAGTTCTTTGCCTCGAATGGTGTTGCTCTAATGCACCTACATGTGCTAATTGCAACCATTTTGCGTAATTGTCCTCTTCCACACAACAAGACAATATCCCTTGATCTATCTGTTTGTACATGCTTCCTGCCATGATATGTTACTTCTGTGCTTTTACTACCTCTCTATCTTGAGTGTTTATGATTGGGTGATTAGGCCCGTATGTCAGTACTGGCACTAATGGCTTAGCCCACTGAGGTACAACTTCCAAATTAAACAAGTAAGCATCAGGAAGGTCATCTGATACTCCTTGTGGGGCTTCTCCATATGTGAGCCTAGAGAGATGTTCTGCTCTCAAGTGAGTCTTCCCTTTCCTCACCACAACTTCAAAGTCGTATTCCATTAGTAAGAGAAACCATCTTACTAATCTACTTGTATTGCATGGCTTGTTTACCAAGTACAACAGTGCTTGATGATCAGTAAAAAATTTAAACTTATTTGCAAGCAAATAGTGTCTAAACTTTTTGACTGCATATACCATGCCTAATCCCTCTCGTTCAGTGGTGGTATAATTTTGTTCAACTGCATTCAACTGTCTACTAGCATAGGAAATTGGAAGATCCATATTACCTTCGCCCGTAGGTTGTGCAAGCACACATCCAATAGCATAATTGGATGCATCCACATGAACATGGAAGGGCTTATTCCAATCTGGAGTGGTCAAGATTGACGCTAAACATAATCATCGTTTGAGCTCATTGAAGGAGTTTTCACATTCATCAGTCCACTCAAAGTTAGTCAAAAGTCCGTACAGAGGCTTGGCAATGATGGCGTACATGTGTATAAAGCGTCGGTAATAGCCACAATGCCCCATGAAAGCTTGTACTTCCTTGACATTCTTTGGCCTAGGTAGCTCTGCAATAGCTCTAACTTTCTCTTCATCAGTGGATATGCCATTCTTTGACACTATGTGTCCTAGAGTCTTGCCTTGCCTGACCATGAAAACGCACTTTTTTGGGTTCAGGCAGACTTGATATTCTCTACATCTGTCAAAGATTTGCCTGAGTTCTGGTATATGTGTCTGTCTAATGTTGGAATGAGCACAGAGATCATCAACATAGACCTCTAAATTCTTCCTCAAGAACTCTTTAAACACGTGACACATCAATCTTTGGAAAGTTCTAGGAGCATTGGTAAGCCCAAATGGCATTACTCTAAAGGCAAATATGCCCCACTCTGTGGCAAAAGCTGTCTTATGCTGATCTTCTGGAGCTATGGCTACTTGATTGTAGCCCGAAAATCCATTAAGGAAGTTGTATACTTCCTGGCCTGCTACCCTTTCTAATAGATGCTCGGTAATTGGAAGTGGATAGTTATCTCGAATTGTGGCTGCATTAACCTTTTTCAAGTTAATGCACACACGTAGCTTTCCATTCTTCTTGGGCACCACTACAATGGGGGATACCCACTCAGTGTGCTCAATTTCATAGATGAATCCAGCTTCTACCAGTCTATCTATCTCCTCTTTGATTTTAGCAGCATAATTATCGTTATATGTATATGGCTTTTGCTTAGAGGGTTTCGCGTCTGAGGTCATGGGAATTGTGTGTGAGCATATGTCTGGGTCAACACCCTTCAAGTCCTTGTAACTCCAGGCGAATACATCTCTGTATTCTCATAGCAAGGCTATCAATTTGCGCTCTTCTCCTTCCGTCAGGTCATGTCCTATGTAAGTGCACCTCTCTTCTCCTTCTTCCATGGCTACCATTATTTTCTTGGTGGTTTCTTTGTTATCATAGGCCTCCCCTGATTGCACCTCACGTTTTGGCATCCTTACCATGACTCTTCTATCGTCTATCTCATACTTTTTAAAGTTTTCAGGGACCTCAAACAAAGATTCTTCCTCTTCTGGTGTGACTTCTCTCTTCTTTCTTTTCCTTCCTTCATCCTTAGGGGTCACTTGTGTGGCTAACCTTACATCATTTGTAAGTTCTCCATGTCTCTGGGGTTGAAATTCTACTTCATAGAAGTATTCTTCATCTGATGCAAAAGGTGGGTCCATAATGATTGACTCTAGATCGGAGTCGCTCGCATCCTCAAATGCATCAGGGCTAGGTTCGCATTCTTCTAAAATCGAATCTCCCATGATTGGCTCTATGGAGAAGACTGAAATGTCATAGCCATCCTCATCACAGTGGGGTGTCCATTGTTCTTCGTTGATGGCTGCATCCATTGTTGCTAAAATTTCTGCCCAACCATGAGGCTCAAATTCTATAGGTGCATAGGCTGGGTCTTGAATGGATCTATGGGTTTCTTTTGCACCTACCTCTCTGGCTTTTTCTCTCTTCTCCTCTTCTACTGCTACTTTACACATCCATAAATGGGTGTCTTCATGCATCCATGAGGATCCTGATCCTATGGAATGCACCGACTCAGTATCACCTTTAGCTCTATGGATGGGATTCCATTGGATGGGGGGACATCTCTATGAGAGTAATCTTTGAGATTCACTTTGGTCGTGACACCTAAGTGTTGCAAGTACAAGGAATTGGTTCCCCAATCTTGTACCACCTGCAGCTTCCGAATAAATGGTCTTCCCAAAATCATCTCATAGGCATGGTTCTTGCTAAAATCACATATAGCAAATGTGTGCTCAAACTCAACACCACATGTGGTGAGAGTTATTCCTTCTAGTAGTCCTAAAGGCCTCTCTATGTGACCATCAGCCATCTGCAATTTCATTCTCGTTGGCCTGAGTGCTGGCTTGCCCCAACGCTTCCATAAGGAAGTGGTAGCAATTGCAACTCCTGCACCAAAGTCCAGAATTGCCTTGGTTGTGTATCCTTGATGGGTTATGGGGAGGTAGGTGTTCCCTTCCTCTCCTTCACTCATATCTCTTATCTTGTCTAGAGGAATTTCTAGCACTATTCTATGAGAACCTACCTGGGAACGCGGTTTAGCTATCTCTGGCACTTGTTTGGCTACATGTTTCCATAACTCTGGCCTAACTTTGAGTAGCTCTTCTAAAGTGAGGTTGCACTGCACTTTAGTGTTTTTCACTACCTCCGTATTCCTAGGTATGAATGAGGCTTCGTTTCTTACCATGACCGTGGGTGCTCTCATACAAGTAGACTTGGCTTCCCATGGGCCTGTGAAGTGGGGTAATTCCTGTAAAGAATTAGACTCGAAGTCTAATCTCTCTTGACTTTGTGCACTCTCTTGCTCTCCATAAATGGAGGGAATATCTTGCGGGAATTGGTCATTGTGCATCATCTACCAGTTCAATGGGAGGATGGACTTCACTCTCTTTTGCCCATTTCTCTTCTTGAATCTCCCGTAGGAATTCTGGTGTGTACCTATTCATAGAAGAAGAGGTGTCTGGTTCAGTGGAATTGGGCACATAAGCTTCCTATGGGGGGATGCTTCTTCTTTTACTTGCCTCATTTCTTCCTTGGTTTTTTTCTTCCTTGGCAGATCTTGCAATTATGCTCTCTAACTTCTCTAATAGTCCATCCAAGTGCAATTGTGTCTTAGCTGAGCCAGAGTAGTTGAAGAGGTGACTGGCTTCAAACATGGTCTGAGCCAATGCGACCATTTTCGCGCAAAGCTTGGTCCTTTCTATCTCTAGGTCAGCTCTAGGGTAGCACTTGTCATGATTCATCACATTTGGCCCTTCTTGGATTCTGGCCTGATATGCCTTAAGCATCATGTCTATGTCTTCAGGAGTGGGGTCAGCTAGCACTGATCCTACTCTATGGTCTAATGTGGGTTGAAAGATGGTGGACTAGATGGTGATGGACATGAAGGTGCTGGTGGTATGTGAGAGTTTGTTTGAGAGGTGAGTTCAACAATTTTGGCTTTTGTTTCTCTTATGCTTTCTTCTAAGTCTCTCATCTTTTTGGACCATTGCCTTTTCATTCTCTCTCGGATATCCCTCCAGGATCTCGACCGTTTCTTGGCTATGCTCTCAGTTTCACTAACCTCTGCACTCTTCTCTTGACCTAACCCTTGGTTCTGCTGCAAAGCCTAAGCTCTAGTGACCACCTGTACTGGTGCAGTGGAAGTTACAATTCCTGAGGAATCTACAACTAACCCAATAACATTGATAGGCATGATTTTTGGCATGTTAATGGGGTTTGTTGGCAATCCCTTAAGAGATGCTCCCTCCCACAATCTTGACAAAAGCCCTGAATTGTTACTGATTGGGGTTGTGTAGGTGCAGGCATCGGGCAATCACAGATGAGGTGATCTCCTTGACATCTATAGCATGGTCCTCTAGGGAATGAGGGTCTTACCTGCTTAGGTTGAGGTCTAGTGTTGGGATTTGTGTACATGATGTTTGCATACTCTGGATCCCAACTTGGTTCACTCGGTTCTTCACTGCATATAATAACCTTGGGGGCTATCAATGTGAGTAGAATCAAAACTATGATCACCCGGGTCACTTTCTAAAAGCAATGGAGTCACTGGGACTATAGCTCTATTCAAATTTTCTTCAGAAGCTGCATACTTTACAGGAATCACATTAGCTGGGGTTGGAGGTTGTTGAGCTAACACAAGTTGAGGCCTCTGTTGGTTTTGGTAGGGTTGTTGATAAGATTGCTGTGGTCTACCATATTGTTGTGGAGGGTACTGGTTTTGGTATCTTCTCTGTTGTGGATAGGGCTGAGGGTAGGTTTTCCTAACTGCTTGCTTATTGTATGGGCAGTCTTGTGATGTGTGATTTGTGTACCTCCATTCTATGGTGCAATACTGGCTACTAGGGTTCACTTGGGGTTGATCCATGATGGGACATACGTTCACCATATGGTCACCGCCACAAGTATAGCACCTCTTTACTGGGGCAAACCTTGGGATTTGTTTGCTAGTGACACCTAGTTTTTGAGCTACTTTCTCCACGAGTTCCTCAATTGATGTGGATTGCGAGGAAGAGAGGCTAGAGGCACTATCTGAATCTTTGTAGATTTTGGAAAGCTCTAACTCCTCCCCTAGGTTATCCTCTATGTCAATGCACATGCGTACACACTCTTCTATGGTTCTAGGGTCTTTCAAGTACACATATGATCTCAACTTTGTACTTAGCAGCCCATCGAGGAATAAAGCCACTTGTTTAGCTAGCGTGGGTAACTCAGGGATAGGACATCTCTCTAGATATTGCCTAAACCTTCTTCCTGCAAGTCGAACTGTCTCTTGGGGGGTCTGCTTGAAGCTATGTATCAATGAGGAACTATTATGCCTTATCCCACTCTTAGAGAATTCAGTGATAAAAGCCTCTAAGAGTTGGTCTATGCTCTTGAACTGTCTCTCACTCAATGGTTGAAACCATGTAAGGGCTGTGTTCCTAAGGGTTAGACCAAAGGCATTATACTGCGTGAATAGGTCCTCAACTTGTTCAGCTCTCAAGACTTGCCTAAAATCAGCCACATGATCATATGGGTCTCCTGTGCCATCGAAGTAGTTCTTCATGGACTTAACCAGCTGTGTAGGTCTCAAGGTTCTGGTGTGTTCTCTAGGCCTTGGTAGAGGGAAATCATCAACATTCCTTTGATTCCTTGGGGCTCTAAGTCCCTCAGGTTTCGCTCTATTTGTTTCTGTTCTCGTTCTTTCTCTTCCCACTGGGTTGGCAAAGCTTACCCCAGGTCTATCTCTATGTCTGTCTCTTTGAGCTCCATGAGCTTGGGATGTTCTAGCTCTGGGGTGACCATAGGACAAATTAGATCTTGGTTGGGGGAAAATAAATTCACCTTTCCAAGTGTAAGCATGCCTATCATTTTCTGTAACCACAAAGATCCTCTCTGAGGCGTGATCTAAGTAGGTCACTCTGCCTAGGCTATCACGATCTTTGAACTCGTATCCCTCTTATTGTCTTGGGGAATCCACTCCGGTGTGATAATCCTAGTGAGAACAGATTTGTCTCGGGGGGTTCTAGGTTCTACACCCATGTTTCCTTGCTCTAGATCACCTATGTCCGTCTCAGGGATCACGTTTCCGAACTCGTCTGTCCTATCTGGGTGACTCGTGACTACGTATATTGTCCCTTCTTTGTCCAAGTATGCTCCATTTTCAAACTTGACCGCTGGATGTTCTAGTCCAATGGATTGGTCAGGGTTTTTAATATGGACCACAGATCTTCCTAGGCCGTCCTCATAGATGCTAGCACCTAATCGGTTGGTCCTAAGGTATTCGAGTTGCGTCTTGTAAGGGCCTTCTACCCTATGTAAATATGGCACTCCTGAACTTCCTGTAGGTCTCTCCATACCGTGGGACATCTCAGACTCGCTAGTCTCAGAGCTAGGGTAGTACGAATGATGGCTCAACTGCTGGGCCCAAGACCTAGCAGTATGATTGACACTAGCCTCTGAAGATCTAAGACTTTTTTTATCTCTCCCTAGGTGTCGTCCTGATCTAAGGTTCATAAGCCCAATTGAAGAATTCCCCGAATTTCCCAAGTACAATTTTCGTTGCTGAGTTCTTTTTGTATTAGTCACTTGTTCTTTTTAATTTTCCTTAGGGTGTCACTTCTTGCCCAATTAATCTTCTTCGCAAGGAACACTTAAGTTTTATCGTACTTTGAGTGTGGTCACTCGATTTAAACTCTTTTCCGTTAGGTTGTTTCGCAATTGTATTCTCCTAACACTTGCACTTGAGTGATTAGAGTTCTTGGACTTGGTCGTTCTTAACGTATCCCTAATTAATCAAAACCTCTATCCGTACTTAGCCTAAGCTAGGCATTGACAGAGGGTGTTGAGAATTTCCAACCTTGAGTTTCTTCCCTTGGTTGCCCTTGTGTGCCCACGAAGCGTGTTCCCAAGCTTGCACTTACTCTTGCTTCGAGTACCCTTTGATGCTCTCAAGGAACCTGAAAAAGTCCCAAAGTTAGCTCAAGACTTAAATTCGATTGACAGACAGATCACTTTCATGCATGTAATTCACTAACCAAATTGCCTTTTGCCTTTATGAAAAACAATCCCAAGGGACCCTCAGTTTTTCCTACCTCAGGATATGATCAACTTCAAATTACCCTATCTAATAATCCTGATATTAATTTTACCGTAACCAGTAGAAGTTTTGGTTGTACTCCCCACGAGCTTTCCAACAAAACAAAAATAACAGCAAACGGATTTCGTATGAGAAAGTTATGTCAATTCAGGGTTTTGGGGCTAAAACAGGATTTAAAACAGGTTAACGGGCAGACATGACTTCTCGAAATGCTTTGGGTGTCGGCCTCACAATGCTCTACTAACCCTTAAAAGCTCCCCACAAATTTCCAAAAATTAGACCACTATTTTTGCCATAAAAAATTGGCCGCATTTGCCCGTCAATCGCGATCGAAAGCTCTGTCAATCGCGATTGATATGTCAGTCGCGATCGACATGTCAGTCGCGATTGACTGGTCCGTCGTGGTTGTCAATCGCGATTGATGGGTCAATCGCGATTGACACGTGGCCCGTATTTTCAGTCGATCGTGGTCAAAGGGTTGTTGACTTTTTCGATCACGATTGATGGGTCGATCACGATTGACAGGTCCGTCGCGAGTGTTCAGTCGCTCACGGTCAAACAGTCGTTGACTGGGTCGGTCGCGATTGACAGGTCCATCGGGGCTGTCAGTTGCGATTGACTGGTCGATCGCGATTGACACGTGTCACGCGTTGGTTCTGTCGGTCGTGGTCAGTCGGTCGTTGACTCTGTCGGTCGCGATTGACGTGTCGATCGCGATTGACAAGTTGGTCGGCAAGTGTCCGTCGTGGTTTATCGATCGCGATTGACAGAAAACTAAGGAATTTTAAAATTTCAAACACACATTTAGGATGCCCTATGTTTATACATCACAGTTATACACTTTGTTTTGCAAAATATTCAACTTTTCTGTCGGTCACGATTGACAGAGGTCAACGCCTTGGGACCTGCACAGTCAAATTTTTTACCTGCTGGAGCTGGTGCAGCTGCTGGGGATGCTGATTCCTGCAGAAAATCTCAAAAAACACAGAAAATCACAAGCACACAAACGCTCTCTCGCTCTCTCTCACAAGTGAAATGAGAGGAATGGTATGGGTATGGTGATATGAACAAAAAACTGAAATTTTTTTGCGATGATGGAGATGGAAGTGGGAGATGGTGATGATGATGATGGTGATGACGATGGTGAAGAAAACAAAAGAAAATAGATGAAAGTGAAGGAAATACCTATAACTCCAATGCCTCAACTCTACGTCTTACCATCACATGCTCGTCCTCAAAGCTCGATCCCCGGCAACGGCGCCAAAATTTGGTGTAGCTCAGTGATGAGTAGCACCTCCTTTAATGTCAATCCGGGAAGACGTGAGGATGGTATGATGACCTCGAGCAAGTGAAGGCACAAGTGCGTGAGTGAGAAGCACACCAACATGCACACACATACACACACACACGCACACAAGGCAAGACAAAGAGGAAGACAATGGAGTTCTTTTAGATTACTTCCAAAATGCTCCTACAAGTTCAAATCTATTACAAGCTAACCTCAAAAATGAGCTCTCTAACTCTATTTATAGTTTTTAACTAGCTTTTGGCCCTGTCCAGACTTAGTGTCCGGCCTAGTTAAAAATTAGGTTCTAGGGCCTATTTAGAGGATCAAACGGAGTCTAAAAATCATGAAAATTGGTACAATGCTACTTCCAATACTCCTCAAGCTCGAGGACTCCTCGACTTGCACAAAATGGAGTTACAAAAAGGTGAAATGGTATTTACAATGATTTGTAGTGATGAGAATCACTGTTATGAAGATGTTGTTTTGGAAAAATTTGAATGGCCTACTTGCCAGATCTTCGTTGACTACTTAGTCTGCTTGTGCCTTCTCTCCACTCTGACTCCCTTCTTTGGCTTCCTTGTCTTGTGAGTCCTTCGGTACCTTGACTGCTGCCAACAATACACTTACCACTTTATACCAAGCAAGGAATGAGGCTTGTGTTGCTTACCTCCAAAAATAGTTGAGAGTGAGCACATGAATGAAGGAGGTTCAGTGGATAGTTTTTTGACAAAGATCAAAAATTTGAAGGAGTAGTTAGTTTTTGTTGATAAAGTCTTGCCAGACAGTTCACTTGTGCAGACCGTTCTGAATGGTTTTCTAGATTCATATTAGAGTTTTGCTTTTATCCTTCGATTGATGATGAAAGGCAATACAAATGCCTCAACATTTGAGGAGTTAGGATATGTTATGTTGTAGGAAGATCAGACTAGGCAGAACAAGTCCACTATGCATGTTGAAGATCAAGTTTTCTTGGCTAGTCAGAAGGGCAAAGATAAATGGAGCTCATCTACTAGTAAGCAAAAATCTACTAATTCTGCATAATCAAAGAATGATGACAAGCTTAAAAATGGAATTTTTTTTTTCAAATACTGTAAAGGAAATGATCACGTCATAAAGACTTGTCCAAAATTGGCTACAAAAGAGGCAAAGAAAAAAGAGGTTGGAATGGTTGTTGCAGTGGTCCCTACACCCAAATTAGAGTTTGCAAATCTTGTGCACAATGAAGAATGGGCATTTACTATTGTTTGTAGTTATCACCCATCTTCTCATGAATAGTGTATGTCTGTAGTAGACTCAGATGTTTGGTTTTGATAGTGGGGCAACCAAACATATTACCTTGCAACATAGTTTCTTCACTTCACTTAAGCCTACCCCTATAGGGAATACTATCACATGCACCAACAACTCCTCTTATCTTGTTATGGGAGTTCGTAAGATCATTCGAACTACTACTGATTGTAGTTCTTTTACATTGTCGGATGCTTTATTTGTGCCAAGGATCAAGAAACATATGTAGTTTGTTTCAGCATTAGCCAAGATTGGGTGGATTGTGAACTTTGTTGATGACAAATGTACAGTTCATGTCTATCAAATGATGATGTCATTATTGCTTCTAGAATTTTATGTCGTGGGTTGTATAAGCTCATATGCAAAATCTATGAATGATTAAGCATGTTTAGTTCAAGATTCTCAGGCTATATCAGATGCAAAGCTTTGGCATGCACACTTTGTTCATCTAAATTTTGCTAGTTTTCTATGCCTACAGAAATCTAAAATGGTGTCCTCTCTGAACAAAACTTGAGGCACCTAGTAAAAATTTCTGTGAAGGCTATATTTTGGCAAAATGTAGCGTTCCTCTTTCCCAAAAGATGGTTTAGTATGAACGACTAAAAAATTGTAGCTTGCTCATAGTGATGTTTGTGGTCTTATGCAAACACCTTCTTTTTAGAATTATCTTTGCTTCGTGACTTTCATTGATGATTTTCTAGGCATGCATGGGTATATCCATTGAAAGCAAAGTCCAAAATATTTATGTGCTTCAAACAATTTTTGGTTTTGGTTGAAAATCTGTGAGCATGTAAAATGGGCACCCTTTGTTCTGATCAAGGGGGGAAATATATGTCTTCTAATTTTAATGCATTTTTGGTTGAACATGGGATAAAACATCAATGTATAGTGTCATATACACCTCAACAAAATGGAGTTGTTGAAAGGAGGAAAAATTCACTCATGGAGATGGTGAGCTGTATCGTCAAGAGTCAAGCTTTACCACATAGTTTCTGGCTTGACGCTGTTAGGTGTCCCACTCAGATTGCTTTGATATGATTGCCTCCAGTCTTTGTGATGAGAATGAGCCTGTTTCATTTGATGAATCGCAAAAATAAAAAAATTGGATGGCTGCTATGCGATCAGAATATGATGCTATTATGAAGAGTGGTACCCAGTCTTTATGTGACTTGCCTCCTGGCAAGAAGGCCATTGGCACTAAGTGGGTATACAAGCTGAAGTGTAAGCCTGATGGAGCAGTTGACAGGTATAAGGCTAAGCTTGTTGCAAAAGGTTATGTTCAAGAAAGAGGCATTGATTTTGATGAGACCTTTACTCCTACATGTCGAATGACTATTGTTCGTAGCATCTGTGCACTTGCAACTCATCATGGTTGGAATGTACATCAGTTGGACATTAAAACAACATTTCTAAATGGTGAATTTCATGAAGAAGTGTATGTCTTTTAGCCCCGTGATTTTGTGCAAAAAGGGCATGAAAACAAAGTGTGTAGGTTGAAAAAGGCATTATATGGTTTGAAGCGAGCACCACGTGCTTGGTATGAAAAGATACATGCTACTTGATTGCACATGGTTTTGATAACAGTCTAACTGAGAGCACCTTATATGTTAAGCGTGCAAATGATGTGTGTTGTGAAAACTTCTTCCTAGAGTATAGCATCCACTAGAGAGTGAGTGAGTACGTATCCACCCATCCAACTCCACCCATATATATACCAAAGGTCCAAGAGTTGCATGCTTTAATTTTTAGCCATGTGTCCTTCCAAGTGTCCTTCATGTGGATACTTTCCAAAGAGAATCACATGGCTTCTATTTCAATTGAAATCACGTACGAGTAAAGGTGTCACTTGGGAGAAGCTTCTCCCAAGACTAAGGTTTTATTCCCTTAGGTTAATTTCCTAAGGTAACAAATCCTTCAATTTCAAACTTCTATGAAATAAAACCTCAAGGGTTAAATCCAAGAAACATAGGTTCCTTTTGGAGGGTCTAACCCATGACTTATGCAACAATGTGCTTCTAATAATTGTTGTCTATGTTGATGACATGATGCCACTAGTCCTAATGAGAAGCATATTGCATATTTTAAGGTTGATTTTCATGCCTTATTTGAGATATCAGATTTGGGGCATTTTCATCATTATTTGGGCATTCAATTTATGCAAGTTGATGGCAAAATAGCTTTCTGTCAAACAAAATATATTGACACATTATTGCAATGTTTTGGCCTTGAAGACTACAAACCTATTGCAACTCCTATAGAAATAGGTTTATGGTTGAGTCTTCATGATGCTAGAGATGCATTTGATGTTGTTCTCGATCAGCAGGTTGTTGGATGCTTGATTTACTTATGCATTATTAGGTCATATATTCAGTTTCTTGTTTCACAGATGAGCAAGTTTATGCATTGCTCAGGTATCAAGCATTGGCAGGTTGTTAAGCGCATATTTTGCTACTTGAGTGGTACCCGAATACTTGGATTGTTTTATCCCAAGGGGGGATCACTACCACCGTATTTACATGCTTTTTTTGTCTCTGATTGGGATGGTTGCTATGACACTCATGTGTCCACCAATGGTTTTTGCTTGATGCTTGGTAGCTCATGCATATCTTGGTTGAGCAAGAAGCAATCTACTATGGCCACTTCTAGTTGTGAGGCTGAGTATAGGGCAACATTCATAGTGACTACGGAGTGTGTGTGCTCAGATGCCTTATGGCTAATTTGGGTGTTGGTCAGTCTTCTGTGACCACCATCTTGACTGATAGTCAGACCGCATTGGCAGTTGCGAGGAACCATGTGTTCTATGCTCGCACTAAGCACATTGATGTGCACTATCATTATGTGAGGGAGAGGTTCTCTGCAAGAGATCAGTTTGGCATATGTGCCCATACAAGAGAACGTTGCAGACCTTTTCACAAAGGATCTACCTAGGGAGAAGTTTGAAGCTTGATGTAAAGCTTTGGGATTACTTCCTTTTGTGGATTGATTCCACATAGCTTGGCACTTCCTTATACATGAGTGCAAGGTCCTTGTTCACCGCATCAGTCCTGGGGGGATTTGGTGATATATTTTGGTAGTGATGTATGTGAACACACTAAGAATCCCAAGGCACTTTTTTCCCTCTTTAGGAGGTTTTTTCCCCGAGCTTGTATATATCCTAATGGGTCACTTATCTTTGTACATTCTCTTGGTAATACAATTGGTATTGTGTGTTGTGCTCCAAGCTTCTTCTTCTTTCTTGTGTTGCTCACGTGATTCCGCAGACCTAAACTCCAACATTCAAAGAGTGCACTTTGTACAATTAACTAAAGAGTTGAAGCATTTTATTTGATCATCACATTGAATTGTTTGAAGAGCTTATCATACCGTATTTATTAGTTGATTCAACATATAAGGCTACATTATTTTACATAAAGTCTTTTCATGCAAGAGGAGGTCAACATATAAGGCTACAATATTATTTCACATGAAGTCTTTTCATGCTAGAGGAGGTCTATAACATAGAGAGAAGATTGGATTTAAAAAACGTCCTCATGAAGTTAGGATTAAAATTGAAAGTACAATTTGTATTTTGAAGTCTTTATGGAGTATGCTCCAAAACTTGAATGTAGATTTGACTTTAGGTCCTATAATTGTAATTACATGTTTCCTTTTGCATAATTTTGTACAAATTCAAGGTGAATGTAAACTCATTAAAAAAAAAAGACACTTATCCAAATGATAATGAAGATTCATATTTTTTAAGGAATCCAATGTATCATGATGAGGCATCACAATGGCTGATTGCTTTATTGAGAGACTTCATAGAGAATAATAAAAATACACAATAAATAGGTATGAATGTAAGTAATATATGTTATACACTTATGTGTTCCTCGAGTAGCTTTGATGTGAACCTTTTCCCTATACATGGACACTTTTTACTCTAGTGTTGGCTAGAGATTTTTTCCCATGTTACCACATACATGGTTCACTCATATGTAGTGGTGCATTGTACTTAGGGATATTATTTAGCTCTTACCTCAGTTCTATTCATCATCAATAGAGAGAGATATTCGAGCCATCCACCTTCTCTACGTGTCTTGCTCCTTGTGTGTGCTTCTTATGTGTCTCTTGCACTTCTACACACACTCAATAGTGGTCTCATAGCAGGTTCAATTTCTTCTCAAGTTTTGTTTTTTTTTTTTTGTGTCACAATGTGCGTGCACTTTAAATAGTGAAAATCAACTTCGAAGCATAGAACAATGGTTTTCAAAAGCCAAGAAACATTTTTGTTAGTTGCACTGATGTTTTACACCCATTTTGAAGCCATTCATGCAGTAAAAATCACCATCAGAGTGATAAATTATGAGCTGAAATTTTAGTATTCATTTTCGCTTTCATTGAAGTAAAGATCTTATCACATTCTTGTTCTTCAATGAAATGGTGAGAAACAATGAATTGTTTGGCATGCTTCAAGTTGAAGATAAGCTTGATGGGACCAACTATACAATGTGTTCTTACATGATGAAACATGTTCTTGTTGCAAAACAACTATGGAACATAGTGGCAGATGTAGATTGAAGACCCACATGTTCTTCTACTTCATAGTCTATTTTCATAGATGGAGCCTCTTCTTCTAGTACAGTGGTTAATCCTTCTCCACCTACACACGAGAAGCTTAGATGGGATGGAAAAGATGCTCAAGCTCATGCATTGATTGCACTTTCTATGAAGCGTCATATAGCTCCACACATTCAGTCATGTTCTACATCAAGATAGGCATGAGACACTCTTGCTTCTTTGTATGCCATGCGTAATGAAGCACATGTTGCATGCTTGAGGAAGCAACTTAAAGATGTATGTATGGCTGAAAATGAGTCTGTGGATGTGTATGTGACATGCATCAAGGACTTGAAAGAGCAATCGGCAAACATAGATGAGATTATTCCGGATGCATCATTCATCTATACATTGTTGAAAGGATTACCAAAATCTTTTCAAAGATTTGCCACTACACTCCATTTGGTTGCAAAAGGGAATCCTAATATGTATGCATTCCATGAGGTTGTGTCTCTTGTTTTGTAAGAAGAGCAATCTAGAGTGAATAGGAGTGGTTTGATTGAGGGAACGCAAGCACTTGCTATCTCACAAAAAGGGAAAAGCAAGTATGGTTCAACTTTGGGTTCATCAAAACCAAAGCCTTAACCTCCCTCTTCCACTCATTCCTCTAATGATGCTAATTTTCAAAAGAAAAAGAGGTGCAAATATTGCCAAAAGGCTAGTCATACTATTGATGAGTGTAGAGAGCTTGTTAAGCACAATGAAAAGAAGGCGTCCAACATATCTATTGCTGAAAATTCTTCAAATGCAAAGAATATTGAAGCAAACATGGCTCAATATTTTTTGGCATGTGTTGGTACATGTCATTATGATGCATCATTGCATTCTACATGTATGATTGTGAGCAAGGCTGATTCGGATGGGTTTTTTGATAATGGTGCATCAAACCACATAGCTTTATGCAAAAGGTTTTTTGCATCTTTGGAAGATGTACCCAAAGGAGGACATGTGGTGTGTGCAAATAATGCCTCTTATCCTATCACTGGAGTAGGAGAAATTGAGCTTATGACTATAAATGGAGGTGAGATACTCTTGAAAAATGCATTGTATGTGCCCGATATCAAGAAGAACTTAATTTCAATTCCGTTGCCAAAGTTGGATTTCATGTACACTTTGTTGATGATAAGTGTATGGTTCATGATTTCAGCAATGGTGATATTATCATGATGTCCGATACATTATGTAATGGTTTGTATTGCTTAGATACATAGAAGAGAGTTGCCTCAAATGCCTTGGTTGCTCATTCTTCTTCCATGGCTGAAATGGAGCTTTGACATGCTTGTTTTGGTCACTTGAACTTCAATAGTTTTCTTTACTTGGAAAAAAAGGACATGGTTATTGGTTTGTTAACACTTGAGTCTATTGAAAAACATGCATGTCAAGGTTGCATTCTTATAAAAATGCATCGTGCTTCTTTTCCAGCAGATAGTCATACACACACTACAAGAAAATTGTAGCTTGTTCATAGCGATGTATGTAGTCCCATCAAGACTCCATCTTTTGGGAAGCATGTATATTTTGTTACTTTCATTGATGATGGTACTTGCCATACATGGGTGTATCCTATGAAAGCAAAGAATGAGGTACATTCTTGCTTCAAAGCATTTTTAGAAAATGAGTATGAAATTCAGCCCACACATAATATACATGTTGACGATGTATTACATAATGAATGCATGTCTATCAAGAGTGCACAAACTATGCCAAAGTGGTGGAGACAAAATTTGTAGGACAACAAATTGAGTGCACGTTTACTTGATAAAACAAGATCAAGATCTCATCATATGAAATGGAAAGAGCATATGGTTTGTCACTTGCATAAAGCCTTGTATGGTCTCAAGCAAGCTCCGCGTGCATGGTATGACAATATTCATAAGCACTTGATAGCTCTTGGCTTTACATGTAGTTCAATTGAAAGCACACTCTATGTATGCAAAGTTGGGGTTGATCTTATAGTGCTTGTTCTTTATGTTGGTGAGGTACTCTTGACTGGGTCATGTGATGCAAAACTTGACATTCTTATGGCCGATTTGCAGCATACTTTTGATGTCACTTATCTTGATCTTTTGAGCTACTATCTTGGCATCCAATTTGTATCTGTTGAAGGGGGCAATTTTTATGCATCAAGAAAAGTATGTTGAAAAACTACTTCAATGTTTTGACCTTGAGGATTGCAAGCTAGTTTCTACACTAGTGGAGATGGGATTTAGGTTCTCAACTGAGGATTCTAGTGATGCATTTGACACTTCTCTTCATCAACAAGTTGTGGGATGTCTTATATATGCATGCAACACAAAGCTAGATATAAAGAATGCAGTATCCTAGTTGAGTCGATTCATGCATAGTTCGGGCACTAAGCATTGGCAAGCAGTGAAACATGTGTTTAGATATCTCAAGGGCACTTTGAGTTTAGGTATCTTTTATGACATAGATATTCAGCCATGCTTGCATGCTTTTACAGATGTTGATTGGGCTAGGTGTTATGATACTCGCGTGTCCACTAGTGGTAATTGCTTTTTCCTTCAAGACTCACGCATATTTTGGTTGAGTGAAAAGTAACCTACAATGGTGACATCGAGTTGTGAAATAGAGTACATGGCAGTTTTCACAGCTATAGTGGAGTGTATATGGCGGAGATGCTTATTGATGGATCTTTACATGGATATTGATGTTGCTATGCATATTCTCACTGATAGTCAGAGTGCATTGGTTATTGCATGAAATCCAATGTTTCATGCATGAACCAAACATATTGAGGTGCATTATCACTATGTGAGAGAGTGCCTTCATGAAAGAGATATTGATTTGGTATACATGCCTACACAAGATAATGTGGAAGACATATTCACCAAAGCTCTTCCACGGCAAAAGTTTGAAGCTTTTCACAATGCTTTAGGCTTATTGCCTAGTGGGGGCTGATTTATCACTCCTTCCATGTGTTCACATCATTTGCTACAGAGGTGTTTGTTACATTTATGTGTTCCTTGAGTAGTTTTGATGTGAACCTCTTCCCTATACATGGGCACTTTTTACTCTAGTGCTGGCTATATGTTTTTTCCCATGTTACTACATACACGATTCACTCTCATGTGGTGGTACTTTGTACTTAGGGATATTATTCAACTCTTACTTCAGTTCTATTCATCATCAATAGAGAGAGCTATTCCAACCATTTTTCTCTGTGTGTCTTGTTGTGTTTGTGCTCCATGTGTGTGGTTCTCGTGTGTCTCTCGCACTTCTACACACACCCAACAATATAATCGATTTCATAATGATGTATTGTGCAACTTTATGTAACTAACTCTTTTTTCTTTATAGATTGGAATTTTAAAATCAATAAATATTCTTTCATCAAAATAGAAAAAATGGTGTTGACCATACAAAATAAAAATATTTTATTTAGAAAAGTGTGTGAAATAATTACAAAATATAAAATTTTCATATATTTTCTTCTCTAACATTTTCAATTATTACCGTGCTATGATGTATATTATACATTTTGGTATGTAATTTGGATTCATGAATATTTCTATAATGTTTTCAAAATTTATATATTTTATCTTAAAATAATATAATTATATAATAAGTGAAATGACGCATAATAAGTCTCATATTAATTAAATTAATTTAGAAATCCAAGCAAAAAAAAAACCGTAATCTGATCATCAAAAATTAGGTTACACTCATGCATACACTCTACTTTACGATGACTTGAGTTCATCAAATGGCCAAATGATTATATTCATAGGTTGATTATGTAGGAAATATCTACAGTAGGAGTCATATCTCCGTGGAATCCATCATTCCTCTCCACTACAAATACGAGGAGATGGTTTGACGGGTGAAAAGGACGCAAACTTGTAGCTTCCCCGCATATTGCGAAATGGATCACTTGTTTTCTCGAAGTGAATGAGATGGTCCGTACATCATAGATGTGGTGATGGTCTTGGTGAAGGAGAACATGGCAGCATCGATGCCATGGGCAGCCCCGTTCATCAAGGCAGACCCGCCAACTCGGCAGCTTCCGTTCTATCACAACTACCGGAGTACTCATGCGATTGCGCCATTGTCTTTCTCGAAACCTGTTCTGGTTCGCGCTGCTACGACCGGTCGATTTGCCTCAGAGGCTTCTCTTTCCGATCGCACGTCGCTACCGTCTGCATATGTTCGAATTTCCAGCGACACTGTTTCTTCTCCACTTTCTCCCATTCCTGTAGCGGATGAAGAGGGAGGACCTGTCGAGCTTCCTGAATATGAAGATCCTCTTGCCTTTCCGGAGAACGTTTCCCCTTTACAAACTGTAGCTAGTGTTCTATTCTCTGGGGCTGTCGGCTTTCTTCTTTACCGTTCATTGCGGCGGCGTATGAAAATGGCAAAGGAAACGGTATTGTATTGTGGGAAGTTGATTGCTTTATTTACTCATAGTACCCATATATCTGTTCGTGTGTGTGGGAAGTTGATTGCTTTATTTACTCATAGTACCCATATATCTGTTCGTGTGTGTGTGTGTGTGTGTGAGAGAGAGAGAGAGAGACAGAGAGAGAGAGAGAGAGAGAGAGAGAGAGAGAGAGAGAGAGAGAGAGAGAGAGAGAGAGAGAGAGAGAGAGAGAGAGAGAGAGAGAGAGAGAGAGAGAGAGAGAGAGAGAGAGAGAGAGAGAGAGAGAGAGAGAGAGAGAGAGAGAGAGAGAGAGAGAGAGAGAGATGTGTACAGAAACTGCGTTCATCCGGTATTACGAATGTGAACGACGCAGCCAGAAAGGCAGCTATATTAGGCGAGAAGACAGCAGCTGCAGACGTGAAGCCTGCAACTCCACCTACTGCATGGCAGGCTTTTCAAGGTGCAGTTATTGCAGGTGGAATAGCGTTTATTTTATACAAGTTTACAACCTATGTGGAAGCAGGATTTGCCTCGAAACCCGTGTCATCAGTGTATACGGTACGATTTTGATATTTGCTACACGATTTCTCAACCGCAAATAATGTGGATACAAGGAAACTCTCCATGTAATGCTGATATGTTAGATAGGACAATTCTGACCTGTTTGCAGCTCTGGTAATTATGGTCTATTCCGATAATTTTTGTCTTTGTCTCCTTGATGATTTAAGCGGTTTTTGACGATCTAGTATTAGTGTCATCTATACGAATGGTCTGCCACACATCTTAGATTCATCGACAAACTAAGTTCAGAGGGCTTTATCTGAACGTGGGCTTGAACTTATACATGCATGCACGTAGCAGAGGAGCTTCTGTGCATCGGTGGAAATAATTTTGTGTTTGTACAGAAATCTAAGTTCGCTTACACACGATAGTAACGTATATATGAATTTATTTAATCGTAATATCAATGAAAGGCCACAACGGCTCTCCCTCTCTCTTTCTCCCTGTCTATATGACTCTTCTTTTTGCTCATCATTGCATCAGATAATGTACACCATCATCCATGCCCACACACGTCTTTTTTCATATATTACTTCTAGTTAGTCCTTTTGTCTCATGAAGAGTGGATATACATCCCCACAACTGTATGAATTTGCTGCATGGGCCAAGTTCCACTTTAGGGAGACATAAAATTTATTATTTTTTCCTCTCTCATCCTCCCTTACTTTCTCTTTCCTTCTCTCTCTCTCTCTCTCTCTCTCTCTCTCTTTCTCTCTCTTTCTCCACTAGCCCTCTTTACAAACTTTGAACTGAGTGAGAATATTCATCTTATCAAAGAAAGAATCTTCTCGTAGTGCATTATCTATCTTAGAGGTGAATTTTCATCATTTGTCCAACTATGAGAACTCTTCTCAAGGTCGGGCAAATCCTTATCAACTTGTTTCTATCCGTCATGATTTAAGATAAGGTAATGGTTGTCATGCTAAAGTTGTAGCCCTCACTCATTAAGGTCATGCTTGGTTGGGTATTAATTTCAAGTGTATTGATGGAAGGGTAGCTTGATAGTAGAAAATATGCTTGACATTACTTGGATCAAAAGCCTTATAATTTTGGCTTTTTGAAGAATCTGACCTTAGATGAGCTAACACTTATCATGCTAATGCTACATACTTCATTTGCAAAAATCATTTTTGCCTAAGTCTAAATCATACATCTCTTGCAACTTGCAAACATGCTACTTTTTGGTATAAAGTATTTTGATGGAACTGAACACTTCATTGTAAACAATGTATGTAGTCTTGGTAAAATTTAGGTGAGAGAGATTTTATATCTCCAAAGGAAGAGTCGCTTGCAATCACATCTTTCATTCCAATTTCCACACTTTCTTCTAAGAAAGTTTTGAGTATTTTTTTTTTCTTTTTAAATAAAATCATAATGTTTCCAATGAGATTAAAGGCTTTGTGAACCCTTGATAGGGTTGAAGTGGCCAGCCATGATAGTAAATGGAATAGTTTACAGCTCTAGATGAACTTGGAAAAATATTTGAAAAATAGTAAACATTGATGAGAGAGATTGAAAAGTGATATGTAGAGCATAATACGCAATATACAATGTTTGTTGCAATTTTGCTACCACCATCTAGAGCCATTTCCCTTTTTGCAAAAGTAAAATCATTTTGTTCTCAAGATTGTTGGAGAAAAATCAATATTGGAAGTCCTTTATTTATGCATCTCAAATTATAGTTTTGAGTCTCAACTAGTGAATATATATGGATGATGAAGCGTTTATTATCTATCAAAAATTCAAGTCATGGGTGGCCAAAGAGCTAGTTTAAAAATCAATGTGAATATATTCAAATCTCAAGATAGTTATAGTCAAAGAATATTGTCTATGTTACCCCCATATTCATATAGGAAGCGTAATATGGAATCATGGGCTTTATGAATAAAAAGAAGTTTTTTTGTGTTTAAAAAGTAGATTTTCTAGGATAGAAAAAAAGCTATATTAGTGACGAATCCGACTTCCAAATTTTTAGCTAATCAAAGCTAAATTTAGTGCAACTTTTTAGTAGGTAAACATTGCAGTTGTTGGCTATATTTTTAGGTCTTTTTTAGCTTTATCTTTGTTATCTTGGGCAGTTATAAATATCAGCCCTTGGTGGCTTATTTTGTTTCATTCAATTCTTTTATCTAGACACATTTATGAAGAGCTACAAAAAAATAAATTGGAGTCTTCTTGTTGCAATCTTGGGCCAGACGCAGAAAAATTGAGAGTATTTATTAAGCTTTTCAAGCTTCTAGAAGTAAATTTCTACACATATTCTCTTTATTTTTCGTGAATTGGTATTGGAGCTTGGTCTATGTGAAGCCCCTGACTTGATACATCCCTTCATTTTATTGAGATGATCATGCTCGTACCCCAATGTATATGAAGAAAAAGAGTAGCCGACTTCAAATACGGTCCACGGATTCAATCGCATGGAGAGCGTAATTGTGAAATTACCTTCCAACCATGCGAATTGCCCAACCATCTCTCTCTCTCTCTCCATGTGTTCCCATGCATGTGTGCCACTTGGCACTCGTTGAGGAACCCTCTAAGTGAGAGGAGGTTCATACCTCCCTCTCGAGTCTCCATGTAACATTAGTGTGAAGTCCCTCATGCGATGAAGCCCTTCATTTTCTAAAATGGTTATGTTGAGGTCCCGATGGAGAGGAAGAAGAGTAGATGGAGACGAAGAAGAAAAGTAGTTGGCTACAAATATGGATTCAACCGCACGGAGAACATAAGTGTGAAGTTACCTTCGAGCCATGCGAATTACTCATATAACTCTCCCTCTCTCTCTATGCATATCATCGAGCCTCCCCTCCCTATGCATATCATGTTTGTATCTCACCCATTGAGCATATAGAGTGCATACCCATAGCACCCCACACCCTTGATGCCAGCTACTATCCCTCCTTTTATACCCGTTTGTAGTACTCACACTTTATTTTCGTTTTGGATCACAGTGGATTGGATCATACTGATGTATATGTTTTGTCTCATAGGCCGATTTTGGCCTCTAATAGACGTTAAAAAGTCTTTCTTTCTTTCTTTCTTTCTCTCTCTCCCCATGTGTTTCATGCATGAGTGCCACTTGCCACTCAAGTGAGAGGAGGTTCACACCTTCCTCTCCATGTAACATTTTCTTCCCCTTGAGTCCATTTTTGTCCTCAAAAATGGTATTGGAATGTGTAAATGAGAAAGAAATCACCTTGTAACCGCTCCCATTGAACCCCATATATCCGAAGTACATGGTCATCTCCATAGTGTTTCCTTGTAACTTTCCTCTTAAGAACTCTTGGGAAGGCCAAACAAAGGTGGGAAATCGTCTTGGTAGGTGTTAATCCGCTCCCATGTAGCACTATCCTCTGAACTATCTTTCCACTATCGTAGGCACTCTTTGTATAGTTGACTCCTCATACATTTCTCTTGAGTGCGGAGTACCCTCTCAGGCTCATGGGGAATAGATTGAGCAAAAATAGGCTCTACTATTTCACTATTAGGAATGAGGTTCTTAGATTCATCCAACCTTTCTCTTAAGCTTGCTCACATGAAACTCACATGAAACATCTGGTGGATTTGGCTATTACCTGGAAGCGGGAGTTGGTGAGCCATCTTTCCTATTCTCTTAAGTATTGGGAATGGTCCACAATACTTAAGAGATAACTATGGACAAGGTCCCATCTTCATGGTTTTAGACCTAGAGGGAACTCTAAGATAGACTTGCTCTCCTACCTCAAAGTTGATTTCTCTTGTTTGAGGGCCAACATAGGCTCTGGCTCTATCTTTAACTCTCCTAATGCTTTTCTTAGCAAGTCTCAACATATCGTGCACCTCTTCCAAGAAGTCCTTTGCAGCTTGGACTTTCTCATGTTTGCAATCCTACTACATAAAGAGATCTTGGGTGAAACCCATACATAAGCATAAATGGACTATGCTCAATGGAAGAGTGCTTGATGAGTGTGAAGCCCCTCACTCGATGAAGCCCTTCATTATATCATATGGTCACATTAAGATCTCGATGGAGACAAAGAAGAGAAGCTTGCTACAAATACAGATTCAATTGCATGGAGAGCATACATGTGAAATTACCTCCTAGACTATGCGAATTACTCACATAACTCTCTCTCTTTCTTCCATGTGTTCTTGTGCATGAGTGCCACTTGGCACTCATCTAGGAACCCTCCAAGTGAGAGGAGGCTCACACGTACTTCTCCATGAACATCTAGCTTTGCTTAATCTCATTTACACGAATAGTGGACTTCATTGCAAAGATTCATGTTCATGTTCATCGATCCTGGAGTGGGAGAAGTCTTGGAATCCTTCGATTTTTTAATCGAAGATCTTCAACTCTGTTGGTTTTCTACAAGCCCCTTTAACTAAGCCTATAAATGGGCCCTTGGATGGATTTGTTAGGTATTTTGTTGGAAAAGCAACCTTCCACAAGAGGATTTTAGATATTTCAAGAAAAATCTCAGAGAATCATCACTTTTTGGCAAAGTGAACCACGATCAAACCAAGGTCAAAATGTAGTCAAAGCCGTCATTTTTTTACGATTTTTTAATTTCAGATTTGGATATTACTCTTCAAAGCTTTCAGATGATACATCATACATGCAATTTGAAGCACATTTGGGCTGTCAAAAGTCAAACCATTAGGTCAGCATATAGCATAATATTAGGGAAAAAATGAACCCTCCTTTGGCCTTTTAGCTTAAGGAGTGATTAGTGATCCACGAATAGGAAGAGGGCATTGAACATAGTCTAGTTTCTTAATGAAGTAGGTTAGGTATAGGCTTCCCTTGGTTTTCCTAGGTCAAAGATGCAAAAACTACCTTCATTTGGTGGTTTCTTGCACATTAGTGGTTTGAGATCTTGTAGAAATGAACCACAACCCTTAGATGGCCCCAGAGATCCAATGGCTATGCTTCAAGTGCAAAAGTCAAGGTGGGCTTCAATTTGGGCCCTAGATTTGATGTGGATCCAAGGGATCCTATTCAAATTCGTAGAAGAGGGGGCGCCGTCGTTTTTGACCCTTGGATTGCCTTAAACATGAAGGATCTTGATGCCCCTTCATCACGAAAAGCGCCTTTCCATCTCCTCCACTAGATTCGGATGAAATCTAATGGCTCCAAACCATCCCCTTCATGGAAATACGCCTTTTAATATAGTCTCTAGAATCTAGATCTTTCACAACATCGAACGGTTCCTTGCCTTTCCCAAGGCAAAATACGCCTTTCATCCTCCTTCATTAGATCTATATGAGATCCGACGGCTCCATGCATTCCCTAAGAAGAGGATCTGCCCCATTTGCGCTTAACCTTTGGATGAGGCATGATCCAATGGCCTAAATTCTTGTAGAGAGTGCAAGTCCCCACGAAATGGCACTTTAATCCTTAAAAATTAGGAATCCTTTCAAGGCCCAAAGATGGTTCATTTTTTTCCCTAATGATGCAAAAAAAGATTTTTTGATGAGAAGAAAAAGACATATGGCAATAATGTTAAAGAAGTTTCTAAACGTAAGTTTTCTAGTGAAGAATCTTATGCATGTGGTTAGTATAGAAGAAATAACTTTTGACCAAGAAGCATGAAATGCAATTTTTGAAAATCCTTGGTACCAATGTATTTTCTTCCCTTACTAATTCTATGTGTAGGAGGATGACCATAAGATACGGTCATGACTTCGGATGTCATTGGTTTCAGGTCTTGAATATGAAGTTATGGCATGCTAGATTTAATCATATCAATTATACAACTCTCAAGCATATCAAAGAACAAGGTATAATGGAGAGTTTACCTACTTTTGCTTTACTAGATGATGCAAAATCTTGTGAAGGATGTCTTGGAGGAAAGCTTCACAAGCTTCTATTCAAGAAGCATGGATTCATCACTACCACAAGGAAGTTTTAGATCATACATTCAAATGTAAATGGATCCATGAGAGCGTATTCAATTCAAGGATATAGGTATTTTATCACATTTATCGATGATTATTTCATATATTCTTGGGTTTATAGATTGAAAGCAAAGTCAAAAGTTTTTGCTATCTTCAGAAAGTTTGTTGCTATGGCTGAAAATGAAAGTCAGTTTAAAATTGAGATTTTGAGAAGTGAGGAGGAGAGTACATATCACAAAACTTTAAGTCATTTCTTGAAGATAAAGGTATCTCTCATCAACTCACTATTGCTTATACCCTAGAACAAAATGGTGCTGCTGTCATCTAAGTTTTGGTTTGATTCAATTCAAATTTCACACAGCTAATCACATTCTAAAGAGGCCTTCCACAAAAGCTTTAAAGGTAATTACACCTTATGAATCATAGCTTGATGTGAAAGCTATTAATTTTTTTTATAAATTTGTTATGCTATTGAAAGTAAAGGCTAGAGATTCTACGTACTAGAAATGGATAAATCCTACTCCCTCGCAATGCATATATTGCAAAAAGTCAAATTTATGATAAGATGTAGAAATTCTAGATTTTATTACAACAAATGATTATGCATTTTTCAAAAGAAACTTGGATTCTTATATGAATCCATACAGAGGGGATGATCAATCTTTTCAAACCTCAAAGTTCTATAGATAGAGGTAAAGAGAAAGTTGTTGTCAATATATTTCGGTAGTGGTGTGTGTGAACATACTTAAGATTGTTGAGGCACTTTTTTCCCTCTTTAGGAGGTTCCCTACCTCCCTCCCTCCCCGGCTTGTATATACGCCTATAACCCTGTCAGAGCATGTTGTTGCTTCATCTAGGGTGTCGTAGATGCAGGGCAGCACCGGTTCGTGCACCGTTTCATGCGGTTCTGGTATCCGGTTCGGTGCATCCGGTGCGCACCGTTTCATGCGGTGCTTTGCAATTTTTGCAATTTTTTTTTTTTCGATCTTGAACCCTCAATATGGGCAGCAAACCTATTCACATGAGTTTTTATGGAGATGCAATGTGGAACCAACTTTTTTATCATCAAACCAATCTCTAAGTTCCTTTCTTACGCATAAGCAGATGCATAGCCAACTTAGAGAGAACTTTATCAAGATCCCATACATATCTCTGCTTCACATTCGCCATCTCAAAATGCCTTTTTCTTAGTGTTATGGCCCAAGATATCTAGACAAGCACCTACAATGTGAACATTGAATAATGATATATATATATATATATATATATATATATATATATATATATATATATATATATATATATATATATATATATATATATATATATATATATATATATATATATATATATATATATATATGACGCACCTTACGCACCTTATCTCGTTATACCATTCGGTTCACGCACCTTACGCGCACCGAATTGAACGCACCTAACGCACCTGACTTCCATGCGTGACGCCACTTTTGTCATAGTCCCAAAATTGCACGAAAATTGGTGAACATACTCGGGGTGATTACTATTTCATAAAAGCTTCGTTTTGTGGAGTCAAAATTTTGATTTGAGTTCGTTTTGGCCTCGGAACCTACTATTTGTAGCAATTGTGTAGGCAATTTCGTCCCTTTGTGCCAACATATATATAGGTTTCGGTTCGCCATTACAAGCCCTCAAAGTCTGCAACAGGTTTAGCAGAGCTTGATAGGGTGGTTCTGTTCAACGTTTTGAGATAAAGTCGTTTTTCTGCATCACAGTATTTAGTTAGTGGCCATGACAGAAAGCAATGATGTATTTTGTATGTTGGTTTTTGAGGACAAGTTTGGTGTTACTAATTATCGGTTATGGGCATATATGATGCGTCATGTATTGCTAGCAAAAAGATTTTGGAATATTGTGCATGGTATAGAAAAACACCCTATTACACCTTCGAATATAGTTATTGAAGGTGATGAAGATGGCCTTCATGCACATGCATTGATAGCTTTGTCTGTCAAAGGTGCCATTATCCCTCACATTTGCTCTTGCAAAAGAGCAAAGGATGCTTGGGATACACTTACCACTTTATACTAAGCAAGAGAGGAGGCTCGTGTTGTTTACCTCCGAAAAGAGTTGGAGAGTGAGCATATGAATGGAGATTCTATGGAAAGTTTTTTGACAAAGATCAAAGATTTGAAGGAGGAGTTGATTTCGGCCGTTGAAGTCTTGCCAAATACTTCACTTGTGGAGACTGTACTTAATGGTCTTTCAGATTCATATCAAAGTTTTGCTTCTACTCTTTGATTGATGATAAAACACAATCTAAATGCCTTAACATTTGAGGAGTTTGTCTCTGTTTTGTTGTAGGAAGATCAATCCAGGGAGAATAGGTCCATTATGCGTGTTGCAGATTAAGCTTTCTTAGCTAGTCAGAAGGGCATAGGTAAATGGAGCTCATCTATTAGCAAGTAGAAATCTGCTAATGCAGCACAATTAAAGAAGGAAGACAAAGATGAGAAGAAAACAAAAAAGAAGAAACAGTTTTGCAAATACTTAAAGGAAATGATCATGTCATAAAGAGTTGTCCAAAATTGGTTGCAAAAGAGGCAAAGAAGAAAGAGGCTGGAATGGTTGTTGCAGAGGCCTGTACACCAAGTTTGCTAATCTTGTATAGAATGAAGAATGGGCGTTTGCTACTATTTGCAGCTTTGACCCATCTTCTCATGAGCAGTGTATGTTTGCAATAGACTCAAATGTTTGGTACTTTGATAGTAGGGCAACTGAACATATTACCTCGCAACATAGTTTCTTCAGTTGACTTGAGCCTGTCCCTATAGGGAATGTTGTCACATGTGCAAAGAACTCCTCATATCTTGTAAGGGGAGTTGGTAAGATCATTTTGACTACTGCTGATGGTAGTTCTTTGAACTTTCACATTGTCAGATGCTTTGTATTTGCCAGGGATCAAGAAAAATCTGTTGTCAGTTTCAGCATTAGCTAAGATTGGCTTGGCTGTCAAATTTGCTGATGATAGGTGTACAATTCATGTCTTCAAATGGCGATGTCATTATTGCTTCTTGCATTTTATGTCATGGGCTGTATAAGCTCATAGTTTGCTACACATGTAGAAATCTGAATTGGTGTCCTCTTTGCCCAAACTTGAGGCACCTTGTAAACATGTTTGTGAAGGTTGTATTTTGGGCAAAATGCGGCTTTCCTCCTCTGTGAAAGATGGTTTAATTCGTGCTACTCATAAGTTGTAGCTTGTTCATAGTGATATCTGGGGTCTTATATAGACATCTTCTTTTGGGAACTACCTTTACTTTGTGACTTTTATTGATGATTTTTCCAGATTCGCATGGGACCCAGTTCACTTTTTTCCTTCTTTAGGAGGTTTTTTCCTCCCTTCTTGTATATATGCCTATAACCCTAACGGGTTACTTATCTTTGTACATTCGCTTGGTAATATATTCAATATTGTGTATTTAGCTCCAAGCTTCTTCTTCTTCGTTGTGTTGTTCGCGTGCTTCCATAGACCTTAAACTCCAACAGTTGTAACGTCTATTGAATATTCACCACTATCTACACTACCGTTTCCCATTTATACTCAACCTCTTGATATTCCGACTTATGAAGTTGGTTTTTCTAAGCAGAACTAGAAAGAAAGAAGAACACAAGTGACAAGAAGAAAAAGGACACCAAGAATGAACCGCAAGATAGCTCAAAGGACAAGGGCAAAGAGAAGGTCAATGTGGTCTCTAATGTCCTCACTAAGGAGCTATTGGATGTAGGTTTTCTTTGTGCTACTATGGAAGCTGATCATTCCGAAGTCAATGATGCTTTAATTAATATCACCAAGGGGAATCTGATCGATGCCTTGCTTACTTCGAATGATGCTTTGGCACAAACATGGATTGTTTATTTAGGTACATCGTTTCATGTTACTCCTATTAAGGAGTGTTTTATTACTTTTCATGTGGGCAGCCATGGACATGTATATCTTGGGAATAACCATGCTTGTTCTATTGAAGGTAGTGGCACAATGCATCTCATTGTAGATGGCACCAATAAGCTGGTTTTGCATGACGTAAGGTATGTACCAAACATCAAGAAAAGCCTGTTGTCTTTTGGGCAAATGGAAATGCATGAATATAGTACCCTCTTTGAGAAGGGGCCATGGAAGATTATCAAAGGATCTAGGCTGATTGTTAAAGGTACAAAGAAGGGGACACTTTATTGGTTGCATGGTAAACCCTTGCTTGGCAAGTTTATTGCTTTGCCTGATGACTACTCTAAGAATTTTTGGGTCTATTTGCTAAAATCTAAAGATGAAGCCTTTGCCACATTTAAGAAATTTCATGCATTTGTGACCCACCCAAACAAGTACAAAGCTGAAATGCTTACATACTAATGATGGAGGTGAGTTTACAAGTGCTGAATTCAATAGATTTTGTGAAAATCTTGGTATTAAGAGGGAGCTAATAGTGCTATACAGCCCCTTTTCTAATGATGTGGCTGAAAGTTATAATAGGACTTTATGTGAGAGGTTGAGATTCATGTTGTCTAGAGCTAATTTCCCTCATGGATTTTGGCGAGAGGCTTTGAAAACTGCAGTTCATGTTTGCAATCCCCTCGCATGCCCTTAAAAGGTGGCATTCTCGAAGAGGTTTGGTCTGGCAAATATGATCACCTACATATCTTTGGTTGAGATGCTTTTTTGCATTTAAGGCTCAAGTTGAGGAGAAAGTAAGATGCAAAGTCCATGAAGGGAATCTTCATGGGTTATGGAGATGAAGGTGAAATGCTACAAGATATTGCTACCTCAACTCAAGAAGGTAATACGTAGCTGGGATGTTGTATTTAACGAGGCACGGGTGCACAAAAACATTTGTGCCTCTAAAAGTGACCATAAAAAGGTCGAATTTCAGTATGTACAGCCACATGAAAATGGTTAAAATGACCATATTATGTATGTTATTTGCTTTCGCAGCTGCCTTGTTCCAAACGGATGTTAAAAAGCCTTTTTGCATGGCGATTCAAATCATAGTTCAAAGAGAGTTTTAAAAACGAGTTTTAAATACGGGTTTTAAAACGTTTAGTACGTAGAGTACTAAAAAATTGGAAATAAAAAACGAGTATTATATTTTGTCGCAACATTTCAAATTTTTTTCCTCTAATAATCCATGAATAATGTATATCTAACACTCATTTACATATCTAGTGCTAAAAACACATAAAAAACTCTATCTACTACCACTACAATGATCTGGAGTTAGGAAGGTCCAAAACGAATTGGGTTAAAGTAAACAAAAAATGGGAATGAAGTCTTAAACAAAGGATTGATGAATTTAAAGCACATTAAAACTCTTAAGACAATGCATTTAGAGTGATAGAGTCAAGAATGGATAAAAATAATGTCAACAATTTAATGGTCTTGATTCCTTGCTAAATGAAATATCTTTTAAAATCAAAATAGGAACTTTTTTCTGAACTAGATAGGAGGGACTTTTGGTTCAGAATTTAGTAAAGAAGGAAAGAAAACCTTACATTCTCATAATTCTGATCATGAAACAAAAATAAAAATTGAAGATGGTCTTAAAACTCATAAAAAACGTATTAGGACGTTCGGAATGTCCGAACGTCCTAAACGTTTTTTATTTTTCGAAAAAAACGCGTTTTTTTTAACTATGATTCAAATGAAGAGCTGTACATGAAACATCGAGAAGGATATGCCATTCCTGGAAAAGAGCATCTGGTATGCAAGCTGAAAAAGAGTTTATATGGGATGTAACGAGCCCCTAGACAATGGTATAAGAAGTTTGATGCATTTATTCTCAAACATGGGTTCAAAAGAAGCCATGCAAACCACTGTTTGTGCACTAAAAAGGATGAAGATGGAAGCTCAGTCATTCTTGTACGGATATGCTGCTGGCTGGGAAGAAAAAGAGCACTCTAAATGCTCTAAAACAGCAGCTGAATTCTGTCCTCAATGAAAGGCCTTGGGGAAGCTGAGCATATACTTGGTATGCGAGTAAAATGGGATAGGCAGCAGCATACTTTTTTGCATTTATCCCAAGAAAAGTACATTGAAAAAGTGCTGGACAGATTTAATGTGGAATGATGCTAAGCCTCTTGGAGTGCCATTGCAGCCACATGTTAAGCTCTCCAAGGATGATTGTCCCAAAGATGATGCAGTCAGCTACATGAAGAGTTTTCCATATGCATAACCTTGTGGTTCACTTATGTATGCCATGGTTGCCACTCAGCTAGACATTGCTCATGCAATGGGAGTTGCTAGTAGGTTTATGGCTAATCCTGGTAAAGCTCGTTGGGAGGCAATCAAATCTATCTTGAAATATTTGAAAGGGACCAAAGGTAAATGCCTATGTTATGGAAAGGTTCCATTAGAGTTGAAAAGATTCTGTGATTCAGACATGGCTGGTGATGTGGACACTCGCAAGTCCACAAGTGGCCATGTATACACCCTTGCAGGTGGTGTTATTTCATGGTGCTCTAGACTTCAGAGCATAGTTGCACTATCTACTACAAAGGTTGAATATTTCAGCCACATGCTTCCAAGGAAGCCATTTTGTTAGCCTGCTTGTGCAGTGAGTTTGGGATGCCTAAAACGACACATGTTCTTGGATGTGATAGCCAAAGTGCCATATGTTTGGAAAAGAATGCCATATTCCATGCTTGCATAAAGCATATTGATATGAGATACCACTTCAGCGTAGAGGTGTAAGAGGATGGCCGGATCGATCAAGGTCAGTACTTCACTAAGTGTCTACCCAAGGCACAACATCATATGCTCTCACTAAGTGTCTACCCAAGCCACAACATCAGTTATGTATAGAGATGGTGGGAGTTACTTAGCTTAAAGGAGCCTCCGTAGTCCTTTAAGTGGGAGGTTGTTGTGGATAAAGGCCCAAGCACTTGATAGCTCTCTCCGAGAGCTTTCTAGACATATATTTCTCATATTTTTTGGATCCCAAATTGGGGAGTTATAGGCATTTACATTATTTTTATAGCTTTTGATAATTGGTCATGTGTGAACATGCCTAAATGACTTAAAAGTTACTTATCAATAAGGCTTGGTCCCAAGACTCTTATAACTTGAATGGGACTTCTTCAACTCAAGCTTCTCCCTCTTCTTCTCCAACTTTTTGCATAGGTTACTCTCTACTTTCTCTCTACTCACGCATCAGCCCACTGCCTTGGTGTTTGGAGCAACCGAGCACACCACCACGAAGCTCTCCATGGCCTCTTTCAAAATAGATATAAAGACAAAGGAAGGAGAGAGAGAGAGAGAGAAAGAAGAAAGAAAGAAAGAAAGTGTTTTTACGTCTATTAGGAGGCCGAACTCGGCCTATGAGACCAATCGATGTACATGGGTGTATTGTCTATCAGAGAAGATAAAAGTGCTGAAAAAGAAACTGGTAAAGTTGATACATATCTCCGTGAAATGAGTGTGGAGATACCCATGAAAGTGGGGGGGTGTATGGAGTGCGATATCTATGATAGTCTATATGCAAAGGGGTAGTACAACAAGCATGGGAATGCATCTGAAATGACTAACTAGCTCCATCCTGTGCTAGTGGGCGGGTGTAAGATGTGATACATAGGTGGAGGTGGAGTCAGGGCCATCGTGATAGCTGCAGCGGGAGGAGAGAGAGAGAGAGAGAGAGAGAGAGAGAGAGAGAGAGAGAGAGAGAGAGAGAGAGAGAGAGAGAGAGAGAGAGAGAGAGAGAGAGAGAGAGAGAGAGAGAGAGAGAGAGAGAGAGAGAGAGAGAGAGAGAGAGAAAGAAAGAAAGAAAGTGTTTTTACGTCTATTAGGAGGCCGAACTCGGCCTATGAGACAAATCGATGTACATGGGTGTATCTTCCGTCTATCAGAGAAGATAAAAGTGCTGAAAAAGAAACTGGTAAAGCTGATACATATCTCCGTGAAATGCATGTGGAGATACCCATGAAAGTGGGGGGGGTGTATGGAGTGCGATATCTATGACACTCTATATGCAAAGGGGTAGTACAACAAGCATGGGAATGCATCTGAAATGACTAACTAGCTCCATCCTGTGCTAGTGGGCGGGTGTAAGATGTGATACATAGGTGGAGGTGGAGTCAGGGCCATCGTGATAGCTGCAGCGGGATCAGCCATCATCTGGAATCGTCTCTCCTCCATGGCGCGATGGTGACGAGCCTGGATCTCTGCTCGGTGATGTCTCGGGGCCCGATATCCTCTAGCACGGGGTCGTCTCCTAGCTCGAGCAGTCTGTCCCTGCTGAAGAGTCACCCCTCTCGGTGTGTTGGCTGAGGGGGGAGGGCTGTAGCACGTCGTGGAATAAAGAACTCAGTGAGCTGACTCTGTCTCCCTCCTGTATGGGCTGCTACAGTAGGCTGGAGTAGGGAATCTCTGTGACTCTGTATCTCTAGTAGGAATCGCCCGAGTTGTCGCTGGTCTCTAGAGTCCATGATCTCTCGGAGGGTGGGCTGCCCTGTAAATAGAGTCCCGTATCTACCTCTGATGCCATCATATGCGCTACATCTGCATACTCCTAATCCTCCATCTCTACACTGCAAACTTTGCATACCCGCTCCTCTCTGGGAATGTCTGCGGCTCTGCCCGTCTCAATCTCTAGTCTATGTGATGAGACTCTCAACTGGCCAATCGCTACCCTCGAGCTATGAGGCATGTAAGTATCCATGTAACATGGCCGCCGGATGAAACCGTCTGCTAGGATGTCTAAGAACTGGTCTCGATAGTGCAATAGTCTCGATCCCATGTGTGGTGTGTGCCATGTCTGACTAATGTAGCGGTGCCAAAGATCCTGTCTAAGCACAACATTCCTCTCATGACGAGAGAGGTGGATGTGAGGTGAGTCTCGGTCGTACTGAAAAGGCGGCAATCTGTCCATATCAAGCCCATGACTATCAAACCATACTCTAATCTGAGTGTACCAAGCTCTCTCATATCCTGACCCTGATATCTGTATAGATGCCTCAAAAGCTCTGCGTATGAGTCTGTCTGTAGGGAGCTCCCTCATCCTCTGAATAAAGCAGATAGTCTGGAATAGTGCATCTACTACCATGGGTGGTGCAGCTAGCTCTGCCTTGATGATGTCATGTGGTACCGACTGTTTCCCGCGAAATAGTCGCGAGATCATACGTACCTGGGGCCTCTCGATCGCACTCCACTGGGTGACTGTGAGGCCTGGGGCCCAAACTGTCGCAGCATACATCATAGCTGGTCAGACTAGTGTGTCAAATAGCCACCCCTTCGTGCGGGGCTCTTGGAAGTGTGCCTGGTGACATCTCCGCTCTAACATGGCTAAAGCTGCATATCCTCGTGTGTGTGTGAGAGAGAGAGAGAGAGAGAGAGAGAGAGAGAGAGAGAGAGAGAGAGAGAGAGAGAGAGAGAGAGAGAGAGAGAGAGAGAGAGAGAGAGAGAGAGAGAGAGAGAGAGAGAGAGAGAGAAAGAAAGAAAGAAGAAAGAAAGTGTTTTTACGTCTATTAGGAGGCCGAACTCGGCCTATGAGACAAATCGATGTACATGGGTGTATCTTCTGTCAATCAGAAAAGATAAAAGTGCTGAAAAGAAACTGGTTAAGCTGATATAGATCTCCGTAGTATGCATGTGGGGATACCCATGAAAGTGGTGGGGGGTGTATGGAGTGCGATATCTATGATAGTCTATATGCAAAAGGGTAGTACAACAACCATGAGAATGCATCTAAAACGACTAACTAGCTCCATCCTGTGCTAGTGGGTGGGATGTAATATGTGATACATAGGTGGAGGTGGAGTCAGGGCCACCCTGATGGCTGCAACGGGATCGGCCATCATCTGGGATCGTCTCTCCTCCATGGCGCGATGGTCACAAGCCTGGATCTCCGCAATCTGGTGTCGGTGAAGTCTCGGGGCCCGATATCCTATAGCACGGGGTCGTCTCCTAGCTCGAGATACCTGAGCCTGCTGAAGAGTCACCCCGCTCGGTATGTGGGCTGAGGGGGGGAGGGCTGCAGCACGTCGTGGAATAAAGAAGTCAGTGAGCTGACTCTGTCTCCCTCCTGTATGGAGTGCTACAGTAGGCTGGAGTAGGGAATCTCTGTGACTCTGTATCTCTAGTAAGAATCGCCCGAACTGTCGCTGGTCTCTAGAGTCCATGATCTCTCGGAGGGTGGGCTGCCCTGCAAACAGAGTCTCGTATCTGCCTCTGATGCCATCATATGCGCTACATCTGCATACAAAGTGCTCCTCATCCTCCATCTCTACTCTGCATACTCTGCATATCCGCTCCTCTCTGGGAATGTCTGCGGCTCTGCCCGTCTCAATCTCGAGTCGGTGTGATGAGACTCTCAGCTGGCCAATCGCTACCCTCAAGCTATGAGGCATGTGAGTATCCATGTAGCGTGGTCGCTGGATGAAACCGTCAGCTAGTATGTCTATGAACTGGTCTCGATAGTGCGATAGTCTCGATCCCATGTGTGCTGTGTGCCATGTCTGACTAATGTAGAGCTGCCAGAGATCCTGTCTGAGCACAACATTCCTCTCACGACGAGAGAGGTGGATGTGAGGTGAGTCTGGGTCATACTGAAAAGGCGGCAATCTGTCCATATCAAGTCCATGACTATCAAACCAGACTCTAACCTGAGTGTACCAAGCTCTCTCATATCCTAACTCTGATATCTGTATAGATGCCTCAAGAGCTCTGTGTGTGAGTCTATCTGTAGGGAGGTCCCTAATCCTCTGAATAAAGCAGATAGTCTGGAATAGTGCCTCTACTGCCATGGGTGGTGCAGCTAGCTCTTCCCTGATGATGTCATGTGGCACCGACTGTTTCCCACGAAATAATCGCGAGATCATACGTACCTGTGGCCTCTCGATCGCACTCCACTGGGTGACTGTGAGACCTGGGGCCCAAACCGTCGCAGCATACATCATAGCTGGTCTGACCAGTGTGTCAAATAGCCAGCCCTTCGTGCGGGGCTCCTGGAAGTGTGCTTGGTGACATCTCCGTTCTAACATGGATAAAGCTGCATATCCACGTGTGAGTCTATCGGTGGCTGCCTGTCTCATGCTGAAGGGGCCAGGCAAGCTCGTGAATGTGACTCCGAGATAGACATAGGAAGTGACCACCTCAATCTGTCCACCACCAGCTCTGAATCCTGCTCCATTCCTCACCATGGGGGAGGTGTGGAAGATCATGACCTTGGTCTTGCCAAGGTTTACTGTCAAGCCCCTCTGTGTACAAAACTCATCCAGGGCCTCAAGGTGGCGCTGTAATCCCTCGGGTGACTCTGAAATCAAGACAATGTCATCGGCATATAATAAAATGTGGACATGTGTACCTGCGAGGTCTGCACCCTCTCCTCCAGCTCGGAGAATGTAGTCCTCAAATCTCGTCAATGTAGAGACCAAATAGAGTGGGAGAGAGTGGGCAGCCTTGCTTAACACCGATGGTGCTAGCAATGGCCTCAGACATACCTCCTGACACCGTACCCTCCCAGTCACCTGCTCATAGAGTGCATAGATGGCCCAAATCATCCCTGATGGTACTCCCAAGCTCTGGAGGCGTTGGAAGAGCCTCTCTCGCGGCACTGTATCAAAAGCTTTGCGGAAGTCCACAAAGCAGCAATATAGCCTCTTCTTCCGCACCCTTGCCCCATCAATGAGGCAGCGCAGAATGAAGATGTGATCAATAGTAGAGAAAGCTCGTCGAAAACCTGCCTGGCCTCGTGCTCGTAGCCCCTCAGTCTCTGCATATGAACTGAGCTCTGCCTCAAGTATGGCACCATATAGTTTGGCCATGGTGTGGCCAATCATGATGGTCCTGTAGTTCCCTGGATCCAGGGTGTCGCCAGATTTGTGGATAGGCACAATGGTGTGCCTAGTCCACTCCTCTGGGAAGCCCTCTCCTATAGCCCGGTTGAAGACATGTGCAATCAACGGGGCTATAGTGGAGGCTGCATATATGAGATGCTCGCTCTGCAATCCTGCGTGGTCTGTCGAACGTCCATGTCGAAGTCGTCGTATGGCCCTCTCAACCATCTTTGTTGTGAAGAGAGAAGAACTAGTAGGGCGAGGCTCAAGTGGCTGGGGAATGGGAGGCTGCCTAGGTACCTCATATAACCTCTGAGCATAATCATGCCATGTGTGTGGATCTCCAATAGGTGTGGTCGGGCGTGGCTCTCGTAGGCTGCGCCATGCTGCAGCACTGTCCATACTCATAAAGAGATGGTATAGCTCAAGCTCCTGTGCCTCCTCAAAGGCTCGCCTCTTTCGACGTGTGAGAGTCTTCATCTGTCCCTTGGCCTCTCTCTCTGTGATCTCTCCCAATGCTCGCTGAGCTCGTAGTCGGCGGTAAAGATCTCTGCAATCCTCATCATACCAACGATGTTGTGGCATAGTCCCGGGAGGAGGTGTGTGACGAGAATGGATGGTGTGTGGGAAGGAGCTGATGGCTGATGTCTGAAGAACTGATGCTATCTGAGAGGTGAGTAGGGATAGTGGAGTGTCAGGATGAAGTAAGAGAAGACCCTGCTCGACTCGAGCCGCATATATGTGAGCTAGCTCGTGTGTGAAGTGGATGGTGGTGTGTGGGATGCGTGCTGCGGGTATGCGTGTAGGGGTGTCTCCCTTCAGGGAGAGTGCGAGGTATGTGTGATCGGCCCCAATGGGTATGGGTGGGATGGTGAATGAGGTAAGTAGGTGGATGGCCTCTCTGGACCCCATGACGTAATCTACTGTACTTCCCCCGCCATCTGTGACTGAGTGTGGTATGCATGTCAATCCTCCTGAGGTAGGCCACTGAGTCATCCCGTTATAGATAACGAGATTATGTCGAGAGCCTAGTCTGAGTAGGTGAGTGCCATAGTGAGTGTGTGTAGGGTCAGCTGAAGCTCGAGCTGTAGACTCATCCTCTATGGTATGTAGTATCTCCGGGTCTTCTGGGTCAAATATCTCACACTGATCATTGCCTGTCCTGGCATTGAAGTCTCCCATAAGGAAGACTTCCCCTAATGCAGAGTACTCTGTAATCTCTTCTGACAAGCAAGTGTATGGTGAGTCCTCCTCTCGATCTATGATAGCGAAACGCGAGCTAGAAGGAGCAAAGTAGCATAATGCTATGAAGATGATCTGCTCCTGCGAGAGCTGGAGTCGAATCCAAAGATATCTGGCCTGTGAATCACGTGCGACTATCTGTATCCTTCTCTGAAGTCCATCTCTAAAGAGTATGGCTACTCCTCCTGATCCTCGGGTGGTGTGCTGACGTGTACACTCTGTATGTGGACTCCCACTGAAAACCGTGGACACGAGGTAGGCCCCGGTTCGGGCTCTCATGTGTCTCTGTGAGCATAATGATGTCTTTGTCTTTGCGCACCTCTTCCAATCTCTCTGGGTGTGTCCATAGATCTCCATTGCAGTTCCAAACTGCAAGGTGTATCTCCTCGAGTGTCTCACAGGCCGCGAATCCCTATGGGATGGCCTTGCCATCAATGATGACACGACCATCTCTGTATGAAGCCTTCTTCCCTTCTTTGCGAGCTTGATGTACTCTCGGCATGCATGCACGACGGTGTGCTACCTGCATGGGTGTGAGATCATCGTCAAGGTAGATGGGGGGGCCATCAAGTGCTCTCAAAATCACCCTCCTGCGTAGGAAAGTAGATCTTATATCTTCGGAAGGGAAGTGTAGAATGAGAGCTCTCTTCTTCGTGGGGTCTCGTCCCGTTCTCCAAGATTTGATGAATGGGGGGGACTCCTCTTTGTAGCCGAGTATCTTGCATAGTGTTTTCCCATCGGACTCGGGGGTAGAGCCTTCTTTTTCTTCAATGCCCGTGATGCGTACATTGAGACGGCGGGCATGTCTCATCTTTTCTTCCTCAATAGTGGTGTGCACGATGAGGGCTTCTTCCTTTTTTGCTTTCTCTTTGGCTTCTTTTTTGATGTTCTTCTTCACTATGTCGATCCACCCTTCTTTGGTAGCTTCTAATTTGTTTTCCATGCTCTCGGTCAAGGATTTGGTGAGTTCTTCTTTGAGAGCTTCTGTCTTGTTCATATTAATCTCTCCCTCTTCGGGTGTAAGAGAGACCATTGAAGCTTTGAGGAGCTCCAATTCCTCTTTCATGTTTGCCCTCTCCTTAGTCCATTCTTCTTTCTCTTTTTGCCATGCTTCCCTCTCCTTATGATATGTTTCTACTTCCTTCTCGAGCTTTGAGAGGCGGCTGATGATGGCCGTGATAGTGGAGTCCACCATCTTCTTGTTTTCTTTGATAGCTATGGTCAGTTTGTCCTCCATTTTTGTCAAATCGTCCTTCTTAGCCGTAGCGCTCATTGCACTCGAAGATGAAAGAATGCTCAGAGTACTGAGCCTAAAGACTTGCGATGAAGACGGGAGCGCGCCCGATGCGCGATGGAGCAAGGGTGGGAGTGGCTAATAACTGTAGGAAACAGTTATTAATCCGGGGCAGGGACACACTTCAGAGAGCAAGGTCGGGTTTGGGGTTAGGGTTAGGGTTAGGTTTTTTGGGGCAAGGTCGGGTTAGGGTTTCGAGGGATTAGGGTTAGGGTTTCGGTTTAGGGTTAGGGTTAGGTTAGGTTAAGGGTTTGGGCTAGTTTCGGGCTAGCGTTAGGGTTAGGCATGGGGTGGTCACGCTGATGGGGGAGGGTATGTCTTCGGCCCATACTCCAAGCGGGCGGGGCGCTGTCTGAGGCGGACGAACAGGGGCTGAGCGATGCAGATCTCGGAGTCGTGGGGGGGGGGTGGGGCTGAGCGGGCTTGGTTGAGCGGGCAGGGGCGAGTGAGCAAAGCGGGAGAGAGATCCGACGCTGAGCAGGAGGGGCTGAGGGGCGCTGAGCAGGAGGGGCGCTGAGCAGGAGGGAGGGCTGAGCAGGAGGGGCTGGGGGGCGCTGAGCAGGAGGGGCGCTGAGCAGGAGGGAGAGAGAGAGAGAGAGAGAGAGAGAGAGAGAGAGAGAGAGAGAGAGAGAGAGAGAGAGAGAGAGAGAGAGAGAGAGAGAGAGAGAGAGAGAGAGAGAGAGAGAGAGTACACAAGAGATGGCGAAGAAGCAAAAACAAGCTCCAAATATAACTCTACTATACAAATGTACTTATCGGAGAGCTCCAAGGACTTGAATTCTCCAAGAGCCAAGGTACATGTGATTATTTTGTGAAATATTACTTGTGTTCATATAGGTACCCTTGCCTCATCAAAAGCAATGTGTAAAATTAGTGAAAGAAGCCCGAATAGTAGCTTTCTCTGATTTGCGGCACAAAATCCACAAACTACCTTTTTTTTTTTAATTTTATTATTTTAAAAATATTTTGTTATTTTAAAAAATACTGTTTAAAAATATTTTTATTATTTTTGATGTGTCTGCTTTGCAGGGTGTCCTTTACTGGCATCGAGGGTAAGGAGTACTTTACTTGCAGAATCGAGCTTTAGAGATTCAAGGGAGACATCGTTATATTCTTGCACACCCTCCTCACCATCACACTTAAAGTGCATTAAGATTTAGAGACATAGGGATACCATTCCACAGGTTCCCATTGGACAAGTGATGTATTTGCAAGCTCTCTCTCATACATTTCTTCCAGATATCCCCATGGATTTGTAGAGTTTCCTTCAATGCGATTGAGGGTAAGGAGTATTTTACTCGAAAACATTGAGCTTATCTTAGAGATTCAACCATTTTACAAGATCCCATTGTACAAGTGATGGAGTTGCCAGCTCTCTCTCATACATTTCTTCCAGATCCAAAGGGAGGCTATAGTAGATCTTGATCTTGTTAGTCCATATAGAGAAATATAATAGCACACATAAGAGAGTATGCACAGATAGACAAGAGAACAAATCACACCATACACAAAGTATAGTCAAAAGTCATATGCTTTATCCATGAAAATAGATGTACAAGATGATGATATGCTCCAAATAACTACAAACAACACAAGAAATACCTACAAACCATAAATACCAAAGAGAGCATGTGAGGGTAAGGCATGAAGAGGCTAGAGCAAGATCTCCAAAACAACCACTAGTTCTTGAATTCTGGTTAGATGATCTTGGACAGAACCACGTTCTTTCGCTCTCAAATTGTGTAGCTGATGCTTCAAATATTGCTTTTTCGAAATGTTTGGAGAATAGAATAAGTCTTTTAACCTATCCCAAGCTTCTTGGGATGTTTTGCAAGGTCTAAGATGAGGATAACACATCTCTTCACAAAAAGAGATATGATGACCAAAGCTTGTGCATCTCTGGTGTCCCATTTCCTTTGATCTTGAGAAGCTTGTCCAGTAGCAGGAGCATTCGTAAATGGGGTTTGTGGTTCAGCAGGAGTAGTTGCTTCATCTCTAACCGTTTCTCTAGCTCATGTACATTGTCTTCTACTTCTAGTAAATGTTTGCCTAGGTCCTTCAAGGTGTGGTAAATTACTTGACACTTTCCCACAAATCTCTTGATAACATATCCCCCTGTAGAGCTAGAACTCACACTAGCAGGGGCAGAGCAAGAAGGGTGGAGATGACGTGTCCCAGGTTTTGGATATATCTTGTGTCATGAGTCTTAGATCTAGACGATCAGGTTATGAGATACCCTAAGAGCTACCACACACACTACCTTGCCCATGATGGAGCTAGGATTCCTTGTATGCCTGTCACAATTGTACTTCCATAGGCTGTAGTTCCATTGTCTCCATCCTGTCACTTTGTGCCCTACCATAAAACAACACTTTTATTTTGAACTTGCCCTTTTCTTTTCTTCGATAACAAGATTTTACCCACCCTTATGATTGTACGCTGTGCCCTGGGCCAAGTTGGTTCCCAAGAGACGTTAATAAATCTTCTTGTTCTTCTTCCTCTCCTCCCTGCCCCAAAACCTCCCCTCCCCCACCTACAAAAAAACAAAAACAAAGGGAAAGGGGGAGTGGAAAGAAAACACAAGTGCATCTACTCGGACGCATGTTTTCAATAATGTTACTCATTAAAAATATTCATGAAACTTCAGACATAGGATACCTAACCCCCTCACCGTCTTTCTCATTTTTTGTTTGGCCAATGATTGCATGTATTTTTGTCCTTGTTACTATCAACTGACAGCAAAGGATAATTCATTTAAGCGACAAAGATTTTTATGTTCCTTCTTTCCCCTCCCCCCTTTCCCTGATTGACAACAGGTTCGACAGCTAACGATTACAATCAGGTAATATACAATACTACATGTTAAACAGAAAAATTGTTTTCCTTGGATGATTAGATGCAGTTATGTAACAGTCTTAGTGATGCATTTTAAATGTCTTATAATGCAGGACTATTGTTAATGGGCTGTGCTACCTAGCCACTTTCGTTTTTGCAGCCAATAGCATTGGTTTATTTGTGTATTCACTGCAGCTTTTGCTGAATATTGGAGGACCAACTGAAATTACCAAGGAAGGGAAGAATGAGAGGTTGGCAGATCACGATCCTTTGATTGACGAATCATCTCTTGAGGATGTCAAGAGAGATTGAGTGTTTGTGGTTGACCCAGGAATGCAGGGTTCTGTAAATTCTGCTTTTTGTACAGTTGGTATTGAAAAAGAAAAATGAATATAGATGGGCTTTATGTAATTGGTCGCAAAATGTCTTGCTTCAATTGGTTTGAAATTGAGAACATATTTTATCTTAAAGAATGAATCTCTGCAATAGGTTTCCTTCAATCCTTCTATAAATGACTGCTTGCCAGCTACAAGGATAATGACTTGATTCAGAATCGAGGAAGTGGCTACTGACTGGATGCACCTCATTTTCCACCAAAGATGTGTAAATTATTTTGTCCAAAGCAAATGCTAGAACATGCAGTGAAAAAGTCGGGGGTGCGTGAAGTGGTTAACATATTGAACCCCTGGATTGAAGGTCCAGGGTTCAATACCTGCAGATTGGCCTGATGTTAACCCCTGAATGTGGGGGATAAAGGGGGTCCCCAGGGTGTGTGTGTTGTGCTGTCAAACTTCAAGCCTGATGGAAGAGGAGGTTGAAAGCCGTACCTCCAAAAACAAAAAAACATGCAGTGGAAGAAAGCACATTTACATGGATGGGAAATTTGCTTGAAAGGCGATTTCATTCGGCACTAACAAGAATAAAATTTAAATAATACTTGTCATAACCATTACAATGGAAGATGAAAACTTGAGTGGTAGTGTTTGATGCTATCTATTTTAGAGTCATTCATTCACTTGCCATGTAGGGAACTTCAACATGTTTGGGGATATTGTTTCCATCAACTGCATGACTCAAGCATCTTCACTTGCCTTGTAGAGAACTTCAACATGTTTGGGGATATGATTGTTTCCATCAACTGCATCTTCAAATGAAAAACCATGTGGCAAGTTTGTATCAATATGGAAAGTATTCACAATCTAGTATCTTTGCAATAGTCATTATGTTGGTTATCTTAAGGCATGGACTGGATTGGATAGGATTTATGTGCATTTTCCTAGACAATGTCCATCATGCATCGGAAGTTAATGTTGGATAAATTATATATCTTTATGACCACTCCAATAAGAATGTGTGTCCATCATGCATGGGAAGTTAATGTTGGATAAATTATGTATGTTTATGACCACTTCAATAAGAATGAGTGTTCATTGTTTCATGCATGTGTGTGGGAAGTCACGTATGTGCATATATACATTGTGTACATGTATGTATGTATGTATGTATGTATGTATGCATGCATGCATGCATGCATGCATGCATGCATGCATGTATGTATGTATGTATGTATGTATGTATGTATGTATGTATGTATGTATGTATGTATGTATGTATGTATGTATGTATGTATGTATGTATGTATGTATGTACGCATGCATGCTATGCATGAATGCATACATACATGCATAGTATGCATATGTATGCCATGTATGTATGCATGTGCATATCCATGCCATGTATGTTTGCACATGCATATGTATGCCATGTATGTACATGCATGTATGTATGTATGTATGTATGTGTGTATGTATGTATCTATGTATGTATGTATGTATGTATGTATGTATGTATGTATGTATGTATGCATGCATGCATGCATACATACATGCATAGTATGCATATGTATGCCATGTATGTATGCACGTGCATATCCATGCCATGTATGTTTGCACATGCATATGTATGCCATGCATGTATGTATGGATGTATGTATGTATGTATGTATGTATGTATGTATGTATGTATGCATGTGTGTGTGTGTGTATGTATGTATGTATGTATGTATGTATGTATGTATGCATGTGTGTGTGTATGTATGGGTAATATATAAATCTATCTATTTGTACATATGTATGTATGTACCTATGTACATACGTATGCACATATGTATGTATATATGTATGTGCTTACGTACATACATATATATGTATGTATGTATGTATGTGTATACATATATACATACATATGTATTTATGCATGTATTTACATACATATGAATGTATGTATGTATGTACACATGTATGTATGTGTATGTGTGTATGTATGTATGTGCACATGTATGCATAGATGTATGTGTATTTATATGCATGTGTGTGTATATGTATGTATGCATGCATGCATGTGTGTGTATGTATGCATGCATGCATGCATGCATGCATGCATGCATGTATGTATGTATGTATGTATGTATGTATGTATGTATGTATGTATGTATGTATGTATGTATGTATATATATATATACACACACACACACACACACACACACACACAGGGGCATGTATGTATGTATATGCATGCATGCATGTATTCATGTACATACATATGTACATGCGGATGTATGTATGTATGTATGTATGTATGTATGTATGCACATGTATGTATGTGCATGTATATATGTATGTACTTGTATGCATGTTTGCATGTATGTATATATGTATGCTTGTATACATGCATGCATGCAAATATTGTGTATATGTATGTGTGCACATACACATGTATGCATGTATGTACATATCTATGTATATCTATGTATGTATTTACCTACACATGTATGTATAAATGCATGTTAGTTAAGTAGACATAGGGATTGTATACTTTAAAGGTGGATAGAATTTGGATACGTGGCCCAAGGTTTTTGCACATTCTCATTCAAACCTTTAATTTTATATTGCTCCCTTACTAGTTAAATCATGAAAATAATTGCACCTATATCTCCAATTGCATGGTAGGAATGAGAGTGCTGAAAACATAGTAACGTATAAGTCCTTGTGGTTTCTGTTGTAGACACTTACACATTGTACATTCCATATGAGGTATTGCATGCTATTTTGCAAAGTTAGTGAGATCTTTGTGAGAATGGTTTCATGATGATGGTCAATATAGTTGCTTCACTTCCACATATAGGCTTTATGATTTGAGGCCATTGTGTAGAGCACTCTCGATGTCACTCAATATTTAATATGATAACAGAGCACTACCATATGCTTGCATTGATCTATGCCATGAAGATGAATGGAAACTATTGCCCTCAGAAACATGGTTCAATGTGTTGATCTCAACCTGTACGTGTTCTAATACCAATTGTTGGAGTTTGAGATCTACAAAATCACTCCACAACGAAGAAAAAGAAGCTTGGAGCACAACACAGCAATGAATGAACTACCAAGTGAATGTGAAAAGATAAGTAATCCGTTAGGGTTATAGGAGTGTATGCAATTTGGAAAAAAGAACCTCCTAAATAGGGAAAAAAGTTCCCCGACGATCCTAAGTGTGTTCACACACATCACTACAAAAATACATCAAGAGATCCTTCTCATCACAAACACTAGAAATAAGAATTACATAACAATCTAACACAAAAGAAGCACTATGAGATCCTCAACATGTATGATATGGAAAATATGCATTGAATTTTTTATCCCTCAAAGTATGCACCAACCATTTAGGCATAGTGTTAGCATCTTCGATGTTAACATATGCAATCATTTTATCACCATCAAATAGATCATGAACTATACATCTTTCATAAAAGAATTTCACCACTAAGCCTATTTTTCCTAATGTGGATATGAACTATATATTTTTTAAATCCTTGGTACATATAAATCTTCTAATAAAATGAATGTGATATCATTTGCAACAATAAGAATATTATTTCCAACTCCCATAACATGATAAGAGGACTTGTTAGCACATGTGATGTTATCCCTATAAGAGAAGGATCAAGCAAAGTTAAAAATTTGCACTACAAGGTAATATGTTTGGTTGTCCAACTATCAAAATACCAAACATTTGAGTTAACTATAGACATACACTATCCATGAGAAGATGGATCACAACTATAATGAGTGGTAAATGTTCATTCTTCTTTTTGAACAAGATTAGAAGACTCAATTTTAGGAGTAGGGGCATCCACAATAATTCCAACACCTTTTTCTTTGCCTCTTTTGTAGCTAGTTCAGGAAAACTCTTAATGACATGATCATTTGCCTTACGTTATTTTCATTTTTTTCTACTTTTTTGTTTTATTGCCATATTTATCTTCTTTCTTTGATTGTGCCACATTAATTGATTTTTTCTTGCTAGTAGATGAGCTCGATTTACCTTTGCCCTTTTGACTAGATAAGAAATCAAGAATACACATAACTAACCTATCTTGTCTAGATTGATCTTCCTACAACAAAAGAGAGACTAACTCCTCAAAAGTAACATAACACATTCAGATTGCCTTTCATAATCAAACAAAGAGCCGAAGCAAATCTTTGATAAAGAATCTGGAAGAACATTAAGAACAATCCACAAGTGCACTATTTGGCATGCTTTAATATGCAACAATCAATTTCTTTCAAATCCTTGATCTTTGTCAAAAAGTTGTCCATTGAATCTCCTTTCATGTGCTCAGTCTCTAATTCTTTTTGAAGGTAAGAAACATGAGCCTCATTTTGTGCCTCATGTGGCAAGAGTATCACAAGAAGCCTTGGCTATTTTGTATGAGTGAATGTGAGGGATAATGACACCTTTGATACACAAAGCTATCAACACATGAGCTTATGCATCCCTGCTATCCCAACGAATCTTCTTTGCAATGGGTGCAATAGAATCAAGAACATGAAGATCATCATTTTCAACAGTACCATAAATCACTTGCTATTACAACATTTTTAGGTGGAGGACATAGTTCAACACCTTGCATGATATTCCACAAGCCTTTTGTGACCAATGCATGATGCAACATGTATGGCCATGATGGGTAGTCAAAAACATCCAATTTATCCTCAACAACCAATTTATGAAATCTATCATTGCATTCAACCATGTTTAGTCATCGTAAGCTAATGAAAAAAACGAGTGTAAAAAAAAAGTGAACGAAAATACCCAATTGATCTTTACTAGACATATAGTAGACTTTGAGACACTTGTACTAGCAAAGCAAGAATTGTATATGTGTTTGGGAAAAAAGGATGAAATTTCTTACATCACCTACACATTTTTCTGGCTATGGTGATGTATATTCTGTAAAGGGAATCTTCATGGTATAGGCAGATGAAGGAAAAATGGGCTACTACATATGAATACCTCAACTTTGAAAGGTAATACAAAGTTGATATGTTGTATTTAATTAAATCATGCTATTAAAAAACAAATCTATCTCAAAGGATAACCATGAAAGGTCAATTCTAAACATGTACAACTATTCATTAAACTTGAAAATGATCTTTAGAATGCTCCAATAAATAGTTCTAAATGATTATGAGCTAGTGTATACATAGCCAAAAGATGCTAGATGGCAAAATTAAGGTTCCTAAAGGGCATGAACAACCACCCAATCATGCTAAAGGTAGGGTTGGAAATGATATATAACAAACCCTTAACAATGATGAATTTATCTATCTAGATGTAGATTCATTGCCACCAAATGTAGACCACTAGATGAGGAGATCCAAACATATCAAAAGATAATCGAACAAATATGTCTTCTCTATGCATTCCATTATGCTAAGTGACGAGGGTGAATATCTTACATGCAAAGAGTCCAAATCATGTGAACATAGGAAGAAATGGGATATTTTTATGCAAGGAGAGATTAAAGTCTTGCATGCTAATGCTACTTGGGACTTGGTTGAACTAACCAAGGGAACCTAATAAAGAATAATTTTGGAAATAATTACCATCCTTTGGAAGAAATGATCTCATTCACATTAATGGAGTCATGAGAATCTTGAAGATATTGATGTGCCCAAAAGATAGTCATCCTCCTCCATTTAAGACCGGTAAAAGACACTACTAAGTAATGATTTTGAATCCGGAAATTGGGCTTCAAATAAGCTATATGAAAAAAACTTTGCCTAAATTTTATGTTGAATTTGTTGAAATGAAAGAGACTACTACTATACTATAAAACATCATCCCATAAAAATATGGAGGAAGAAAGAATAGAAATGAAAACATGATGAAATAAATACATAGAAAAGAACTTACAAAATATGCTCTCTAAGCATCAATACTCCATGGGGAGAGAGAGCACACTCTTGATAATGAGCTAATTGAATGAGACTGTGGAGGGTGAAGTCCTTATATGGAGTAGAGGGAAAATTTTCTTACATGTAGTATATGTGAGCTTGCATGATAATGAAAAGAAGCTCTAGAAAAAAAGGGTGGAGCACGGATCTCTCAATACCCCCCCTCCCTTTTTCCATGGTGACAATTTTTGTTTTTAATGTGAGAAACTAGTGACATATGGCATCACTCAATCCCTTTTTAGATCCAATGATATATGAGATCCTTAGGCATAACTTGGACATATGGCATCCAAGTGTGGGACATATGGCATCCAAGTGTGGGACATATGGCATCCCTTGGTATGTCATGGACATATGACATCCTTGTGATATTGGTTCCATGGACATATGACATCCTTGTGATATTGGTTCCATGGACATATTGCATCCTTTGTTTTTGGAATATATGACATCCTTGAGGATCTAGGGAAATACACGATCCCTTGACATTACAACATTGTGTAGGTAACATGCTTGATCCATTTGCATATTCTTGTTGCAGATCCTTTTGCTTCTATTGATCGTTGTAGTCATTGAGTATCCTTTGATGGGATCCTCTCAATGTACCTTGTGTTGATAGGGTCCTCTTTCATCCTTGTTGTTGATGGAGCCTTGGCCTTCTTCTTTGTTTTTTGGAGTTGAATCTTTTGGATTTTTGCTTTATTGATAGCTTTGGATGTGATATAATTGATATCTTTGGATGTGATATAATTGAGAGAGTTTGATTCTCCTCTTACATGGATAAGGGAGGTACATAGTTTATGTGTGTGAGAGAGAGTATATAATACATAGTGCCATAGATGCAATGCATGAAGGTCAAGAGGGAAGGTCCTATTGTGTCTATGCATGATGGCATTCAATACCTTTACAAACGACCATATATCTGCAATGTGTATACATATGTATTATGAATGAAGTAAAACTCATGAATATGGCATGTGATTATCACTACACTTTCTCATTCATACATATTGGAAGTGGTAGATGCATCCACATCTGTTCTCTCTTAAACATGATATAGAGTGATCATATCCTTGCATGTTCATCCACGCACCATCTCTTCGGTTAAGAGAAGAGACAATTGTCCCAAAAATTGTATAATAGTACTCATGTTGTAAGCACTCATGTAAAAAAAAATATTTCTAGCCATTTCTCTACAATTGCATCTTCTATCTACGTAAAATACAGCCTCATTTGAGCCACTTTATTTTCAAAGGATTTCTCCCATCTACACAAGTCCACATAATGAATATACAAAGAGGATCTTTCTCTCTCTATAGAAGGATTTGGTTCATTCCCACTTCAATTCCAGAGAATCCATATTTAATGCATTGCATTTGGTAGTTCATTGATCACAATCATATTTGATAGTCTGTCGTAGCACATGGTAGTCCATATGCATCTTCTTTGTCATTAATGATGCAATCAATTGCGCAACTATCCTTTTGCCCCTTGTTTCCATGATTAGCTCCATCTCTTGAACATCTTTGTGAGTGCCGCACCACTAGAATGTCATTACAATATTGGTCATAGACACATGAGTGTAGCTAGTGTTGAGCGAATTGGCTCAAATCTTCCATTTCTTCTTGTCTCTTCAAAGTTGTGATAGAGAAATAGTCATGCACAATTAGGTGGGTTGCACCTTCTTGTTCTCGCATTCATCTCTGTGTTCTATAAGTGTTTCTACAAGTTTGAAGTCGAATATGGCAAAGAAACTATTATAGGAGTGCCACAAGTGTTACACGTTGAATATGGTGACTGTAAAATATTGTCGGAGTGGCATATCAGTGTAGAAGCATTCATTCCATTGAACATGGAGAGAAGCACCAACACAAGTGTTACACAAAAAAATCCCATCAACGAGTGATTGAAGCTCTACAAGAAAATGAGATACTGGAGTGTGAGGAAGGTTTTTTGCTTGTTCACATGGCAGGAAACCAATTGATTCATCTTTATTGTAATTATCAAGACTTTGCCTTTGTTGTGTCTACTTCCATGGTTATGGAGAGAATGATATGAGCTTTGATGCACATAGATCAATATGCATGCGAGTGGAATATGGCTCTTATGAAGCTTACATGATTTACTCTGAAATAGTGATGGTGATGACATCCAATTAGGATCACCAAGAAACCAATGAAATAAAAATTTTGATAGGGCAAGAGGAGATTGAAAATATAGTAGCATGATTTTTCTAAACATTTCGTTAGATATATAATCAACACCTCTCCTCTTATGTGAGGTAGTGCGAACTCGGTGATGAGTTCAAAAAACACTCCTCATTGCAAGAAATGATAGTGATTGAAGATTTCAAAGAACAATGCACTCTATAAGCATGGAATAGCAAGATTGAGAAGAGAAATATGATGCAAGGGTGGAGGTGGAAGGGAGGGATTTAAGAAGAATTGGATTTATGCTAATGTAAAATGATAAAGAAAACTAAAAAAAATCAAGATTTTATCGAAAGTAAACTTGAATGATGGGGTGAAAATGAAGCAAATTGATGGAAAGGGGTAGCATGATTATAATAATAATAAAAAAAGGAAAATGATAAATATGATTAGTGGAGAATAGAGATAGTGTTTAAAAGCACTTTTATTATAAAGATGAAATTTAGAAGGGATAGAGGGAAGCGAATGACAAATATCTAAAAATAAACATGAAAAAAACCTTTGCTTTGATACCATGTTGAAATGAAAGAGACTACTCTAGCTCTAGTATCAAACACCACCCTACTAAAATATGGAAAAAGGAAGAATAGTTATGAAGACATGATGAAATAAACAAATGGAAAAAAACTTACAAAGAATGCTCTATAAGCATAAAGACTGCATGGGGAGAGTGTGCACATGCTTTGGAATGAGCTAGAGTGAATGATCTTGTGGAGAGTGAAGGCTCTCCTTATATAGAGTACAGAGAAAATCTTCTTGCAGGTTGGATATTTGATCTTGATTGAGAATGAAAGAGGCTTTAGAAAAAAAAGTGTGGAGCATGGAACCCTAAAAAAAGTTGACACTTGAGATGTAATGAATAAACTTATGGCTAGGGATACATTAATGATTTAAAGAGGATGATTGTTTTGTTTACAGTATAGACCCACATCTAGAGTTTTGTAGTGTAACTTTCATTGTTGAAATATTCTTGATCAATTTGATGTTGTATGTCATGTATTTCCTTAGGGTTTGATTCATGAGATGGTACTTGAGATTAGTTTGCTCTCTGTGAGAACCCTAAGCTCTAAACTTATCTATCATGAGTCTTCCATGAGGTATAATTTTAAATATAAGGAAATGTTGAAAAGTATAAGTTAACTTATCTTCATCCTTTGCTCTAATAGCAACTCTTGAATTCTAGAGATCCAAAAATGTTCCACACACACACACACACACGCACACACGCACATAGTGACTAGTGTTTATATACACTTTTGCTTCATAACTGTTGATTGATTCCACCTAAAAGTGATCCAAACTTTTAGGACTTGATTTGAGTTTTGAATTTGAATGAGGTCATCGCATTTGGCTCCCAATGATTCCACAATATTTTCTTCAATTATCTCTTTTAATTTTTACAAAGGTAAAACCTATCGTTAAGTTCTAGATCTCATTACATGTATGAGACTATGAGTATAAGATTAAACCTCAAATATCAAGAGAAATACTTTGTGCATAACTCAAGTTCTTAGTCTTAATTCATGCACCAAAACATTTCACTAAGCTGAGATAAGCATTAGAACCAATGCCCATCAAAATGTTCACTTCAACTACATCAATTTCTCTTGACACTTTGATTTAACCAATTTCTAAGAAAAAAATCATACTAAATGATCAATTAAGACTTATATACTCCCATATAGTTTAAAGGCCAACCATTCTGATACCCTCAGGAGAACCAATACCCATAAATAGGTTAAGTTAGATGCCCTCTACTGAATGAAATGTGCTACTAATTGAGATCAATGATAAAGAAGATGATGAACACCCTCATAGATCTAGCTTTAAAGAAGATAAGATTATAAAAAATATTTAGTATTTCCTTTTACAATAACCCAAGTGTTCTACACATTAGAAATAATGTTCCTCATGATCCAAAAAACCTACAACACTTTTTTCATTAATTTTAAAAGAAATATAGAAAAAATATTCTTAGATGGAGATCTAGTAGGAAGAAAAAGACAAAAGAAATCATATAAATAACAAAAATTTTGAAAACCTTATTTCATTTTGATAATTGATGCTCTCTTGATTTCTTTAATGGAAAATTTTATGGTTCCATTTTCTTTCCCATTTTTGTCTCATTTTTTACTTTTTTTTTCATGGATTATGACAATAAGCATGTGATTTTTCTATGATTTCATGGAGTTATTTTCATTTTTATAGTGAGGTTTGTGTGCCATCAAATCCAAAATCCCCTCATTTCTATAAATTTATGGGAATTTTGTTAGAAACGATATCTGAAATGTTCTTTTCATTGAAAATATCAGATTACAAATTTAAATAATATGGTTTGCATTTTTATATAAGAATTTACATTGCAAAAAGAAAACCTATTGGAGGTAATTATTTCCATGAAAGTGGGAAATTATGAAAGTGGGCAAGGATTGCTTGGTTCTAGTAGATTCCAATGTATTTGATAAGCATAATATTTGTATAATCATTACATAGGAGGTGCATCTGGTCCAAATACCATTTGAATTCATAATTTTTTTGGGTAATTTTCCATAATTTGTTGCATCTTTTATGCTATAAAGTGGAGGATTTTACTCGAAATCGAGCATTTTGGCACCATTTCATCGAGAAAATTCAATTTTGCTAGTCCTTTCAATCTACAGTTTGAAATTTTCAATCATGGACAAGAAAATGGCATTGAAAGAAGAAATTTGAGAGTTGAATTCTTTTATTTTGGTTACTTATTTCTAAAGTTTGTAGTTTAGAGATAATTTTGAGCATATGCAACCAAAATGAAAAAAAAAAACTTATCTAATTATATTTCTAGCTCTTAGGAGCAAAACTTTTGTATGAATTTTAAAAACACTATTATGTTTGGAGTTATGAAAGTTCATGACAAATAGTGAAAAAATCAAATCCATACTAAAAAAATCCAATTCCTCATATATTTTTGCATTCAATTGTTCTTTTCTATTATTTATTCTTAAAATCTATATTTTTGCAAATTGAACTTAAAAATGTTTCTATTTGGCTATTGAATGCTTTTAAAAATTTCCTTATTTGAAAAGGAATGTGATTACTACTTTAATTTGTAAAAATCAAGAAACTGGCTATTTCAAAGTTATTCAATGACACACTTGGTGTACTTGAAAGATATTGAAGGAGAAATTAGGGAAAGTAAAAAGAAAATAATATTAAGTGAATCAATGAAAAATTGCGGGGAACACAGTTACTTTTATAATCTCTAGAATTTTACTTAAATTTCTTGAAGAAATTGTCATTTGAATAGATGATAGGATCGATAATGCAAGGAGGATTTTTTTTTAAGCGTCCAAAATGAAAAAGTAGAGATTTATGATTCTGTATAGAACTTTGTGATCCATTCTCAACGAAAAAGGGAGTAAGAGTTTTGAAAACATTCAAACGCAAGAAATGGAAAGAAGAGGGAAGAGAGTTTTTTTCCTACGTCAAAAATCACGAAGGAGAGCATAAGAAGATAAAAATACCAAAACCATCACTCCCGTACTTTGTAATAATTCACTTTTGGTGATAATAATAAGGGTAAGAAAGTCAAACTTCATTGCATAAGATGAGGAAAACTGATTCTTGTATACTAGGGATTTTCGGCCCAAAAAATCTAGAGAATTATGATCACTTGAAAGGGTAGTAACCTTGTGATCTTAAAACACACATGGTTGATCTCCCTTGCCCATGAAATTATAGTCGCCCCTACTATCTCTACCCATCCCATTGGTCGTCCATGATGCTCCAACCATCATATAGATGGTCGCCTATCCTTGCTTGTAGCACCAATAATGGTCACCCTTGGCATGGACACCTCAGTGTGGCCGCCCTCTTAGCCAAGGTGAACACCCCCTAAAGAGGTCACCTCCTCTTCATATACTCAGTCTTGAAACTTGGGCAACCAATGCATGTGGCCTCCATCTCACCCACTCACCCTAGCTCTAACTCCCACCTACATTTGCCTTCTAATATTGGGTGACCTCAAGGCTCCTCCGCTCACCTTGTGACATCAGGCAACCCCTAGGTTCCTCCATTCCCCTTCTAATATTGGGCAACTCCCAAGGACCATTTGCCTCATGAAATTGGGCGATCCACATGTCAGGGTGGGAATACTATATGGTAAATTCCTCCACAATGGAACTAGGCTAATCCAAAAATTACCTCAAGATATCAACAATGGGAGCCACCTCAAAGTCTTACAAAGGTCAGTAGTTAGTCACGATGAACAAGAACAAAAGTAGTTACTCTATCAAGAGTGGTGGTCCACCTTAGCTACTTCCCTCTATAGGTAGCCACCTTGTTCCAAGCTTCCTATCAGCCATTTCATGATGTGTAGCCCATGTCCGAGGGAACTTAACCATATGTGTGTACTGTTGAGAGTAGTCTACTATTGAGATTATTGCCTTATTCATGCATTTTAGAATCACTTATGCTCTATTGATCTCTTTGTTGTATCCCTCTGATTGGGATACTCATCCAACTAGTTGGGGTTAGCCCTCTTATATATGTTGGAGTCTTGAATATACTTTTGATGAGTATTTTGTTTGTATTTGCTGTGTATTGCGGAGTTTTTTGTGAGCTTTAAGTTAGGGTTTGGTGATGTCTTGTGTTATTAACTGTAGAATAATGGGCTAATTTTGCATAGTGTGTTGAATTTTACCTTTTATGAGTTAACATTTGAAGTGACACTTTGATTTGTGAGAGTGTGTTCAATCATCAAACTCTTGGATTCTAAGTCAATAGTTTGTTGTGAGCCACTTTTGCTTTGTTGTGAGCCACTTGTGTTGCTAGTAGGAAGAGAGCCCTACTAGTAAGTGTGATTGAGCAACTAATCTCAAGGGTGTGCAAAAGGGAGCATATTAATTGGTTTGAGACTAATCCGGTTGAGTGGCCTATCACTAGTTGAAGTATGTTTTTTATTTGTTTGTGTGATGCAGCCTATGAATTTTTTGGTTGTGTTATTCTTGTGAACCCTTCTTGTATTCTCTATCTTGCCTATATCCTCATGAGGAGTTGAAATTTTTGAAGCATCTCTCTATAGAGGCATTCTATCAGGTATACTTCCCTAAGGAGATTCCCCCTTCAGTAGAATTCATCTTGGGAGGTGTATCTACCCTTCTTCCTAAGAAGAGGTCTCAAGTCTCTCTTCTATATTTTTGCATGCACAATGGGACCATTGCATGCTTGTGTGAGGTGCCTATTAGAAGCAAGAATTCATCTTATTTTTTATTATTTAATTTTTTTTCAAATTTTTAGCCTTGGGAGGCTTCTATTTAGCATTGGGAGAGTGGATACATGATCCATAGCCAACAAGCTAGGGAGTCCCTTCATGTGCTCAAGAGTTTCATAAAGACTTTCGATCCAAAAAAATCATTTCATCATCCTTCTTGATGACCAATCACCCTTATATCCTTAAGTGTTCCCAATGATTTTTTCAAGAGTTAGCTCAAACACCACCTTGTAAAGCAAAAACTAGCAGATCATGCCAATCTGCCTTTAACACCTCTTAGGATAACCAATTACCATTGGAGGACCTTAAAAATATATTGTCAAGGTTAAACACTAAATTTTCTACTTTCAAATTTATAGTGTAGGAGGATGTTGATGACCATGTAAGGAAATTTATCTCATTATGCTGGGAACAAGGATTGCAAGATAGAGAGGGCACCATGCAAACCATGTTTCCATCTACCCTTGATTGAATTGCAAACAAGTGGTATATTCAACATGCAGATGGAAACTTTTCCACTAGGGAATCTTTGAAGATCGCTTTCTTCTAGACATTGCATACTAGAAACTCATCAAAAGGAGGATTAGACAAACCTTGAACACTTTTGGATCCAACTAGGTGAATTGTTTCATGAACTATATATGCATGAAAAAGCTCTTGTTGCTCTCTTGCCAGATGCCCCAAATGACTTCTTGGTGAAGAAATGGATTGAGAAGCCTTGCCAGTGTCTTCTCAACAAAAGACACGAAAGTCTCCAAGGGTCGATGCTACATTGGAGGACTTTGTGGAAGCCACCTCAAGAATAGAAGAGGCAAGAGTATATTTTGAAGGTGGTAGTCAACCTACCTACACCACCTCTGTGGAATTTATTGAAAAACTCAAGAGGGAGTCAGAAGGACTAAACATGCAAGATAGAGATCATGAAGAGAAAGTAACAACAACAAGTATGGAATATGCAACAAAAATGCTCATTCTAACTTGGACTATCCAAATAGGGTGACTTGCCAATTTTGTGGCAAAAATGATCTTGAAGCCCTCAATTGCTACTTCCTCAAGGGCACTCAACAAAGAGTTAATTCTCATGCCTCAACATTTTTTATGTTAGTACATCAAATACATACAATAGGACCAAAACTACGTATACCAATCAAACTACACAAGACATCTCATGTGCTATCACTGTGGAGAGTACACACATATTAAAAGTAAGTGCTCTCTAACTATGGGTGCACCATGTTGTCAACATTCTCTAGATGTCAAATGAACACAACACAAGAGACTGATTGCATAAACGCCCAACTCCAATTCACATGATAGTGGTTTCTCCATAAGAAAAAGGTATAACTCCACATTCCATAAAAAAAAGGTATGACTTCACATTCATTTTCAAAAGAACACTACACAAGAGAATGCCTTCATAAATGCCCCACTCCAATTCACATCATAGTAGTCTCTCCATAAGGTATGACTCCACAAGAGTTTGCAAGAAATTTCATGTGATGGGATGATGATGCTACCATTTCCTCACTTTCACTCTTGGATTTACTAGATAGTCTTATTACACTCCTTATGGATTGGTTTATGCTCTCTTATGAGGAGTCACTATTTTTTATTGATCTTCTCAAGACTACACATCTCCTTGGTCACAAGTACATGCAAGTCACAGACACACACATCTTCACAACTCATAGCTATTGAAAAGTTATCTTATGGGATAAATTATCCCAAGTGGAAATTTTGAATGGAATCATATCTCATTTCTAAAGGTCTTTTTAGATTAATAAAAGGTACAAATATGAAGCCAATACTAGCAAAAGCACCTAAGCAAACAAATAGAACAAGAGAGCAAGAATGGATCCAAAGAGATTGAAAAGTTTTATTTATCATATCACAAAAAAAAACTATGCTTGAAGATATAAGAGGTTTCAATCTTAGTAGAGAAGCTTGGGAGTCTCTAGAGAGATAATTTGCAACTACCAACAAAACAAGGAAAATACAAATTATTGGCAAGTTGACAAGAGCAAGGAAGAAGCCACTACAATCAATTAATGAATATATTCTTGAGGTAAATTATCTTATAGAAGCATTAACCTCTATTGATGCGTCTCTTGTTCAGGATATAAAGTTTACTAGAATGTTGAATGGCTTGAGAGAAATGAACGATGAAATTCATTTATTACATCTTTCAT
>CM035412.1:168859528-168864528 GCA_020310875.1 Ceratopteris richardii
TGGCACAATCAACAAGGATCAAACCAGAATCAAAACAACAATAGTAGAGGCCGAGGTGGAAGATATCAAAGTAATTTTCAAAGAGGTTGACAAAGTCAAAGAGGAGGCTATGGTAGAGGTGGAGGAAGAAGTTGGGGACAGAATCAATCCTACAACACCACCTACTACAACTATGCAAATGACACACAAAATGAAAGTCATACATCATTGATGATGAATTCAATCAGCACATCAGATAAAGAAGATCTAAAGGTATTTTACATTGACTCTGGATGTTCTAATCATTTGTCAGGAAACATAGAATTGATGTCAGAATTGGAAAAAGGCATTTCTAGCCATAGTGTTCAAACAGGTGATAATACAAGACATAGTGTACATTCAATTGGAAAAGTGAAATGCAAGAGTGGAGCAGATTTGCTAACCAATGTTTTGTATGTTCCTACAATACCTAAAAATTTGATTAGTGTGGGACAGATAGTTGAAAAAGGTTTTCAAGTCAGGTTTACAAATGAAGGAGTATTTGTTGAAGATCCAGAGAATGGATATAATCAGATTGTCTCTGGTAAGAAAGAAGGTAGACTCTTTACTTTAAGAGTGCAAGGGAACATTGGTCAAGCTTTGCTCACACATGGTGAAGGAATGATTACAGAACTTGATCTCTGGCATAAGAGATTAGGTCATTTCAATGAAAGAGGAATTAAAGCTATGGTTGCTAATCAGTCTGTACTAGGATTACCAAATGTGCAAAGTCAACATATGGTTTATAAATGTGAAGCATGTCAAATGGGAAAAGCACACAGGTTACCATTTCAAAAGAAAGGATTCAAACATGATGGATTACTTGAGCTCATTCATACAGATGTATGGGGACCAACAAAAGAAGGATCTATCAGTGGCTCAAGGTATTATGTTCTTTTCATTGATGATGCTACAAGATGGATAACATTATATGTTTTGAAGGAAAGATCAGAAGTGTTTGGAGCTTTCAAGCATTTTCATGCATATGCAGAGAGAGTCACAGGTCAAAAGCTTAAAAGACTGAGGTCTGATGGAGGGGGAGAATACTTCTCCCAAGAGTTCAATGATTATCTTTGGAATGCAGGTATTAAGAGAGAAATAACTTGCAGGTATACACCACAACAAAATGGTGTAGCAGAAAGAAGGAACAGGACTTTGGTTGAGTTTGCTCGAGCTATGCTAAAGGAGAATAATTGTCCAAATTATCTTTGGGCTGAGGCTGTAAATACAGCTACATATCTTGTGAATAGATTACCATGTGCAGCTCTAAATGGAATGACTCCATATGAAGCTTGGTGGGGTAAGAAACCAACACTAGATCATTTTAGTGTTTGGATCAATTGCATATGCTTATGTGCCATCACAACTAAGACATAAACTTGAACCAAAGGTAGAAAAATATGTGTTCATTGGTTATGATGAAAAGCAGATGGGTTACAGATTGTGGAATCCTCTAACCAAACAATTTATTGTTTCTAGAGATGTTACATTTGATGAACAAAAAAGTTGGTATGCAGATCAAAGTCATACAACTGAAGAATTTGAAGAAGAGGTAAGAAGATGTGAGAAAGGAAAATCAATTGTGCAGGTGAATCAAGATGAAGACTATATGCAAGCAAGTACATCCAGAAGTGGATTAACAAGAAGGAATGAAGAAGCTCCTATATTTGATGAAGAGGTGTATCCAGACACATATGAAGAATGTGGACCAAGGAGGTCAAGGAGGACTAGAAGGCAACCAGAAAGGTATTCTTATGATACTTCTTACATAACTCAAAAGAATTATGCTTACATGGTCAAAGATGATGAAGAACCTCAGAACTATGATGAAGCTAAAGGTAAGAAGCAATGGGAAGAAGCAATGAAGGAAGAATTCAATGCACTGGAGGAGAACAAGACATGGGAACTTGTTCCTAAACCAAATGGTAAGAAAGTAATTGGAAATAAATGGGTTTATAAAGTGAAGAAGCTTGCAGATGGAAGTATAGCCAGATACAAAGCTAGACTGGTGGTGAAAGGCTATGCCCAAACCTATGGCATAGATTATGATGAGACATTCAGTCCTGTAGCTAAGATGTCAACTATAAGGACAATCATTGCTATTGCAGCTTCAAAAGGATGGACTCTAAGTCAATTGGATATAAAGAATGCATTCTTGCATGGATACATATTAGATGAGGTATACATGGAACAACCTCAAGGGTTTATAGATTCCAGGTATCCAAATTTTGTTTGTAGGTTGAGAAGAGCACTCTATGGATTGAAACAAGCTCCAAGAGCATGGAACTATAGACTAGTGAAGTATCTCAATGATCTTGGATATCAAAGTTCAAAACCAGATCCAAGTCTACTTATCAAAAGAATAGAGGAATGTACAATCTACATTTGTATTTATGTAGATGACATTATAATCACAGGTACTTCAGATGAAGGAATCAAGGAGGTAAAGAGATTACTTGAGAAAGAGTTCAAGATCAGTGATCTAGGAAAGTTATCATACTTTCTTGGAATGGAAGTCACTTATACAGATCATGGCATATATGTATCACAAGAAAGGTATCTTCTGAATCTATTGAAGAAGTTTGATATGGAAAATTGCAGAGAAGCTTCAACTCCACTTGAAGTTAATCACAAGCTCAGTAAATATGATGGTGGAGAATACAAAGATATGAGGAAGTATCAATATCTTGTGGGTAGTTTGATTTATGCTACACTAACAAGACCTGATCTTAGTTATGCAGTGGGAGTTTTATCACAGTTCATGCATTGTCCAAAGGACCCATATTGGATTGCAGGTCAAAGAGTTCTAAGATATATCAAAGGAACTATAAAGGAAGGATTATATTATCCTTTTACATCAGATTTGAAGTTGAGAGCCTATAGTGACTTAGACTGGGCAGGTAATCAAGATGACATGAGATCAACTCATGGTTACATGATATACATTGGTGATAAGCTTGTAAGTTGGTGTTCAAAGAAACAACATACAATAGCATTATCATCAATTGAAGCAGAGTACAAAGGACTTGTGGAAGCAGCTAAGGAGGTCATATGGATGCAGACATTGTTCAAAAGCTTGGGCATTGATCAAGGTATACCTACAATACATGGAGATAATATGAGTTCACTTTATCTTGCAGCAAATCCAGTATTTCATGCAAGAACAAAACACATAGAGATACATTATCATTTCCTGAGAGAAAAGGTAATGGAGAAAGAAATTGAAGTGGAGTACATTTCTACTAAAGATCAGATTGCAGACATAATGACAAAGAGCTTGGATGGTGTGAAGACCAGCAGATTCAAAAGCATGGCAGGAGTAAAAGAAAAGAAGATGATATGAAGAAACTGAGAATGTCAATTAGTGATTGAGGGGGAGCTGTTGGAGAAACAATCACTCATTGGACCTATATTTGAAGGTCAAAGCTTTAGAAGAAAACCACATGCCTATGTGAAGGGACAAATTCACAAGTGTATTATATTTGTAAAGTTAGTTCACTTTAGTTCTAGAAGTTTTTTAAAAATCACCAGAATAAGAAAATCTATATAAGTTAGTTTGTATCAACTGACGTGAAGGTGGAAGACAATGATAGAGTGAGTTAGAACTCAATTTCTATGACTGAGTATAGTCGGGCTTCTCTGAGTGAGAAAGCACTTGTAAGCTTCTGAGTTTTCATAGCTATGAGAAGAAACAGTTAAAGTTCTGTGTATGAGACTCTCTCCATCATCTCCATACTTGCCTACTATGTAATGAGTCTAAAAGTTCAAGTTTTCTAAGCAACTTGATGCCTGGCATCAAATCTCTGCTGATAAGTCATATTTTCATTTATCTTCTTCATTTAGTGCTGAAGTGTTTGAAAACATGATGTTGTTGGAGCAACTCGATGCCTGGCATCGAATTCCAGTTGATAAGTCATATTCTAAGTGTGCATGAAATCACCTATTGTTTTGGTATCCAAAAGGTCAAGGTTTTATGTGGGAAGTCGATGCCTGGCATCAAATCCCTGCTGAAAAGTGGCTAAAAACACCCCAAGTCGATGCCCAACATCGAATTCTCGTTGCCAGTCGCTGCCAGGCATCGAATTCCAATTTTAGACAGGCGCTTTTTACTATAACAGGAAAGATTTCCAATTTTGGCAGTTATACATAGTCATCTTGTGAAGGCCATAACTTGAGTTCTAGAGATCCGTTTCATGCATATGATAGCTTGTTGGAAAGCTCTACTCTTCTAGTTTCAGCCTATAAAAGGTCCTGGAGAAAAAATATTTGCACTAAGAGAAATTAGAAAAATACTGAAGGTATGTAATTTTAGTGACTAGAAAAATATGAAGAAGCAAAGTTCTTAGTTTCGGCTATCATTTCTCAAAGCTTGGAGTGGCAATGAGTTAATGGTGACCATAGAGGTGTTCTAGTGTCACATTAATTCATTTCTTTTGGTGTTTTACACATCAACAGTAGGTAGGTAGGTAGGTACGTACGTAGCTAGATAGATAGATAGATAGATAGATTGATAGATAGATAGATAGATAGATAGGTAGATAGATAGATACATACATAGATAGATAGATAAATAGATAGATAGATAGATAGATAGATAGATAGATAGATAGATAGATAGATAGATAGATAGATAGATAGATAGATAGATAGATAGATAGATAGATAGATACACAGATAGACAGATATAGAGATAGGCAGATAGACAGACAGACAGACAGACAGACAGATAGATATATAGATAGATAGATAGATAGATAGATAGATAGATAGATAGATAGATAGATAGATAGATAGATAGATAGATGGATGGATGGATAGATAAGATAGATAGATAGATAGATAGATGGACGAATGGACAAATGGACGGACTGACGGACAAACGGATGGACGGATGGACGCATCAATGGATGGATGGATGGATGGATGGATGGATAAATGCATGGTGGATGGATGGATGGATGGATGGAGGGATAGATGAATGG
>CM035412.1:168879528-168887931 GCA_020310875.1 Ceratopteris richardii
CAAGCTCAATAGCATGACAAGCATAGCTAATTGAGGTGTGGTGGTGTAGGCTATGGAGTAGCACTAACACACACTCAGTTACAATGAAGATATTCCTCGGGGAGTGAGCTGAAGTGAGTGAACCCACCGCGACTTTTCAAATGGAGTTTTTATAGGAATTGATTGTGATTTGAATTTCAAATTCAAACTTAGGCTCCCTTGAATCTCTCCTCTAAAAGTAGGGAGATATTCTCTCCACTTAACTATTCTCTTTTCCACGAGTAATGAGGTAGTTGAATGACTTCAAGTGATTACAAGTAAATGCCAAGTCAAAATAGACTTTTACAAGGAGTAAAAGATAATAACTCATAAGTATGAGTTCCTATGCCTTATCCTTCATGTAGAGATATCCTTCAAGGATTCCAAATCATCTTCAAGGTTTCCAAGGTTCCAAGCCAATGTGTGTAGGCTTGTCTTGCACCAACAGCTCCCCCTCAAGCCAAACACTTTGGCTTAAGTCTTCTCTTTCATTCCTCAATCACTTCCTGCAATCCAATCATAGATTTGAATCTGCATAACTTGTTTCCATCCAATGCCTTTGTAAGTAAATCTGCACATTGCATATTAGTAGACACATATATCAGTTGAATCTCTTTGCTAAGTAACTTCTCTCTCACATAGTGGTAATGAACCTCTATGTGTTTGGTTCTGGCATGATAAATTGGATTTGCTGCAAGGTGAAGAGAGCTAGTGTTGTCTCCAAAGATAATAGGTGGTCTTGTGTGTAGACCTAACTCTGTATATAGAAGCTTCAACCAGATAGCTTCTTGAGTGGCATTGGCAAGCCCTCTATACTCTGCTTCAGTGGATGACAATGCCACTGTAGGTTGCTTCTTGGCTGACCAAGAAATAGGCTTATCTCCTGCAAAACAAATGTAACCTGAGGTGCTTCTCCTATCATCCTTGCATCCTGCCCAATCTGCATCTGAGTACACTTTAATATCAATATCTGATGTATAAGGAAAATACAAACCATGACTTTGTGTTCCCTTCAAATACTTCAAGATCTTCTTTGCTGCCTCTAGGTGAGGTACCCTTGGTTTGTGCATGAATTGACTAAGCACACTTACTCCATATGCTATGTCAATTCTTGTCAAGGTAGCATAGTTCAAGCTACCTACCATACTTTGGTATCCTGTAATGTCTTTGATTTCTTCTCCTTCATGAGCACTTAGCTTTTGGTTAACCTCCATTGGAGTAGTAGATACCTTAGCATCCTGCAAGCCAAACTTCTTGACCATATCCTGCACATACTTCTTTTGAGTGATGTAAATACCTGTATCTGTATAGATCAATTCAAGACCTAGGAAATACTTTAATAATCCAAGATCACTAATCTTGAATTCTTTCATCATCTGTCCTTTGATGTGTCTAATCCCATTGACATCATTTCCTGTAATGATGATGTCATCAACATAAACACATAAATATATTACCTCTGTACTACTTCTCTTTATGAATAGAGAAGTGTCTGCTTTGCTCATCACAAATCCTTGGTCTAGGAGGTAGGTGGTCAATCTGTAATTCCATGCTCTAGGTGCCTGCTTCAAACCATATAGAGCCTTCTTTAATTTACAAACATAATGTACCTAATTTGGATCTTCATAGCCAGGTGGTTGTGACATGTAGACTTCTTCAGATATCCATCCATTCAAGAATGCATTCTTCACATCCAATTGGTACATGTTCCAATTCTTGGATGCAGCTACACTCACCATAACTTTGATAGTTGGCATCTTGGCCACAGGAGAAAATGTCTCCTCATAATCAATGCCTTGGGTTTGTGCAAAACCCTTGGCTACCAACCTAGCTTTATACCTGTTTATTGTACCATCTGAGTTCCTCTTGAGTTTGTAGATCCATCTGGATCCTATCACCTTCATGGAGTCTTTCTTGGGTACCAAGTCCCAAGTATCACTCTCCTTGAGAGCCTCCATTTCTTCATCCATTGCTTCCTTCCATTCTGGTTTAGTAATTGCTTCTTCAAATGTACCTGGTTCTTCATTCAAGATATCCTTTGCAAGATATACAGAGTGCTTGGTTACAAGTGAAGTATCATACCCATACCTAATAGGTTTCTTCTTTTCTCTTTGAGATCTCCTCATTGCTTGAGTAGAAGTTTCTGGCTTATCTTCTAATTGCTTCATCTTCATCTTTCCTTTGGACTTCCAAGCCTTGAACTCTTCAATGTTTATTGTATCATCATCTGAGCTTGAATCTTCTTGTTGAGTTGGCTCTTCCTTGGTAAGCTTTGGAAAATCTTCTTCCATGTCATAGGGTAAACTCACTTTCCTGCATTCATTCTCATACCAAGAGTCATTTTCATCAAATATGACATCTCTGCTTACCTTGAACCCTTTGTTTGTGGGGTTGTAGAATCTGTATCCTTTTTGGTTCAAATCATAACCAATGAAGATACATTTTTCAGCCTTGGGGTCTAGCTTTCCCCTTACCTGTGAGGGAATATGCACATATGCTACACAACCAAAGATTTTGCAATGATCCAGAGAGGGTCTCTTACCATGCCATGCTTCATATGGTGTCATGCCATCAAGTGATTTGGATGGCAACCTGTTGATGAGATAAGTGGCAGTGGATACACTCTCTGCCCATAGGTAATTTGGCAACTTTTTCTCATTAAGCATAGACCTAGCTGTTTCTACTATAAGTCTATTCCTTCTTTCTGCTACCCCATTTTGTTCAGGTGAGTACCTTGTAGTGATCTCCCTTTTGATACCTCTTTCCTGCAAGAAATCTTCAAACTCATTGGAGAAGTACTCTCCTCCACCATCTGACCTTAGCCTCTTCAAGCTTCTACCTGTTTGATTTTCAACAAGTGCAAGATACCTCTTGAAACAATTAAACACTTCATCCTTATGCTTCATAAAATATAAAATGGTCCACCTGCTATAGTCATCAATGAAGGACACATAATACCTTGAACCAGAAATGGATGGGTCCTTGCTAGGTCCCCAAACATCTGTGTGTACCAAGTCTAGGTAGTCTTCATGCATGAAACCTTTCCTTGAGTAGGGTAATCTGTGAGACTTACCAAATTGACATGATCCACATTTGTAAATCATGTGTTGCTTGGATACATTAGGTATCCCAAGCACACATTGATCCCTGCACATTTGTTTTAGAGTCCTTTCACCTATGTGCCCTAATCTCTTGTGCCATATCTCTAACTCTGAAAGTGTCTGATCCTTATAATTATATAAAGCAATATTTTTGGTGTCTTCTAGCTCAAATGTAAACAATCTACCTGATTTCTCCCCTTTGGCTATCCTTCTGAATCCATGTTTTGGATCCTCCACATATGCTCCATGTTGTGTGAATCTGACCTGCAAACCTTTCTCCACAATCTGACCAACACTCATTAAATTCTTAGTTATTGTTGGTACATAGAGTACCCTGCTTAATAGGTTCTGATTACCATCACATGTCTTCACATTTCCAATTTTGATAACAGAGTGTTTAGTGTCATCACCTGTTTGTACCTGATGTTTGCCCTTGGGCTCTTCCAAATCAGAAAGTAGTGCCACATTGCCAGCTACATGGTTAGAACATCCTGAGTCAATGTAAAATAAATGATCATCATTTGTACCTATCTTGGAGGTCATATTCATGATCAATAGGGAGTCATCTTGCTCCTCTGTGTAGTTGTTGTAGTCTCTTCTATTTCTGAATCCACCTTGGTAGTTACCATTGTGATTGTTGTTGTAGTTGTTGTTGTATTGGTTGTTGTATCCATTGTAGCTTTGATGTTGGTTGAATCTGCCTCTTCCTTGAGAGTATCCACCTCTTGAGTAGCCTCTTCCTCTCTGATTCTTGTAGTTCTTGTAGCATTCATCTGTGGTATGATTGGACAATCCACAAATGTTGCATGGTGATGAGTTGTAGGGTCTCCCCCTACCTGGTTTACCTCCTCTGCCTCTTCCTCTAGATGACCTACCTCTCCCTGCATAATTAGCTTGAGAGGTAGAGCCTTCTTCATCCTGTTTCTTCTTGCCTTTATCTTTAACCTTTTTTTCAGTATAGAGAGCAGAGGGATTATTACCTTTTGATTGATCTCCAGCCTTTGTAAACTTTGCTTCATGTGTAAATAGTTGGCCCATGAGTGTTGTGAGATCAGGGGTATGCATGTCCATATAGAGGTCCATTGCAGTGGTGAAACTTTCCCACTTATCATCTGCCTTGAGTCCATTTGTCACTTGCCTGACTATTTGCTCTTCTTCAATTTCCTCTCCAATGCTTGCTAGTTGGTCTGCCACATCTTTGATCTTTGTCACATACTCTGAGACTGATTGCTTGGGCTGCTTCCTAAGGGTTGTGAACTCAATCCATAATTGATTCTTCCTAGCCCTTGTGTTGGAAGAAAAATAATTTGACAAGGTTTCCCAAGTCTCTTGGGAAGTCTTACAGTTCCTTACATGAGGTAAAAGAAAGTCAGATATAGAGTTTAAGAGATAAGACCTTGCCAAAGCATCCTTTGCACACCATTGGTTGAGTCTTTCATGTTCATCCTTTGTAGGTAGCCCTCTGGTCTTGAATGAGGGCAACTCCTCATCTCCTGATATGTATCCAAATAGACTTCTCCCTTGTAGATAGGTCTTCATTCTCAATGACCAAGCCTGGTAATTATTTCTGTCCAATTTGTCAATGAATGAAGGGAAACCATCACCCATGATTACCTTCTATGCTCTGATACCACTGTTGAGAGTGATGGTTGGATGCACTCAGGAAATCAGTTGGTGCTGCAAAACCTACTTCACACCTGCCCTCTCTTCTCTTCAGATATGCTTAGTACACTTGCTTAGCTTCCAAATGACACAAAGAGACCATATATGTACTTTGAAAATGGTTTGGGTAATGATCAAACCAAAACAGATAACTTGGTACTTCAAGAATCAAGAAAAAACTTTCTATTCCTGTAGTGATACCTGCTCAGACTTTTACTCAGTGTGACCAGCACACTTAAAATTGGAACAATTCCTTTTGGGAGTATTAAAGTACCTTAGTAAGCTACCAATCACAAGTGGAATCACTTCAATTGATAAACTATGCACTGAGAAATAAGTTTAGCAAACTTCTAGTTACCCCCGACTTTTTAGGAACTCTGCAGACACAGACCAGTGTGCACTTCGAAGCGGATTTCTCCCAAATGGCTGAATGAAATCCTCTGAGATTTTGTATGCTTGTAGAAGACCTTGAGCTGGTTCCAATGAGCTATAGATCTCTTGATTTGGTTCAGTAGATCCTGAGATATGCTCCTTTGAAGTTGACAGACTTGGAGAAGATAACAGAGAGAACCAGAAATGATAAATGTGTGTATATCTATTGATTGATAAGTTTGTACAAGCTCAATAGCATGACAAGCATAGCTAATTGAGGTGTGGTGGTGTAGGCTATGGAGTAGCACTAACACACACTCAGTTACAATGAAGATATGCCTCGGGGAGTGAGCTGAAGTGAGTGAACCCACCGCGACTTTTCAAATGGAGTTTTTATAGGAATTGATTGTGATTTGAATTTCAAATTCAAACTTAGGCTCCCTTGAATCTCTCCACTAAAAGTAGGGAGATATTCTCTCCACTTAACTATTCTCTTTTCCACGAGTAATGAGGTAGTTGAATGACTTCAAGTGATTACAAGTAAATGCCAAGTCAAAATAGACTTTTACAAGGAGTAAAAGATAATAACTCATAAGTATGAGTTCCTATGCCTTATCCTTCATGTAGAGATATCCTTCAAGGATTCCAAATCCATCTTCAAGGTTTCCAAGGTTCCAAGCCAATGTGTGTAGGCTTGTCTTGCACCAACATCTATCTATCTATCTATCTATCTATCTATCTATCTATCTATCTATCTATCTATCTATCTATCTATCTATCTATCTATCTATCTATCTATCTATCTATCTATCTATCTATCTATCTATCTATCTATCTATCTATCTATCTATCTATCTATCTATCTATCTATCTATCTATCTGTCTGTGTGTCTGTCTGTCTTTCTGTCTGTCTGTCTGTCTGTCTGTCTGTCTGTCTATCTATCTATCTATCTATCTATCTATCTATCTATCTATCTATCTATCTATCTATCTATCTATCTATCTATCTATCTATCTATCTATCTATCTATCTATCTATCTATCTATCTATCTATCTATCTATCTATCTATGCATCCATTTATCCATCTATACATCTATCTATTTATCTATGTATCTATGTATCTATGTATCTATGTATCTATGTATCTATGTATCTATCTATGTATCTATCTATCTATCTATCTATCTATCTATCTATCTATATATCTATGTAAGTAAGTAAGTAAGTAAGTAAGTAAGTATGTATGTAAGTAAGTAAGTAGGTAAGTAAGTAAGTAAGTAAGTAAGTAAGTAAGTAAGTGTGAAGAGATGGATAGGTATGTGCTTGAAGATGAAGAGGTGTTGCAAAATCCTTGATCTACACCAGCCAAATGAACTCCAGGAGTATATGGTGGGCCCTTTTAGCTTGCCAATGGATGTATTAGACACCCTATGTACCTTGGAAGATCACTCTCAAAAAGATAGATCAAAACAGATAAGTTGGAGTTAGCTCAGAGGTGAAAACTTGCTATTCTTGGTTCATACACGTGTCCAGTGTTTTACATAATTCTCTGAGCACAGCAGCAATTAGCTCAATTCCTCTTGGGGAAGTCTAGGCAACTTAAAGAGCTAACTTTCAAGAGTAATCTCATCAAAAATAATGAACCACACACTGAGAATGAGTTTTAACAAGTGATGACATCATCCCGATTTTCACGAGCTGCTACAGAAATAGACCAGTGAGCAGGAAAATCAAAATAACTCAAAATGTAGGAATCCAATGATTATGAAAATTTGTATGGTTATACTAAACAGTAAGTTGAATCCAACAAGCTTTAAATCATGGAATTTCGATAAGTAACCACTGAGAAACACCTCTGACAACATGAGTGAAAAAGTCGGGTACCTGACAGAGAGGTGAAGATGAACAGACCCTGTTGACTTCAAATGAACATAACTGAAGATTGCAACATCCAAATGACATGAAAATTTATGAGCATATAGTAGAATTATAGAGCTAACTTTACCAAGTTAAATCACTGAAAATGATGCACCAAGCTGAGAGAAAACATCTCTGCAAGCTGACTGAGAAAACTGAGAGTAATGGTAGTGAGTAGTACACTTCACAAGAACATGGAAAGATGAAACCAAATAATCATGAAAATGAAAGTATATTGCTTGTACAATACAATGACTTATTGATACATATGTGTGCCTTGTAATCACACCTTGATATGGCATAAAGCTCAGCTCTTGGAGGTCTTCACATAGGTCTCTCTAACCACGACTAAAACTGCCATCTATTTATAGTTGAGTTTGGGAGGCTAACTTCCCTCAATCACTCTCCAATCAATCAATGATTGATTTGATTCTCTACCTACCACAAATCACGAATTCGTGGCTCCTCTTTCCATTCTTGATCATGTGGACTCAACCACTTAAGATTCTCTTACTTTTACATTAAGTAAACTCTTCAAAAGTTACAAGAGGTAGTTCACAAGTGAACTTTACATAGTCTTCATTTTAAGGCTTTTTCTATGACTTTGTGGGACTCAAGCCAATACTTAGGCTTGTCATAGACTTGCTCCAACAGCTCCCCCTCAAGCCAAGTATGCTTGAGGTCTTCAATCTTCCAAGATTACCTGCAAACCAATCATAGCCTTGAATTTGCAAAGCTTTGTACCATCCAATGCTTTGGTTAGAATATCTGCACATTGTTGATGAGTGGACACATATGATATTTGAATCTCTTTGCTTAGAACCTTCTCTCGTACATAGTGATAATGAACTTCAATATGTTTAGTCCTTGCATGAAAAATAGGATTAGTAGCCAAGTGAATAGAACTCATATTGTCACCAAAAATAGTTGGAGTTCCAAACTCCAATCCAAGATCTTTGAATAATGTCTTCATCCACATAGCTTCTTGTGTAGCTATAGCAAGACCTCTATATTCAGCTTCAGTAGAAGAGAGAGCAACTGTGGGTTGCTTCTTGGATGACCATGAAATAAGCTTTGAACCTGCAAAGATAAGATAACCTGAAGTGCTCCTTCTATCTTCCTTGGAGCCAGCCCAATCTGCATCAGAAAATAGATTCAAACCTAAATCAGATACATAAGGATAATAAAGTCCTTCATTTATGGTTCCTTTGAGATACTTGAGAATCCTTTTGGCAGCATCCATATGTGGTTTCCTTGGTGTGTGCATAAATTGGCTTAGCACACTCACACTATAACATATATCTACTCTTGTCAATGTGGCATAGTTGAGA
>CM035412.1:168917931-168930431 GCA_020310875.1 Ceratopteris richardii
TACAATGGTTTCTAGTGATGAAAATCACTATTTTTGTAGGGGATTCTTCTGAAAATTTGACATACACTTCTTGGAGCTCCCTACTTGCTCCCTTTCCTCATGTGTCCACCTTTTGATGTGCTTCCATGCTTTGTCCTTGATTTTGAGCTTCAACACTTCCCCCCTCTCGAGTCTGTCGTCCCTGACAGACCCTTGTTGGAAGGGCTGTTTTGTGTAGTGCTTTGAGAGGTGGTGTCCATCCGTTGTATGAGCTGGTTCCTTGGATTCCAGCAAGAATGTGTCGTTGTGAGCTTTCAAAACTGCAAGTTGCTCAGAAGAGGTTGTCAAGAGTGATTTGGAGCAACTACTGGCTTCAATTTGCTTCCGAGATATGGATGTTGTTCCCATGATGTCTGCTAGCTCTTTTAAAGATGATGTTGAGAGCATTCATGCCAACTACTCATAACCCATAATGAATGATGGGTAACTATGTTCGTGCCTGGGTTGAACAAAGTATGTGCCTTGTGCACGGCCTTGTAATGTAGCCCTACGCATGCTTACTTGGAAAATGCATTGGAAGAAGTATGGTGCAAAAATTGCGGGTCTTGAGCTAAGTGCTCAAGGGTATGCTGACGAAGAGGTTTCCTAAACTATCATGGTTATGGTGTTTCCAGAGTAAAGATACTTACCATGGCGAAGGTTGATGGATGTTTGCCTCTTCGTGTTGTACACTCGGCCTTTGGGATGGAACCTTGTTGATGAATGTCCATGTTGATTGTCCACCGATGAGATCTTTTGAGTGGTGGATCCCCTCTCCTCTTTTCAAAGCAACATTTGTCACTAACAATGTGCATTTCTGAGCTTGGGCTCATGCACGTTCACTTCCCTATATTGACACTCAGAGGAATATTGGACACGTGCCAGTTTCTAAGAGATTACCATGCTGATTGACATAGACCATTCACCAGTGCTATTGTTCCATACTGGTTCAGGAAATACTGAGAATTGAATTGCTTTATATTCCTTGGCAAGCAACATCAGGTAACTACACCAAGCTGAGTTTCACGTATGCTCTTTAGCTCACCATATGCAGGAGTCTTCTCCTCCAGAACTACCTTTCGCAGATATCTCCTTGGATGCTCTGGTACATGAAGTAGTTAAGCATCACTCAAGTTGCGGACCTTCAAGCTCTTCATTCCAAATAAGGCAGCAATAATCTCACTGCTGGCCGAGAGACACTTCTATCCAAATTGATAAATGCCTAGTAATCGACAGTTCCACCTTCAACTAAGCATGCCTCATTCATGTTTCATAAGCCAAACTTGGGAACAAGCTCTCGCCCACTTTTCTTTCCCCCCCCCTTTTTTTTTTTTTTTTATATATTTTTTTTTTAGAGGAACAGGATATCACAAAACAAGAACACAAAAGTTAGTATCAATAGAAATGTTTGACATATGTCACTGTGCTGTTGTGCATGGGATTCTCAAGTGTGTCTATGCACGGCCGTGTAATGTGGCCCTATATCAATGCATACTTTGGAAATGCATGACCTGAATGGTGCAAAAGACAGGGTTGTGCAAGGAGCACATGGTTGTTGCTCGTTCGAGGCTTTCGATGTTATTCGTGGAGGTTGATGCCGACCTTGGTTGAGGTATCCATTGAGTCTCGAACTGATGTAATCCTCCTTATTGGAGTCCATTGTAGAACAGTATTTGGCACTGTAGAAATCACTTCAGGCGCCTTCCTCTTCGGATGCGTTCTGAACTGTGGTATCCAGTGTGGTTGGCGCTTTGGTTCGATGAAGACTGCTTGTACTTTTGGCTTCCAAACCCATATCCTTTTTGCACGTCTTCCTACTATTCTTGAAGAGCTGATTTGATCTTCTTTCAGTCTCTGTACGTGGTTCTTACCCTCTTCTCTTTTTGGCTTCTTGGTTGAGACCTTTCGCATGTGGGAGAACATAGGTTGTTGTGGATGTAAGAGCTTCTTAGGTACCCACATTTGTAATTGCCCTTGTTGAGCTGCAGCTAACTTCTTAGGCACCCAAACTTGTTGGATACCTCGTGATTGAGCTTGTCCGAGCTGCTTTCTTCGTCTTCTGACTTGGTTGGCTTGCCTGGATGGGATTTGCGGGGGCAAGGCTGGTGGTTGCGCTCCTTTGCGTACCCAGATCTGCTTCATGCCCGGAACCGCTTTTTTATCGAATGGTGTCTTTCTATTTGATGTAGCAGTTGTCGTGAACGATTGTGGTTGTGTTTGCTTGTGTGGTGGGCTCACTACTGTGGCTACTTGATTCTTTGGAGAAGAAGAAAGATCCACCCGCCTTCGAACCTGGTCTTCCACTATTGACTCCTTCTGCATCATAGAGCGTTTGACACATACAACATCTTCTTTCATATGATTAGTCTTGGAAGAACTAAGAGAGTGTGTGGTGCCATGATCTAGGAGCATGCAGTTCTCTAATTCTAATGTAATGCATTGTTCATGTACCCAAACTTGAAGAATTTGACTTCTTAGGTTTAAGTTAACTGCATGGTCATAGATCCAATCTTGACCCAAGACAAGTGGTTCTGTAAGGTTCTCATCTTGACATACTAGCGCTTTGACTTTCATTGGAACATCTTGAAGGTAGATGGGAAGTTCCACCTCGCCCAAACAAGGGGTTTCCACACCTCCCAATCCTATGAGATAAGCTTCTATGGGATTGATGTTCAACCCCAAGTCTTGGCAGTAGGAAAGTCTAACATCACTACTTGCTGCACCTGAGTCAATCAATGCTTTCACCGTCCTTGCATCCTTCCCTTGTCCTATCTCTATGGTCACAAAGGGTCTTCGGTCAATGACCTGAGAAGTCGCAATGCCTGACTTTTGACACATATCCATGTGATATTTTGGGGCTTTTGAGTTGACATCTAGGCCTAATCGCCTTAACTTATTTCGCCTAATACGCTCTCTGGCCTCTACCTGTGCTTCTTCTCTCACTCTTAACTCTTCTTCTTTTCGCTTCTTAGCAGTGTTGAGTCTCATTAGCATATCCTCAGTAAGAGGTTCTTGATATAGCTTGACTCTACAGCCACTAATATAGTTTGGCAAGATATCTCCTTCTAGAGTGGCCAACTGAACTGCACCACTAGTGGAAATTCTATTAATGATCATGGGTCCGTATCCTCTTTTTTCCAACTTGCGGGCATGTTGTTTTAGTGTGTATACCAACACTAGATCTCCCTCTTTCAATCCCTTATCCTTGATGTGTGCATCAAAGTATGCCTTTTGCCGCTTCTTTGCAGCGTAGATGCCTGCTGCCGCTCGTAGCCTCGTCTCACCCAAGCGTTCGAGATCAAAGATCCTAGAGGACAATTCATGCCCATTCCACTCATACTCTTGTGCTACTTTTAAGGCAGGGATTAAGAAATCTAATGGTAGCACAGCGTTCTGTCCGAAGACCATCTGAAATGGGGTGGCGTTGAGTACCGTTTTGTAGGCAACTCGATAAGCCCAAACAGCATGATGAAGTTGTTTGTCCCAATCAGAGCGTTTATTATTCACCAGTTTTGTCAATACGTTACAGAGGATCTTATTGGTACTCTCGGCTTGTCCGTTGGCTTGTGGATGATAGGGGGCGGATTTCTTATGTATCACCAAGAATTCTTGGAGAAGATTTTCAATGACTTCATTCAAGAAGTGTGTACCTCTATCGCTCACCAACTCTATTGGTAGTCCATATCTCGTGAACACATTCTCGAATAAGAACTTAGCCGTAGTCTGAGCATCATTCTTTGTTGTGGCTTTGACTTCTACCCACTTTGTAAGGTAATCTGTGGCTACAATGATGTACTCTGCATGGGAGTTTCTAGCTGGGGGGTTAATAGGACCTATGAAGTCTATGCCCCACTTGGAAAATGCACGCCCTCCCATCATTGGCCTCAAAGGCATCTCGTCTTTTCTAACTGGATATTGTGCACGTTGGCATGTGTCACATTTCTTCACATAGGTATGTGCATCCATATGAAGAGTGGGCCACCAAAGTCCTGAGAATAGAATGGTCTTAATCACTCGGTCAGGACCAAAATGTCCACCTGCAACACCATTGTGTGCAGTCTCTAAGACCCTTAAATAGTCTGATTCATGAACGCACAGTCTTAAGTAACCATCTTTACCTCTTCGGTATAGGTTCTCTCCTACTAAGGCATAGCCTTGAGCCTCTTGCTCCATGCTTCTTCTTCTTGCTAGACTAGCCTCTTTGGGTAATCGTCCCGATCTCATAAACTCTACCAATGGAGCACTCCAATCTGGAATTAATGATACTTGATAAAGGGTCGCATGCTCCACTGGTGGTCTCTCTCTGCACATTGGACAATTCTTGATCCACTCATGTATTTCTTTGTCCATGCTAGGCCAATACACTCCTAAACGTTTCAAATTCTGCAATGTTCGTTGTTTAGAATAGTGATTTCCTAGCAATCCCTCATGAGCTTGTTGCAACCAACTACTATGTTCATCATCCTCGACACAACAAGCTAATACACCCTCAGTATCTTGTTTGTACATGCTTCCTGCCAATATGTGATATTTTTGTGATTTTACAATTTCTTCTTGTGATGTTTTCACATTCTTATTTGCAAGGCCGAAGGTTAGGACTGGTACCAACTTATTTGCCCAATTAGGAACAACTTCCAAATTGAACAGATAAGCATCAGGTAGTTCATCAGACACTCCTTGTGGTGACTCTCCTGAAGTAATGCGAGAAAGGTGATCTGCCCGAAGATGGGTTCTACCTTTCCTGACAACAACTTCAAAGTCATACTCCATTAGTAAGAGGAACCATCTTACTAAGCGTCCAGTATTGCAAGGTTTATTGACCAAATATAACAAAGCTTGATGATCAGTGAAAAACTTGAACTTGTTGGCCAATAAATAGTGTCTAAACTTCTTTACAGCATATACCATGCCTAACCCTTCTCGCTCGGTTGTGGTATAATTTCTTTCGGCTGGGTTTAGTTGTCTACTAGCATATGCTATGGGCAAATCTAAATTCCCTTCACCTGTGGGTTGTGCTAGCACACATCCTATGGCATGATTGGATGCATCCACATGGACATGGAATGGCTTATTCCAATCAGGAGTGGTCAATATTGGTGCTGTGCACAAACGTTTCTTCAGTTCATTGAAAGAATTCTCGCATTCGTCGTTCCACTCAAAATTAGACAACAAGGCATAAAGGGGTCTAGCTATGATCGCGTACATGTGGATAAACCTACGGTAATATCCACAATGGCCCATAAAGGCTTGTACCTCTTTAACATTCCTTGGCCTTGGTAGTTCCGCTATGGCTCGTACCTTATCTTCATCTGTTGAGATTCCATTCTTAGAAACAATATGCCCTAAGATTTTACCTTGACACACCATAAACACACACTTTTCTGGGTTTAGACACACTCGATATTCTCTACACTTGTTGAAGATTTGTCTGAGCTCAGGGATGTGAACCCTTCTTTCTTGGGAATGAGCACATAAATCATCCACATACACTTCTAAGCTCTTTCTCAAGAACTCTTTGAAGACATGACACATGAGCCTTTGGAATGTTGCAGGTGCATTGGTGAGCCCAAATGGCATCACACGAAATGCAAAGATTCCCCACTCTGTAGCAAAAGCTGTTTTGTGTTGATCTTCTGGGGCAATGGCTACTTGATTGTAACCTGAAAATCCATCAAGGAAGCTATAAACTTCCTTGCCTGCAACACGCTCCAAAAGGTGTTCTGTGATTGGAAGTGGATAACTATCTCTAATCGTAGCGGCATTAACTTTTTTAAGGTTAATACACACTCGCAACTTCCCGTTCTTCTTGGGTACCACAACAATGGGGGACACCCATTCGGTATGCTCAATCTCATAGATGAATCCGGCTTCAATCAACCTATCAATTTCTTCTTTTATTTTTGCTGCATAGGTATCATTATATGTGTAGGGCTTCTGTTTGGTGGGCTTAGCATCAGCAGTCATGGGGATAGTATGAGAGCAAATTCTTGGATCTACCCCTTTTAAGTCTCTATAGTGCCATGCAAACACATCCCTATATTCCCTTAATAGAGCTATGAGCTCCATTTCTTCTCTTGCACTTAGGTCATCTCCTATATATGTGCATCTCTCTTCGTTCTCTTCAATGGTCACTACAATCTTCTTGGTCTTTTCTTTATTATCATATGATTCTCCTATGATGGCCTCTCTCTTAGGCATTCGTACCAAAATTTTGCGGTCGTCAACTTCATATTTCTTGAAGTTTTCTGGTACTTCAAACACTGATTCCTCCTTTTCTTGTTTCACTACTTTTCTTTTCTTTTTCTTTTGACTACTCTCACTTCCATCCTTTGAGTTTACTGTTTTAATACTTGTGAGAGGTTCTTCTTCTTTCTGGGTGAACACTCCTATATCTTGTAGATAGTGCTGCTCTGAGTTAAAGCAACTATCCATCACAATAGACTCCAAATCATCGTCATTCTCTTCTTCTTCTATGACATCACTAGGGTCACATTCTTCTAGCAAGGGTTGACACATGAACACTGAGATATCATAACCTTCCTCATCACAATGAGGTGTCCACTGTTCCTCATTGACAGCAATGTCCATGGTGGCTAAGATTTCTGGCCAGCCATGAGGCTCAAACTCCTCATCTGGAAAGATCATCGGTGTGTAGGCTGGGTCCCTAACTGGTCTATCTCCTAGCGAAGTTCCTTCTTCTCTTGCCTTTAAACGTTTTTCCTCTTCCTTTGCGACCTTGCACATCCACAAATGAGTATCTTCATGCAGCCATGATGGATCAGGTGAACTTTCAGAATGCATAGAGATGGAATCTTCTTTCGCTTTGTGGATAGAATTCCACTGTAGGGGTGGTACATCTCTGAAGGTGTAATCCTTCAAATTGACCTTAGTGGTGACCCCTAAGTGCTGTAAGTACAAGGAGTTAGTTCCCCAATCCTGTACTATTTGCAATTGTCGTAGGAAGGGTCTTCCTAGGATCATCTCAAAGACATTATTTTTCTCAAAGTCACATATAGCAAATGTGTGCTCAAACTCTACACCACAAGTGGTTAGAGTGATCCCTTCTAGCAATCCTAGAGGTCTTTCAAAATGACCATCAGCCATTTGAAGCTTCATTCTAGTTGGTCTTAATGTGGGCTTGCCCCATTGCTTCCACAAGGAAGTGGTCGCAATAGCAACACCAACACCTGAATCTATGATTGCTTTGGTTGTGTAACCTTGGTAGGTGATGGGAAGATAAGTATTACCTTCTTCACCCTCACACATGTCCCCTATTTTGTCTAGAGGTATCTCTGGTACCCTTTGCTTGGAGCCTGCTTTTGGCATGTTGGAATCAAGTTCTGGAACCTGATCCTTCACATGATTCCAGAGCTCAGGTTTTGCTTTGAGCAGCTCTTCTACAGTGAGATGACACTGAACCTTAGTGTTCTTCACGACATCCGTGTTCCTTGGAACCACTGAGTCTTCATTTCTTACTAGTATTGTGGGAGCTCTAATCTGGAGAGATTCAGATTCCCATGGGCCTGGAAATTGAGGCAGTTCTTCTAAGGTATTAGATTCAAAATCTAACCTTTCGTCTTCTTGTTGTTCTGCTTCATCTTCGTAAATAGATGGGATGTCTTGGGGAAATTGATCATGAAGATCATCAATCTCAGGAATAGGAGGGGAATTACCCTTCTCCTTGGCCCATTTCTCTTCTTGTATTTCCCGCAAGAATTCTTGAGAGTACTGTTGAATTGAAGGAGGTATTCCTGGATCCGTGGAATTAGGAACATAAGCTCCCATTGGTGGTGAGCTTCCTCTTTCAATAACTGGTTGAGCCTGTGGAGGTAAAGAAACTTGTGGTTTGTTTACCAATTGCTCTAATCTTTCCAGTAAGCCCTGGAAATGCAAATCTGATTTGATAGAGTTTGTCTGATTGAACTTTTGACTAGTCTCAAGTATGGCTTGAGCTTGTTCTACCATTTTCATGCACATTTTCATCCGTTCAATCTCTAAATCTGCTCTCGGGTAACTCTTGTCTAGGTTTGCCGCTGTAGGCCCTTCTTGAAGTCGAGCCTGGTAGGCCTTGAACATCATGTCCAAGCCTTCTGGGGTTGGATCTGCCAGAACAGACCCTGGTTGCGGTCTATTTACAATGGGTGGTGGGGTGGGATGAGGTGGAGTGGATGGAGTTTCGGCATGCGAGGGGCTTTGAGATGCAATGTCTTCTATTTTTGTTTTCGCTTCTTTTAAGCTTTCTTCTAGTTCCGATAACTTTTTATTCCACTTGCGATTGGCCTTCTCTCTGGTATCCTTCCATGTTCTTGTTTTCCTCTTACTAGGCTCTCCTGATTCACTCGACTCTGATTGTTCTACTGGTTTATCCTGTTTTAAGGCTTGTGCTCTAGTGACAGCTTGTATAGGAGCCACATTGCTACTACTTGAACTTGAATCTGCCACTAAGCCTACCACATTAATGGGTGTAATCTTGGGTGCACTGGAGGGGTTTCTTGGACAATCTCTGGGGAGATGGTCTTTGCCACAATCAGGACAAAAAGCCTGTATTGTGATAGCCTGTCCTTGACTCGGAGATGGTGGGTGGGGACAGTCACGAATGAAATGGTCACCAAGACATCTGAAACAAGATCCTCTAGGGGCTTGTGGTCTCATTTGTCTCAACTGGGGCCTAGGGTTAGGATGTGTGTACATGACATTGGAGTATTCTGGCTCCCAATTTTGCTCCATAGGTGGCACCTCATATTGATACGAGTAAATCTCACTATGTTCAGGTGACCCTGTGTAATACGCATGTGGACTACCTTCATGGGAGTAGTCTGAACTATGAGCATGAGAATCATTATCTGGTATCCATGGGGTTAGGGGCACCAATGCTCTATTTGGATTTTCCTCTCCCATAGCATATTTGACTGGAATCACGTTGGCTGGAGCTGGTGGTTGGTTTCCCAAGACAGGTTGTGGCCTATATGGTACCTGATATTGCTATTGTGGTCTATAATATGGCTGTTGGTATTGATTCTGATACCTACCTTGTGGGTAAGGTTGCTGATAATTTTGTCTAACAGCCTGCCTATTGTAGGGACAATCTTGAGCCGTGTGGTTTGTGTATTTTCTCTCAATAGTGCAATATGGAGCATTCCTGTCTCTAATGTTTTGGTTTTGCATTGGGCATACGTTAGCCATGTGGTCACCTCCGCAAGTATAGCACCGATTCAATGAAGCGACTCCCTGTGTTTGTTTATTTTGGACTCCCAGCTTCTTGGCAACTTGCTCAGCTATCTCTTCTATTTCTGTGGAGATCTTTGAAGTATGACTAGTAGAACTATCCGAATCTTTGTAGAGTTTGGACAATCCCAACTCCTCACCCAAGTTATCTTCTATGTCGATGCACGTCCGCACGCACTCTTCTATGGATCTAGGCTCTTTCAAGTACACATATGATCTTAATTTTGTGCTCAGTAAGCCATCTAAGAACAAAGCCACTTGTTTAGCTGGTGTGGGTAACTCTGGAGTAGGGCATCTCTCTAGGTACTGTCTGAACCTTCTACCTGCTAGTCGCACTGTTTCTTGGGGTGTCTGCTTGAAACTATGGATCAGGGACGATGTGTTATGCCTGATACCACTCTTGGAAAATTCTACAATGAATTCGTCTAGCAGTTGACCTATATCGCGATAGCTGCTTCTACTCAATGGTTGAAACCAAGCTAAGGCAGTGCCTTTAAGGGTCAAACCAAATGCCTCGTACTAGGTGAACCAGTCCTCAATTTGTTCGGCTCTCAGCACTTGTTTGTACTCGGCCACATGATCATAAGGATCCCCTGTCCCATCGAAATAGTTCTTCATTGCCTTGACCACGTGAATGGGTCTAAGGGTTCTTGGGTACTCTTGGGGTCTAGGCAATGGAAAATCCTGTTCATCTCTTTGTTGCCTATGTGCTTGATGTCTCTCTCTTTCAGGTCTTTCATTTTCACATCCTGATCTATTCCTGCCCACGGTGTGTGCAAAGCTTACCTCAGGTCTCTCTCTAGTTCTTTCTCTCTGGGCTTCATGAGCGTGGGAAGACCCTATTCCTTGGAGGCCATGGGAAACATTGGATCTTGGTGGGGGGAAAATCAATTCATTCTTCCAAGTATATGCATGTCTATCATGTTCTGTTACCAAGAAAATTTTCTCTGACGTGTTATCTAGGTAGACAACTTTGCCTGGTATCTCTGGATCCTTGAACTCATAGATGATGACTATGCCCAATTGGCTAGGTTGTTCTGGCTTGAATCTCCAAAAGGCTTCCTCTGTTTCTCTATTCAAAAATAGTTCTATGCTTTTGTTGTCTTGAGGGATCCAGTCTGGAGTGATCACTCGGGTCAAAACTGACTTGCCTCTAGGAGTCTGGGGTCCTTGTCCTATATTTCCTTGTTCTAGGTCTCCTATCTCATTCTCACGAATGATATTTCCAAACTCATCGGTCCTATCTGGTTGGTTGGTAACCACATACATGGTTCCTTCCTTATCAATGTATGAACCCTCTTCGAACTTGACCACCGGGTGTTCAAGTCCAAAGGATTGATCTGGATTTTTGAGTTGGACCACTGATCGCCTCAGACCATCCTCATAGATGCGAGCACCTAATTGGTTGGTCCGAATATATTCCAACTGTTTCTTATAGGGACCTTCCGGTGTTTGTAGATGGGCAGTCCCTGAGCCACCTGCAGGTTTTCCCATACTAAAAGACATTTCTGAATCACTTGTGTCTGATCTGAGTAAAAGATGACCACTTAGTTGTTGTGCCCAAGACTTGGATGTATGGTTGACACTCGCCTCAGAAGATCTAATGCTTTGTTTATCCTTGCCTAAGTGTCTACCAGATCTCAGGTTCATAAGCTTTAGTCAAGAGTCCAAATTTTCCCTTTGGTATGGTTCAAAATTCTTTAGAGACCCCTTGGTTCCCTAGTCCCACCTGAGGGTCAACTTCAAATTATCCTATCTCAAAATCAACGCATTATTCTTGAAAAAAAACAGTTGAGATCGTGTAGGATTTGAAACGAGCTTTCCAACAAGCTATAGAGCTCAAAAAATGGACTCTGGATGAGAAAGTTATGTCAAATCAGGCTCCTGGGGGTCAAAACAGGCAAATAGGACCTTTGGAGAAAATCGCGATTTTGTGAACTTTCTGAAAATCGCGATGCTGTGAAGTCAAAAAAATCGCGATGTTGAGCACAAAATCGTGTTTTTGAAAATCGCGATTTTGATCACAAAATCGTGTCTCTGAAAATCGCGATTTTGATCACAAAATCGTGTTTCTGAAAATCGCGATGTTGATCACAAAATCGTGTTTCAAAAAATCGCGATTTTGATCACAAAATCGTGTTTCTGAAAATCGCGATGTTGATCACAAAATCGTGTTTCTGAAAATCGCGTTTTTTTTTTTTTTTGACATGAAAATCGCGATTTTGAGCACAGAATCGTGTTTTAGAGAATCGTGTTTTTTTGATATGAGAATCGCGATTTTGAGCACAGAATCGTGTTTTAGAGAATCGTGTTTTTTGATATGAAAATCGCGATTTTGAGCACATAATCGTGTTTTAGAGAATCGTGTTTTTTGATATGAAAATCGCGATGTTGAGCACAAAATCGTATTTTTGAAAATCGCGATTTTGACTCAGAGAATCGTGATTTACAAAATCGTTTTTTCTTTTCACAAAATCGTGTTTTTTTCAGAATCGTGTTTTTGATATGAAAATCGCGATGTTGAGCAGAAAATCGTGTTTTTAGAAAATCGCGATTTTGAGCAGAAAGTCGCCTTTTTCACAAAATCGTGTTTTATGCTAAAAATCGTGATTGGTGAGAATCGCGATGTTGAGCACAAAATCGTGTTTTTTTGAAAATCGCGATTTTGAGCAGAGAATCGTGTTTTTCATAAAATCGTGTTTTTGCTGAAAATCGTGATTGGTGAGAATTGCGATTTTGAGCAGAGAATCGTGTTTTTTGAAAATCGCGATTTTGAGCAGAGAATCGTGTTTTTTGAGAAAAACACAGAATCGCGATTCTTTTCAACCAACTTTTAGGCGGGAAACTGAAAATCGTGATTTTTCAAAAAATTTTGAATTTTCACAGAATCGCGATTTTCATCACAGAATCGCGTTTTTTGGCGGGAAATTCAAATTTCTGAGCGCCGGCTATGGCGAGCTCCGTATGAGCAGAAAATCATGAAAAAAATACAGCGCTTGCTCTCCCTTGCACTCCTAACTCCTTCACACACAATAATGCATGAAAAATGGAATGAAAATGGTGAAAATGCACTAAAAAACAAGAAATTTCTATGAAGAAGAAGATGGAAGAAGGTGGAGATGATGATGATGATGAAGATGAAGAGGAAAAAACAGAAAATGAACTGAAATGATAGTTTTTTTTCCTTCCAACGTCGCAAATCTACGATCTTACCATCACAACGCTCGTCCTCGAAGCTCTCTCCCCGGCAACGGCGC